>JBBDGP010004665.1:0-242500 GCA_037952835.1 Lithobates septentrionalis
ATTCAACTTGAACCTGCAAATTGCTATTATTAATTATTATTGGTAAATCAAATTTGCCCTTCTTCATCACTTGGCTGCATCCCTTAAAAAACTCCTCTAAGGGCAACTTTTTTATGATGTCCCGGGGGAAAGGGGGAAGGTATTGCCACTTTGCTAATTCAAGGTGGAGTGGTAAGGGTTCTTTTCAACCACTTTTACTACATCATGAACACTGCCATGAATGCTGATTCACTGGTAAAGCCAATTTTCCAATATTAACTCATCTCTATTATGATGTTGATTGCTTTAAAATCTTACTATTTGCTTCAAGGATAATGAACAAGTAGGGTGGATCATTAGCCAGGTACTTATTGTTCTCTTTAAAGTATAACTAAAGGCAAAACTTTTGTTTTTGGATAGAGTGGAGAGGGATAGACAAGTGCAATTCGTTTCGTTCCAAATTCGTTTTTCAGCGAAATTTGACAAATTCGTTAATTCGAAAATATTATAATTATTGAAAACCCGTTAAACAAATTTTTCAGAAAATTCGGAAAATGAAAATGCAGAAATTTGAAAATTCGAAAATAAGAACGAAAATGCAAAAATTCAAAAGAACGAAAATCCAAAAATAAGAACGAAAATCCCAAAATAAGAACGAAAATCCGAAAATAAGAACGAAAATCCGAAAAACCAAAAATTCAAAAATCCGAAATAATAACTAACTATTAAATTATAGGTATTGGAATTTCCGTTCAAATTTAACTGTTAGTGAACGTAACGAATACGAATTTATCCAAAGTTACAAATTATCTGAAATAATGAATGGCGCATCAAAACGAATCAAACGTAACGAATTAATAATAATAAATAATAATAATAAAAACATTTTATTATTATAATTATTATTTATTATTATTAATTTGTTACATTTCATTCATTTAGATGCGGCATTCGTTATTTTGAATAATTTGTAACTTCGGGTAAATTCATATTCAATACATTCACTAACAGCCAAATTTTAAAGAAAATTCCAATACTTATAATTTAATAGTTAATTATTATTTTGGATTTTTGGACTTTTGTTCTTACTTTCGAATTTTCAAATTTTTAAATCTTGCAACTAAACGAATGGAACATAACAAATCTGAGTTTTTCTGAAGTTACGAATTTAGTCTAAATAACGAATTTTGATCATAACGAATGACCCGAAAAACGAAAAAACAAAACAAAACGGATGAAACAAAAACAAAAACGAACAATTTTTTCGACAATGCACATATCTAGAGAGGGATTAGAATGATTGTCCGTTTTGATTGCTATCTGTACCCCCCTTGGGAAGATTTATCCATTCTACAGTATTTGTCCTGTATACTATTTTCATTGAAAGTGAAAGTAAAAGAAAATCACAAATTTTGGGTTGTCCCTAGAAAAGTAATAAAGAAGAAATCTTCTAATGGGGACAGTTTCTAGTTCTGGTGACCTGGTCCCCAAGAAATTCCCTTAATTTGCAGGGATTTTCTCTCACTTCCTGTTTGGCTGTGGGACAGGAAGTGAAGGGAAATTTCCACAATGGGACGCAGATGGTGTAAAAAAAATCTGACAGGGGTTATAACCCCCCCCCCCCTGGCCCATCCAAAATGAAGAAAAAAGTTTTGCCTATAGTTCCACTTAAGGTAAATATCCATACAAACTTTCCAACAGTAGTTTGCATTTTTGTCTCTTTTCCACTAGGGCATAGTCCAGGTGCTATTCTTACAGTTGGGCTTTCCCATTAACCTCTTTGGAGCATCTAGTCATCTTTACACAAGTACTGAGAAATTAGTAAACAGTGAGCATTGCAGCTAAAACCCCAACAGTGTGAAGCGAGGATGCACTGCATCTGAGTTTTGTCTTTGGGTATACTACTTAAGAGGGAGAGGGAACCTATACCGGGTTTTTTCATACAAAAAGATCCACTCATAACCACCTGACTTTCCAGACCTTCGTCTCTCTAAATTTACTTGGCATTTTTTTCTTTTTGGCAGTGTTTCGGTTCTTCACAGTTCCTTTGTGGAAGCATTATGTTTATATTTGCTTTCACAGTGTGATCCTATGGATTGATGTGTTAAAGCACTGGAAGGCCGGGGGCTGATCACTTCAGCTCCTGGGCTTAGTGCTGGACACTGGCTTTTGCTGACACTAGTGCCAAAGGAATGACTGCAAAAGCTATCGAGTCTTGTTGCCATTTTGATATGGCACTAAGACAAATAGCTGCTCTCCCTGCACCATTTTAACTCAAGTGGTTAGAAGAGTACCCTGGGTGGCCTACCCACTCTGTGACTGGTAGATTTCCTTCCTCAAGAGATAGCATGTTGGCATCCATGGTGTGGCGTATTAGCTTGTAACGTGGTTTGGCGTAGAAACCTGAAGTTTGAATGATTGTGTCCTTGGCCTCAGCTCTTAACCACTTGAGCCCCGGACCATTATGCTGCCTAAGGACCAGAGGTCTTTTTCCAATTTGGCACTGCGTCGCTTTAACTGCTAATTGCGCGGTCATGCAATGCTGTACCCAAACTAAATTTGCGTCCTTTTCTTCCCACAAATAGAGCTTTCTTTTGATGGTATTTGATCACCTCTGCGGTTTTTATTTTTTGCTCTATAAACGGAAAAAGACCGAAAATTTTGAAAAAAAATGATATTTTCTACTTTTTGTTATAAAAAAAATCCAATAAATTAAATTTTAGTCATACATTTAGGCCAAAATGTATTCGGCCACATGTCTTTGGTAAAAAAAATGTCAATAAGCGTATATTTATTGGTTTGCGCAAAAGTTATAGCGTCTACAAACTAGGGTACATTTTCTGTAATTTACACAGCTTTTAGTTTATGACTGCCTATGTCATTTCTTGAGGTGCTAAAATGGCAGAGCAGTACAAAACCCCCCAAAATGACCCCATTTTGGAAAGTAGACACCCCAAGGAAATTGCTGAGAGGCATGTTGAACCCATTGAATATTTATTTTTTTTGTCCCAAGTGATTGAAAAATGACAAAAAAAAAAAAAAAAAAAATATTTACAAAAAGTTGTCACTAAATGATATATTGCTCACACAGGCCATGGGCCTATGTGGAATTGCACCCCAAAATACATTCAGCTGCTTCTCCTGAGTATGGGGATACCACATGTGTGGGACTTTTTGGGAGCCTAGCTGCGTACGGTGCCCCGAAAACCAATCACCGCCTTCAGGATTTCTAAGGGTGTAAATTTTTGATTTCACTCTTCACTGCCTATCACAGTTTCGGAGGCCATGGAATGCCCAGGTGGCACAAAACTCCCCAAAATGACCCCATTTTGGAAAGTAGACACCCCAAGCTATTTGCTGAGAGGCATATTGAGTCCATGGAATATTTTATATTTTGACACAAGTTGCGGGAAAGTGACACTTTTTTTTTTTTTTTTTTCATAAAGTTGTCACTAAATGATATATTGCTCACACAGGCCATGGGCATATGTGGAATTGCACCCCAAAATACATTTAGCTGCTTCTCCTGAGTATGGGGATACCACATGTGTGGGACTTTTTGGGAGCCTAGCTGCGTACGGTGCCCCGAAAACCAATCACCGCCTTCAGGATTTCTAAGGGTGTAAATTTTTGATTTCACTCTTCACTGCCTATCACAGTTTCGGAGGCCATGGAATGCCCAGGTGGCACAAAACTCCCCAAAATGACCCCATTTTGGAAAGTAGACACCCCAAGCTATTTGCTGAGAGGCATATTGAGTCCATGGAATATTTTATATTTTGACACAAGTTGCGGGAAAGTGACACTTTTTTTTTTTTTTTTTTCATAAAGTTGTCACTAAATGATATATTGCTCACACAGGCCATGGGCATATGTGGAATTGCACCCCAAAATACATTTAGCTGCTTCTCCTGAGTATGGGGATACCACATGTGTGGGACTTTTTGGGAGCCTAGCCGCGTACGGGACCCCGAAAACCAAATCACTGCCTTCAGGATTTCTAAGGGTGAAAATTTTTGATTTCACTCTTTACTGCCTATCACAGTTTCGGAGGCCATGGAATGCCCAGGTGGCACAAACCCCCCCCAAATGACCCCATTTTGGAAAGTAGACACCCCAAGCTATTTGCTGAGAGGCATGGTGAGTATTTTGCAGCTCTCATTTGTTTTTGAAAATGAAGAAAGACAAGAAAAAATATTTTTTTTTTCTTTTTTCAATTTTCAAAACTTTGTGACAAAAAGTGAGGTCTGCAAAATACTCACTATACCTCTCAGCAAATAGCTTGGGGTGTCTACTTTCCAAAATGGGGTCATTTGGGGGGGTTTTGTGCCACCTGGGTATTCCATGGCCTCCGAAACTGTGATAGGCAGTGAAGAGTGAAATCAAAAATTCACGCCCTTAGAAAGCCTGAAGGCGGTGCTTGGTTTTCGGGGTCCCGTACGCGGCTAGGCTCCCAAAAAGTCTCACACATGTGGTATCCCCGTACTCAGGAGAAGCAGCAGAATGTATTTTGGGGTGTAATTTCACATATTTCCATGGCATGTTTGAGCAATATATCATTTAGTGACAACTTTGTGCAAAAAAAAAAAAAAAAAATTTGTCTCTTTCCCGCAACTTGTGTCGCAATATAAAATATTCCATGGACTCGACATGCCTCTCAGCAAATAGCTTGGGGTGTCTACTTTCCAAAATGGGGTCATTTGGGGGGGGTTTTGAACTGTCCTGGCATTTTATGCACAACATTTAGAAGCTTATGTCACACATCACCCACTCTTCTAACCACTTGAAGACAAAGCCCTTTCTGACACTTATTGTTTACATGAAAAAGTTATTTTTTTTTGCAACAAAATTACTTTGAACCCCCAAACATTATATATTTTTTTAAAGCAAATGCCCTACAGATTAAAATGGTGGGTGTTTCATTTTTTTTTTTCACACAGTAATTGCGCAGCGATTTTTCAAACGCATTTTTTGGGGAAAAAACACACTTTTTTAAATTTTAATGCACTAAAACACACTATATTGCCCAAATGTTTGATGAAATAAAAAAGATGATCTTAGGCCGAGTACATGGATACCAAACATGACATGCTTTAAAATTGCGCACAAACGTGCAGTGGCAACAAAATAAATACATGTTTAAAAGCCTTTAAAAGCCTTTACAGGTTACCACTTTAGATTTACAGAAGAGGTCTACTGGAAAAATTACTGCACTCGATCTGGCCTTCGCGGTGATACCTCACATGCATGGTGCAATTGCTGTTTACGTTTGACGACAGACCGCCGCTTGCGTTCACCTTAGCGCGAGAGCAGGGGGCGACAGGGGTGCTTTTTTTTTTTTTTTTTTTTCTTTATTATTTTTTTGCTTTTTTAATCCTACTTTTAAACTGTTCCTTTCATATTTTTTTTTTTTTAACCCTAGATCTCTCCTCTGCCCTCAAAGCATCTGACCACACCAAGATCGGTGTGATAAAATGCTTCCCCAATTTCCCAATGGTGCTATTTACATCCGGCGAAATCTAAGTCATGAAATGCTCGTAGCTTCCGGTTTCTTAGGCCATAGAGATGTTTGGAGCCACTCTGGTCTCTGATCAGCTCTATGGTCAGCTGGCTGAATCACCGGCTGCATTCTCAGGTTCCCTGTTGAGACAGGAGAGCCAGAGAAAAACACGAAAGACGTGGGGGGGGGCATTCCCTCCCACGGCTTGTAAAAGCAGTCTAGAGGCTAATTAGCCACTAGGATTGCTTTTACATGAAAGCCGACCGCTGGCTCAAAAGAATGATACCAAGATGATACCTAAACCTGCAGGCATCATTCTGGTATAACCACTCAAAGTCGTGAATGGCGTACCTGAAGACAAAAAAATGGTTAACAATGGTTAACAATAAAGCACAGTAAACAGTAAAGTATAAATAATTACATACCTGAAAAACAAACATGATAAAACATAATAACAATAACAATAACAATAAAACATTGCAGAATAGAATACAGTAAAAAAGAGCAGAACAATAGAGAGAGAGAATAGAGAGAGAGAGAACAATAAAACGACAACTTTTTTTTATTTTATATATTTATTTTTTTTTTACACTTTTTTTGTAACTAACTTTTATAACTGTAACCGGTTCCAGGTTCGGGTCTCTCAAAATGCGATGGCATCTTGGGAGACCCTGTGAAAGTGTGCCTAGTATGTGCAATGCTGTACCCTACGCTAATACTCAACTAGTGAATGGTAGCGTTCAAAACATTCACCAATGCAAAGACCAGGATTGTCAGGACAGGAGGGACAATAATAGCGGGTGTCATGCCTATATCTGCACTTGCTGCAGACACAACATCTTTTTTGGGGGGTTCGCTGGGTAGGGGTACTCGGGAGGACATAAAGAAAATGCCTCTCATGCAGCCGACTGCATTTGGTTGGGGATGTGAATGGGGGAAGTACGGGCGCTGCAGAAGCGGTGGGTTCCCAATTAGGATTGGCGAATGCAGCAGGAAGGGCATTATGGGCACGACGGGCCTGTGTTTGTCTTTTTGGTGGCAGTGGGACACTACTTGTGCTTGCCACCTCACCAGCTTGAATCGGGGGGCGATCGGGGGGGGGGGGGGATCGGGGTGTAATGTGTGCCTGGCATGTTCTACTGTGTGTGTGTGTGTTGGTGCACTCACATACCTGTCTTCTCTCCTCGGGCCGGAACGGAAACTACCGACCCGAGGGGAGATGACATCACTTCCTTTGCTGCTGTTTAGCATACAGCAGCAAAGGAATGTTCCCATTGGCCGGCGGCGATCGTGAGGGGGGGGCCACGAACGGATGGCCTCCCCCTCGTCTCCGATCGCCGGGGAACAAAACGGGACCGCCTCGGGCGGCGGGTACGTGATTTTGCCTGCCCGTGCCGCCTTGCCGACGTACATCGGCGTGAGGCGGTCCTTAAGTGGTTAAGTAGCTGGGTTCCTTCATCCTGGGAGAGATTGACACCACTGGTTTCCCCCCCATTGGACGATAAGCACGCCCAGGGGCAGACTGACCATTCGGGCACTCGGGCACTGCCCGAGGGCCCTATGCCACTAAGGGGCCCCATCAGGGTTGCAAGCCTCAATAAAACCAGGGACCGTATGTAAAAATCTGTGTTTTTTAAAAAATCCCAAGATTATAACTGCCCTGCCTCTCCAGTACCTTTTCAGTGTGTGTATGTGTATTCTGCGTGTGTATACTGTGTGTGTATATTGTGTGTCTGTGTGTGTATACTGTATGTGTGTGTGTATGTATACTGTGTGGCCCCATAAGCTATTGCCTGGGGGCCCCATAATCTCCTATTGCCTGGGCCGCTCCATAATCTCCTATTGCCCGGGGCCCCATAATCTTCTCCTATTGCCCGGGGGCCCCATAATTTCCTATTGCCCAGGGGCCCCGTGAGTTGTCAGTCCGCCCCTGAGCACGCCTGCTCTAGGAGCTGGGGCAATAAAAAATAGTCATTGGTCTTTTTCACAGAGTAAGTGGCCTAAGGGAAAATAAAACTGTGGAAACTTCAGTCATATTTGAACTTTGAAATGTAGAATTGCTGTTGTTAATTCTGAGCAGCATAAAAAGTGAAAGTTAACTACAGTTGTGTGGACATTGATCACTCCTTTGAGTGATCAATGCTCCTTTCCAGGTTTGGGCTTAATATAGGTTTGGACCAAACCCAAGCTCATCCCTAGTCTCCAGAATGAGTGGTGAGGGTATATCTTCCAATGGGGAAACCTTTTTTAGTGACAGCTGTTTAATGGTGGTCATCAGTGGCGACCTGGTCCATTAGGGGCGCACAGGCGCTGCCCCCCTTTCCATGCGTCTGGCCCCCAAATCTACATGCAGGGCGCCGGACGCATTGATTCCAATTTTTTTTTGAAGCACGTGATTAGAGCCTGAGGCTCTAATAGGCTTAAAAAAAGGGTGGGCTTGGGGTGCAGAACACGGCGCCCTGAGCCCACTCAGTTGTACGACAGTTGTGTGACAATAGCGAATTAATATTACACTGATCCTTCTCCTGGCCAATCAGGAAGCGGGTCCTGAGACTCGTCACCCGATTGGCTGAAAGGACAGGCGATCCTATTGGAGGAGGAGGAGGGAGGAGACGCATGGCAGAAGCCGCCGTGATTCAGAGGAGGAGGAAGCCTCCTCCTGTAGGAGTGCTGCCTGCCCGCAACCAAGATGGGGTAAGTGCAGGGCTGGATGACCGCCCGATTGGGGGGGGGGTGTGGGTGACCTGACCGACAGCGTTGGGGGGGAGGGTGACCTGACCGCCAGCATAGAGGGGGGTTGTGGGTGACCTGACCGACAGTGTGGGGGGGGGGGGTGACCTGACCGACAGCGTTGGGGGGGAGGGTGACCTGACCGCCAGCATAGAGGGGGGTTGTGGGTGACCTGACCGACAGTGTGGGGGGGGTGTGGGTGGCCTACCGACAGCGTGGGGGGTGTGTGGGTGACCCGACAGACATTGTGGGGGGGGTGTGGGTGACCCGACCGACAGCATGAGGGGGTGTGGGTGACCTGACAGACAGTGTGGTGGGGTAGGGGTGACCCTACCGACAGCGTGGGGGGGTGTGGGTGACCCAACAGACAGCGTGGGGGGCTTGGGTGACCCGACAGACAGCGTGGGGGTGGGTGACCCGACCGACAGCGTGGGGGGGGTGTGGGTGACCTGACTGACAGCATGGGGGGTGTGGGTGACCCGACCGACAGCATGAGGGGGTGTGGGTGACCTGACAGACAGTGTGGTGGGGTAGGGGTGACCCGACAGACAGTGTGGGGGGGTGTGGGTGACCCTACCGACAGCGTGGGGGGGTGTGGGTGACCCAACAGACAGCGTGGGGGGCTGTGGGTGACCCGACAGACAGCGTGGGGGTGGGTGACCCGACCGACAGCGTGGGGGGGTGTGGGTGACCTGACTGACAGCATGGGGGGGTGTGGGTGACCCGACAGACAGAGTGGGGGGTGCGGGTGACCCTACCGACAGCGTGGGGGGTGTGGGTGACCTGACAGACAGCGTGGGGGGGGGGGTTGTGTGAGACCCGACCGACAGCGTGGGGGGGGGTGCGGGTGAACCGACCTAAAGAGTAGAGGAGGGGTTGTGGGTGACCTGATCGACAGCATGGAGGGGTGTGGGTGACCCGACAGACAGCGTGGGGGGTGCGGGTGACCCTACCGACAGCGTGGGGGGGTGTGGGTGACCTGACAGACAGTGTGAGGGGGGGATTGGGTGACCCGACCGACAGTGTGAGGGGGGTGTGGGTGACCCGACAGACAGCGTGGGGGTGGGTGACCCGACAGACAGCGTGGGGGGGGTGTGGGTGACCTGACTGACAGCATGGGGGGGTGTGGGTGACCCGACAGACAGAGTGGGGGGTGCGGGTGACCCTACCGACAGCGTGGGGGGTGTGGGTGACCTGACAGACAGCGTGGGGGGGGTTGTGTGAGACCCGACCGACAGCGTGGGGGGGGGGGTGCGGGTGAACCGACCAACAGAGTAGAGGGGGGGTTGTGGGTGACCTGATCGACAGCATAGAGGGGTGTGGGTGACCCGACAGACAGCGTGGGGGGTGCGGGTGACCCTACCGACAGCGTGGGGGGGTGTGGGTGACCTGACAGACAGTGTGAGGGGGGGATTGGGTGACCCGCCCGACAGTGTGAGGGGGGTGTGGGTGACCCGACAGACAGCGTGGGGGTGGGTGACCCGACAGACAGCGTGGGGGGGGTGTGGGTGACCTGACTGACAGCATGGGGGGGTGTGGGTGACCCGACAGACAGAGTGGGGGGTGCGGGTGACCCTACCGACAGCGTGGGGGGGTGTGGGTGACCTGACAGACAGTGTGAGGGGGGGATTGGGTGACCCGACCGACAGTGTGAGGGGGGTGTGGGTGACCCGACAGACAGCGTGGGGGTGGGTGACCCGACAGACAGCGTGGGGGGGGTGTGGGTGACCTGACTGACAGCATGGGGGGGTGTGGGTGACCCGACAGACAGAGTGGGGGGTGCGGGTGACCCTACCGACAGCGTGGGGGGTGTGGGTGACCTGACAGACAGCGTGGGGGGGGGGGTTGTGTGAGACCCGACCGACAGCGTGGGGGGGGTGCGGGTGAACCGACCAACAGAGTAGAGGGGGGGTTGTGGGTGACCTGATCGACAGCATGGAGGGGTGTGGGTGACCCGACAGACAGCGTGGGGGGGGTGTGGGTGACCTGACAGACAGTGTGAGGGGGGTGTGGGTGACCCGACAGACAGCGTGGGGGAGCTGTGGGTGACCCGACAGACAGCGTGGGAGGGGGTTGTTTGAGACCCGACCGACAGCGTGGGGGGTGCGGGTGACCCGACCAACAGAATAGAGGGGGGGTTGTGGGTGACCTGATCGACAGCATGGAGGGGTGTGGGTGACCCGACCGACAGCTTGGGGGGGTTGTGGGTGACCTATCCAACAGCATGGGGGGGTGTGGGTGACCCGAATGACAGCGTAGGGGAGGGTGTGCCGCTGGCTGACTGGGGGGTGGTTATTTGCAGCCCCCCCCAAAAAAAACACCAGCCGCCACTAGTGACCATACACATTTCCCCACTGTATGAGTTGTTGATTATAGATTGATTATTCCTATCAGAAAAGAAATTGATCATTGATCAAAGCGTGTATGGCCCCCATAAAGATGGCCATGTATTGTACAATCTCCTTTAGATATACCAAAATATAATAGACGGACACACCTAAAGAACTTACTCAGTTAGTAAGAAAAGAGTTAAGCCAATGATACATGTATAGTTTGATGGTAGATCTAAGGATATTGTGTAGTGTATGGTCAGCATAAAAGTTGAGTTCCTCTGCCTTTGCACAGATACATTGTTACATCTCCAGTACCGGAAGTCAAGAAAAATCTCCTTACCTGGATACAGATTGCAATAAATAAATACAAATAAAAAGACATTATTCTATAAAAAAGGAAGTCTTATCTGCACGTACACTTTACTACCAAAAACATATGACTGCTACATAATGGTGGCAGTGTGGCATATGTATGAATGAATGTGAGATAACAGAAGCAGTGTGTGCCCTCCCCCCTGTCCCGCACACATTACCACCCAGAGACCCCCGTGCTACAAATCCCCCTCCCCCTCCCCTACTGACAGCCATCAATCACTCCCGAGCCCCGGCTTAGAATAACTCGTTACCGCCCACTTAGCACAACCTACACGCCCCTTTTCCATTCCTGGATCCACAAGCAGCTCCGCCCCGAGGCCGGATGATTGACAGCAGGCTGTGTGTACGGTGGACGGAGTGTTGTGCGGTGGCGGCGGGGGCATAGAGTGGTGTGGAGGTGAAATGGACAGCAAGAGGAAGTTGTGTGTGTGTGAGAGCTAAGACAACGTCCGGACACCTCTACAGGTGAGTCTATGGGGTAGAGAAGACGCTGGAAAGTTGTGTGCTGGGGCTGAGCTCATTGTGGGTGGACAGGTGCAGGAGCTGTGTGACTACATGAGGAGCCTGGGAGGGAGAGCTGGGCGTGGGGACACCTACATCTATTGGGTCAATAGATTGGATGGCAGAGCTCCTATTATATCCACTGGATTCCTGTACAATCTCATCTCTACATACACTAGAAGATCTGTGTATTCCTGTACAATCTCATCTCTACATACATTAGAAGATCCCTGTATTCCTGTACAATCTCATCTCTACATACACTAGAAGATCTGTGTATTCCTGTACAATCTCATCTCTACATACACTAGAAGATCCCTGTATTCCTGTACAATCTCATCTCTACATACACTAGAAGATCCCTGTATTCCTGTACAATCTCATCTCTACATACACTAGAAGATCTGTGTATTCCTGTACAATCTCATCTCTACATACACTAGAAGATCTGTGTATTCCTGTACAATCTCATCTCTACATACACTAGAAGATCCCTGTATTCCTGTACAATCTCATCTCTACATACACTAGAAGATCCCTGTATTCCTGTACAATCTCATCTCTACATACACTAGAAGATCTGTGTATTCCTGTACAATCTCATCTCTACATACACTAGAAGATTCCTGTATTCCTGTACAATCTCATCTCTACATACACTAGAAGATCCCTGTATTCCTGTACAATCTCATCTCTACATACACTAGAAGATCCCTGTATTCCTGTACAATCTCATCTCTACATACATTAGAAGATCCCTGTATTCCTGTACAATCTCATCTCTACATACACTAGAAGATCCGTGTATTCCCGTACAATCTAATCTGAGATTCTACATGTCTGTACATAGACACCAATCAGCCATAACATTATGACAGGCAAAGTAAATAATTCCATTGATGTCTGAAAGCGGGTGGGATATATTAGGCAGAAAGTGAACATGTTGTCTCTGAAGTTGATGTCTTGAAACCATAAAAAAATGCCCAGGCGTAAGGATAAATTGTAATAGCTAGACCAGCCTTTTACAACCAGGGTGGCTTCTGGGCTCTTCAGGGGTGCCTTGGCGAAATGCCAAAAAATTGCCCACAAATTGGCAACAAACCAGCGATTGGATGAAGCCTGCCTTTTTGTTACAGCCACAGGATTTTATTTTACAGCAGTAAAACCTTGGGCACCATGCGGGCCTGCTACTGGCATCTTGACAACCAATGACGTCTTGTTGTTTGCCCCTCTCTGTCAGCACTGGGGTCATTTTAGCATTGAGGAAGAGAAACTGAGGGAGTGTGCAAAGGTGGAGGAAATAAATGGCCTCTAATGTTGGGTAGCCTACGTGCTATGTGTGGATGCTGCTGCAATATGTCAAAATATTCGTTTAGATGTTTACATTTTAGAACGGGGTGCATAATTTAAAGGGTGCCTTGGCTGGAAAAAGGTTGAGAAACTAGGTCAAAGCATCTTCCAAACTGAAGATCTTGTGGGATGTTCCCGATCTGCAGTAGTCGAGATCTACCAAAAGTGGTCCAAGGAAGGAACACCATCCAACCGGAGACAGTATCATGGACGGCCAAGACTGACTGATGCACTTGAGGAGTGAAGGCTGGCCTATGTAGTCCGATCCAATAGAAGAGCTACTGGAGCTCTGATTGCTGAAAAAGGTAATGCTGGTTCTGATAGGTTCCAGAACACCCAGTGCATCACAGTTTGTTGTGTTATCGGGCTGTGTAGCCACCGACTGCTCAGGGTGCCCATGCTGACCCATGTCCACAGCCAAAAGCACCTATAATTGCCACTTGAGCATCAGAACTGGAGCAATGGAAGACGGCGGCTTGGTGTGATGAATTCAATAATGGTTTGAGGAACACAACAAGTTGAGGTGTTGACTTCCAAAGTCCTCCAGATTCTCCAGATCTCAATCCAATTGAACATTTGTGGGATGTGCAGGAAAAACAAGTGCGATCCATGGAGGCCCACCTCACAACTTACAAGAATTGAAGGATCTGCTACTCGTGGCTTGGTGACAGATACCACAGCACACAGCAAAGGTCCATGCCTCAACTGGTTATGGTGGGTGCTCATAACATTATGGCTGATCGGTGTACTATCCACGTGTTTAATCTAAAGCTCACCATGCAGTCTAATGGTACAATCTCCTTTAGCTCTACCAATACCTATGTAGTGCAAGGATCTGTTTGGGTAGATTAGGCAGGTTCTCATTAGGGATGACGTTGGACATGTTCAGATCATAGTCCAAACCGATGTACACAAGCCTGCCGGGATGCTGTCATGGGCCAATTGTCTGTGGCCAAGTCATTCCCCACAGCTATACACATCCCTTGTATACATGCAGCTGCAGGGAGTGGAATTCCCTGGTTGCAGATGATTGGCCCGTACAGGTGACAGCGTCCTGGTAGGCTCGTGTACATGGGTTCAGATTCTAGTCCGGACACGCCCAAGCTCATCACTATTCATTCAGGAAGTGTTGCAGAATGTTTGGATCCTAGTCTGAACCCATGTGAGCTAATCCACCAGCCACATGTACACTAAACAATGGGCGTGTATATGTGCAAAGCATGCCCCAGCCACAGATGGTTGGCCAAATACAGGAGAGCACTCCCTAGCTCACTCTCATGGGATAAGCCTAGGATCCGAACATGCCCAATCTCATTCCTAGTCCTCTATTAACACAGTTTGGTAAATCTAAAGTTGATTAAAAGATTGTATGGTCAGATTTTAACACATATGGCAACCTTAACCACCTCAGTACAGCGCCACAGCCAAAAGACCACTAGAGCATGGCTCTGGGAGGGCATCCATGGACATCCTCCCAGAACATGCCACCTGCGTGCTCCCTGGGTCGTGCATTGGGTGCACTCTGTGACCTATTGGACACAGCTGTTCACAGATTGAGGTAGAGGGCCAATCACAGCAGCCCTTTACCATGTGATCAGCTGTGTCTAATCACAACTGATCACATCTAAACAAACTTGCCGGTTAGACCCCATTCACACAGGGGCAACACGACTTGCAGGTCGCCTCACCGAGGCGACCTGCACACGACTGCCCGGGCGACTTGCAAAACGACTTCTGTATAGAAGTCTATGCAAGTCGCCCCAAGTCGCCCCCGAAGACGTACAGGAACCTTTTTCTAAGTCGGAGCGACTTGCGTCGCTCCCCTTAGAACTGTTCCATAGCTCAGAACGGGAGGCGACTTGTCAGGCGACTAGGTCGCCTGACAAGTCGTCCCTGTGTGAACGGGGTCTTATGGTCATTCCTTTGCTCACTCGCTGTCACACGTGTGAGGTGTGGAGAGCCGATAACCAGCAAGGCTGACAGGACAATTTCACACTGATAATCAGGTCACTGATCATCAGTGTGGCTTATTAGTGCCCTGATTATCAATTCAGCCTCATCAGTGAAGAAGAACAATTACTTATTTGCTAATTTTTATAACTGAAATGAAAAAAAGCAAAAAATAAAAAACCCAGTGGTGATTAAATAGCACCAAAATAAAGAGCTATATGTCTCCAAAAAAGAAAAAAAAAGTAATCTGGGTACAGTGTTGTATGACTGCGCAATTGTCATTCAAAGTGCAACAGCACTGAAAGGTGAAAATTTGTCTGGGTCAGGAAGGGGGTGAAAGTGCTCATTATTGAAGTGGATAAGTATAACTGTAATGCCGCGTACACACGATCGGATTTTCCGACAACAAATGTTGGATGTGAGCTTGTTGGCGGAAAGTCCGACCATGTGTATGCTCCATCGGACAGTTGTTGTCGGACTTTTCGCCAACAAATGTTGGCTAGCAGGTTCTCAAATTTTCCGCCAACAAATGTTTTTTGTCGGACTTTCTGATCATGTGTACACAAGTCTGACGCACAAAAGTCCACACATGCTCGGAATCAAGTGCGCTCGGTCTTGTAAAACTAGCATTCATAATGAAGATATCACGTACGTCTTGTACATCACTACGTTCTTAATTGTCGGCCAACATTTTTGTGACCGTGTATATGCAAGACAAGTTGGAGACAACACCCTTTAAACAAAAATCCATGGTTTTGTTGTCGGAGAGTCCGATCGTGTGTACGGGGCATAAGAAAGCAGTGAACTCTTCGGTGGTTAAATAGGGACCTTTTAGGGAAAACTCATACAAGAGAGTTATAATTCATGCCTACAGACACTGAATCAGAAGCATTCTACTCTCATGTCTATTTATAAATAAGGAAACAATATTGTTACTTTGTAACATGCCATTTTGTAGCAGAGGTTAATCCTGGCAACAAATCCCTAATACCAGCAATTGTGTAACTAGCTATTTAATCCCTTTAGTCACTGGTGATTTGCTGTTGCTGCAGGTTAAACCAGTGCTGCATCATTAGGCTGATGACACAGAAGCGATTGTACCACTAGAGACAAATCACCGATCGCAGGATCAGTAAAAAGGCTGCTTGTGTGTTCCTATGGAATCGTTCCCTCCGTAGCCAGATGAAGTGACATGTCGCTCTGTCCCTGGTGCAAACGCTGCTGAATCTTATTGTTAGTGATGAGAATGACATCTCGCTGCCTTGGCTACAGAGGGATTGATTCCACAGAGACATACAGCCTCTTGGCGATCCTGCATCTGGTGATTTCAACAAAGCTGCAGGAACGCTTTCAGCAGAGTCGCCCATCTGACATAAGCCTCACGCCTAATACACACAATGAAAAAAACAAACAAAAAATACTGCTTTCAAAGCTATTGTACGATAATCTGATCGTTGGTACACAGCAGAGCCGATCAGATAATTTTGCATGAACTGTCGTGAAGGGACAAAAACTACAATTTTTCTCGTGCGATAGCAGAACTAACATTTTTCGTTTTAATCAGTACAGTATTCTCCATTTTAAAAAAAATTGCGTGATCAGGACCTGTGCATACTCAGAAATGAAGAATACATTACATTACATCACTTCCGAACTTTTATTTTGTCCTACGAGAATTTTTGTAACTTTTTTCGATATAAGACTAGCATGCAACGAAAAAAACAGACGATCATTTATCTGATGTTCTCATCGTGTGTACGAGGCTATAGGTTGGCCATAGAGGTAAACGCAGAGCGTTTGTCGCTGGTGACCTTGTTGGCAACATAAAACACGACACGCATTCAGTCGCTGAGCAACTGAGCTATAAATCGCTGTAAAATTAGTGAGTTAACTCTTCAATAGAAAATTGCTCTGGTTTCCTCAGCAAGCAATTGCATATATTCAAGTGATTGTAAAGTCCTGTGTGTTGTGTGTGTGTGTGTGTGTGTGTGTGTGTGTGTGTGTGTGTGTTTTAAATTACAAACATTTTATACTTGCCTACCCTGTTGCAGTGGTTTTGCACAGAGTAGCCTGGATCCTTTTCTCGGGTTCCTCTTTGCTGCTCTTGGACCCTCCCTCCTGTTGAGTGCCCCCACAGGAAGCAGCTTGCTATGGGGGCACCCAAGCCGAGCTGCAGCTCCGTGTGTCCATTCAGACAGTTGCCATTCGGCCTCGCCCCCTCTCTCTCCTGATTAGCTAACTGACTTATATTGACAGCCGTGGGAGCCAATGGCGCCGCTGCTGTATCTCAGCCAATCGGGAGGAGAGTCCAGGATGGCTGAGGGACTTGTGGACATCGCTGGATAGAGAGAGGGCTTCGTTAAGTATTAGGAGGTACTGGGGAGGCTGCTACACACAGAAGGCTTTTTATCTTAATACATAGAACACATTAATATAAAAAACATTCTGCCTTTTAAAGTAGACTTTCCATCCTCCCCTATTCTACTCCTCTCCCCTCCTTTTCTCATAATTAAAGTTCTTTAAGTTTTTTCCCATACCTTTCTTGGGGAACTCAACCCCACCCTTCTGGGTTCTTTGCTAGGCAGGAAAAATATACTCCATTGTACGCGGCCTCCTGGAACACTCATATCACACATCCCAGGAGGACTTTGAGTGCAGTACAATGCATGATGTACATGTATACAGGGGGCAGCTCTCTCTTGCTGGTACTTGTGGCTGGTCCCCCTGGATTCTGGATTCACTGGGTGGATGATGTTTTTTGTAGATAGCCAATAGGAAAGGTAAGGGAGGATATAAAAAAAAATGTGTATTGCTGCAGATAAATCACCCATGAGCTTAAAGGGGTTGTAAAGGCAAAAGGTTTTTTTATATTAATGCATTATATGCATTAAGGTAAAAAACATTGTGTGTGTAGCAGCACCCCCCAACACTTACCCTGAGCCCATTCTCTATCCAGCTATGTCTACGTTTCCCTCGGCTGTCCGGGACTCTCCTCCTGATTGGCTGGGTTTTCAATCAAAGTCAGCTAGCCGATCAGGGGAGAGAGGGGGCGGGGCCGAACGGCAGCTGTGTGTCTGAATGGAGGGAGGGGCCAGGAGCAGCAAAGAGGGACCCAAGAAGAGAAGGATCTGGGCTGCTCTGTGCAAAACCAACTGCACAGAGGAGGTAAGTATAACATGTTTTGTCAATGGCCGTCTCAGGCAATGAGGAGTGGAGTCCCGGATGGCTGAGACATTTATACAACATTTCTGTAACTAGAAGGACCTCAGGTAAGTATTAGAGGGGGCTGCTGCACACAGAAGGCTTTTTATCTTAATGCATAGAATGCATTAAGATAAAACATCTTCTGCCTTTACAACCACTTTAAGACAGAAAAGAAAATCAGCTTCCTCAGTGGGGGACACTGCACGAATTCTGTGCCACTTCCAGTGGCATGACTACTGCATAGAGACTAGGTGGGAATTTATCAGAACTGGAGCAGACAATCTACAATAAGTTGTGCATGGCAACCAATCAGCTTCAATTTTCAGCTTGTTCAGTGACGCTTTGAAAATGCAAGCTAGAAGCTGATTGGATGCCATACACGGTTGCCCTGATTTTGCTAAATTCCCCTCTAGGACAGTTGATGATAAAGATCCCAAGGGGTGCCCGGGAGGTGCTTGCCATCCCTGGAGATTTATCTAGCCTCCGAAGAGATTCGAAGCTGGAGGCGAAAAAGTAGGCGACGTCCCAGAACTTGGCTGACTTGCTATAATAGCTAGGGAAATAGGTAACTATATTATAAATCTGCTGAATAAGAAAAAAAAGAAAAAACTGTTCCATTTAAAATCAAAGCCTACCCTGTCATTAAAACACACCTATTTTGCTGTTCTAATTAAAATACAAAGGCGTTCTTGTGTTTTATAGGTATCTGCTGTATGCCTTTCCAAAATAAATCGGGCACCAATGGAAACCGATAAAGAGACTGCTAAGGACAGAATACCCAGGTAATAACATGGCTTTCCTGGCAGATGAATCGCGTTCGAGATGCCAGTGTGCATTTGCTAATATTTTCATCTTTTGTACTCAAGCTTCTCCGTTTGTCTGTGAAAAGCCTCTTTGTTCACTCTCTCTGCATGAGCCTTCTGTGTTGATTTTTATTTTTTTTTTCTCTTTTATGTTTATTTTTATGGATGTATTGAAGAATTTGTACGACCTGAAGACAGTAGCTAAACAAAGCTTGTTTTAGGAAAGTAGTCTGGCCACATTGCACACGGATGCATTATAAATAAAGAGATTAATTATTTCCTGGTTTACCCTTGAAGTCTTACCACACCCCATTATGACTGTCACTGCATAATGTGACACGTACCTGTCAGAGTGCAGACTCTGCTCTACACACCTCTCATACACACAGAGCAAAGTATACAAGTGTGGCTGCTTTATTCCACTTGTGGCAGCTGACCTGCAGTTCCTATAGACAGGGCTTTTTGTATGTAATGGCAGGGGGTGCTGGGATATGCTGGAGGCTCTATTGATGCTAGCTGCTGGGGGTTATATTGTGGAAGGGGTCTATAGTTGGGAGGGTCTGTTGCTGGGGGGGGATCTAATGTTGCTGGGGGATCTACTGTTGAGGGAGCGGTCTTTTGTTGCTGGAGGATCGACTGTTGAGTGAGGGGTCTATTGATGGTGGCTGCTAGAAGATATATTTTTTCCTGGGGGAAGTGTTGTTTTGGTGGGGGCATCTACTGCCGCTAGGCGATCTATTGTTGGTGGTGGGGTCTGTAATTGCTGGAGATGTCTGTTACTGATTCTCTTGTTATAATTACTAAATTCCATACAAACTACTTATCACGCAAAAAAATTATACTTGTTTCTGTATACTCTGAAAGGGCTGGTACTGGAAGGTAGCTAGGGGGTGTTATCAAGGGATGTGCTCAAAGATGGGTAGGGGTGGAGACAAGGGGTGACTTGGAAAGGGGGTAGTAACTGCACCTATTCTCTGAGAAAAAAGGTCCTGCCTATAGGAGTTAACGTATATGGAAACCCAGATAATGACATTTTCTGATTTTGCTTCCTTTTTGTCTGTTTAAAGCTATGGGGATTAAAAGAACTGAGGGAGAGGTGACAGGCTCTCCTCAAGAGTGCCGACTGTACCCACCCTTCCTGCCCAGCACCTTCATGCATAGAAGTCGATAATATACAAAAGTGCTGCGCATATGCAATATAGTGCAAATTATAAATAACATAGCGAATTCAATTTATATCAATAAAGTCCAGTGAAAGTGAAAAAAGTCCAATAAAGTGCCAAATGTGAGCAGTGTGAAATCTTCAGCAAGTGTCCATATATTCATACACTAATTTGTACCTCCACCAAATACTAAATGGCTCCTGCTTACCAGAACGCTTTGACCCCCTATTACAGAGCAGTCAAAACCAGCTTGTTATATGGCCGGGCTTCCATTACAGAGCCGCCCACAATCTCCACTTCAGGCCAGGACTCGTGGATCACCTTCCAGTATATCATAATTAAAAGAAAAACCAGGGGAACTGCATAGTGTAAAACTGATAAAAAGCGCATCCCATTTATTTAAACCAAGTAACATGAAATACTGTGCTAAAGAAATGAGAGTAATAAATGACACCTACATCCTTAAATTACTGTATATTAGAAAAAAAAAATTGAGGCAAAAATGGCAGCTGTGGGAACGGCATACAAAAGTATGCCCCCTGCAGGGGGATCGAACTGTTGGTGCTCTTTTGTGCACCGGTCCGATCAGATTCATCTGGTTAGCCGCTTTGTCCTATTGACTCTGTTTCTTCATAAAATTATATAATTATTTTTGTTTATTTTAGTTTTGTACTACATTATATTTACTATTACTACAAATAAGCTACTCTCTAAAATACTCCTGAAAAAGCGGTTCAACCATTAAAACACGTTGAGAAGAACTTGATGTTATATGTTCAAGATTGTACCATTTGTGTTGTGGTGTTTGACAGTATTGTTTTATGGATAATACTAGTCCAGTTTTTTAAGAGGGCTATCGGGATGTTTTTTTTTCTGAGATATGACCATTTTGAATGTTTTTATATACTTTTGTGGTTAAAATATTATATTTTTAAAATATATTTTAATGCTTATGGTGGTACCATAAAAGTCAATTTTTGCCTCCCAAAATATATTTTTTTTAATACACAGTAAACCAAGCAACATAATTAAAAAGCCATAAAACAGCACATACGTGAATTGCGGCGGGCCCCAATAAAGAGGCAGGCCAAGCTTCACAGAGCATGATGACATCACGAACGTAGACTCCGCCCTAAGCCTTTCACTACAAACAGCATCTTCCGGGGCATAGAGAACATGTGCTTGCTGCTATATTCTTATGTTTTCGCTTTTAGCGCAGTTGCAAAAGTTTTCTCTATTCATAGAAGCAGATACTATACGAGGTGTTACAATTTAACTCCTGGTATGGACTGTAAAAATAAAAAACTGTTTGTGCAGGAGCAGTGTCATGGTCCATTAGTCAGGCCAGAGTTCCAGTCTTTTCTTCTAAACAGATTCCCATAACCTATTCAAAATTAAAGTAACAATGTTGGTTGACCACTGTACTATGTTCTATGAACTCATAGCGAACTATCCCCTTGTGATCAAAAAAACACAGCAGCATGCCCATATGAGGGTTCACACTTTTTCCACATTTACTCTGTCCTGGTCTTTTTTTTCCTACTGTGTAAATTGGTTACTATGGGTTGATTTACTAAAACTTGAGAGTGCTAAATCTGAAGTAGCTGTGCATGGTAGCCAATCAGCCTCTAACTTCAGCCTGTTCGGTTAAGCTTTGATAATAAAACCTGGCAGGGCTGTGCCAGATTTTGCGCACTCCAGTTTTTTCATAAATCAACCCGTATGTGTTACTGATTACAACTCTTCATTGAGTAAAGGCAGTTATACAATACTAGTTTGAAGCACTACCTTTCACTTGTTTGCATACCAAAGCCCTATTGGTATAAGAGGAAATGGAGACAAATTAGTTGGGCAAATATCATGCTATATGTTTCCTTGTCACACGTTTTGTTTGTCATTCATGTAGAAGTCCATAGTGTACTGACTGTTGGGCTGATTTAAATGTGATCTCATGTTTTCCTAGCTCTCAGATCACCTTCCCTGGACTTTGACCCTACTGTGTACGTTGCATTTTATTTAGACCTTCAGATGTCTAGGGTTTTGAATGATTAGTCCCAGAGCAGTGAAGTCGACATTAACTGGTTTATTTTTTTAGCAAGTTGGGCCCTTTTTTATAGATTGAATTTAGGCCACTAAACCCTTTTCCGCATTTGGTGCATTTAACTACTTGAACATCATCAGCAGTGATGTGAACTATAATAGGAATCATTGGTAATACCTTGATTCTTGCTAAACAACTAATCACTACCTAGGAAATCAAAATGTATCCAAATATGCCAGCAAATTAAATTCCTATTTGTCCCACGAAAACAATGCATGATACAGTGCATCCGGAAAGTATTCACAGCGCTTCACTTTTTCCACATTTTGTCATGTTACAGCCTTATTCCAAAATGGATTAAATTCATTATTTTCCTCAAAATTCTACAAACAATACCCCATAATGACAACATGAAAGAAGTTTGTTTGAAATATTTTCAAATTTATATATATATAAAAAAAAAAAAAAAAATCACATGTACATTAGTATTCACAGCCTTTGCCATGACACTCAAAATTGAGCTCAGGTGCATCATGTTTCCACTGATAATCCTTGAGATGTTTCTACAACATGATTGGAGTCCACCTGTGCTAAATTCAGTTGATTGGACTTGATTTGGAAAGGCACACACCTGCCTGTATAAGGTCCCACAGTTAACAGTGCATGTCAGAGCACAAACCAAGAAGCCTAAGGAATTTTCTGTAGATCTGATACAGGATTGTATCGAGGCACAGATCTGGGGAAGGGTGCAGAAAAATGTCTGCAGCATTGAAAGTCCCAATGAGCATAATGCCCTCCAACATCCGTAAATGGAAGAAGTTTGGAATCGCCAGGATTCTTCCTAAAGCAGGCTGCCCAGCCAAACTGAGCGATCGGGGGAGAAGGGCCTTAGGGAGGTCACTCTGACAGAGCTCCAGCTTTTCTCTATGGAGAGAAGAGAACCTTCCAGAAAAACAACCATCTCTGCAGCACTCAACTAGGGTTGTCCCGATACTGATACTAGTATTGATATCGCCACCGATACCGAGCATTTGCCCAAGTACTTGTACTCGGGCAAATGCTCCCAATGCTTCGTCTGTTAAGACCCCTGATATCTCACCAAAGCCCCCCAACAGGGCTGATCAAAATAAAAAAAACATATTGCAATAAATAATAATAAAAAAAGTTATTGTAAAAAATAATAAAAATGTAAATAAAAAAACACACAGGCACCCCCCCCCAAAATAAAAATAAAAAAAAATAAAGCATTGTTAAAAAAAAACAAAAAAAAAACACTGTCACGTGACATAAAAAAAAACGTATCGGTAATTGGTATCGGCGAGTACTTGAAAAAAAGTATCGGTACTTGTACTCGGTCCTAAAAAAGTGGTATCGGGACAACCCTACACTCAACCAATCAGGTCTGTATGGTAGAGTGTCCAGATGAAAGCCGCTCCTCGGTAAAAGGCACATGACAGCCCGCTTAGTTTGCCAAACTAACCTAAAGGACTCTCAGACCATGTGAAACAAAATTCTCTGGTCTGATGCAACGGAGATTAAACTCTTTGGCCTGAATGACAAGCGTCATGTCTGGAGGATCACCTGACATATAGCACATCCCTTCAGTGACAGCATCATACTGTGAGGATGTTTTCCAGCAGCATGAACTGAACAGAATTAAGCAATCACATTCAAACTCATGTTAAATAGGAGTCAGTACACACCTGCCATCATTTTAAAGTGCCTCTAATTAACCCCAAATAAAGTTCAGCTGTTCTAGTAGGTCTTTCCTGACATTTTCTTAGTCGCATCTTACAGCAAAAGCCATGGTTCGCAGAGAGCTTCCAAAGCATCAGGGGGATCTCCTTGTTAAAAGGTATTGTAATGAAACGTCCCACACTCCGCTTGAGTGCTTTCGTCATATACCACTTCCTCCCAGTCTGAATATAGATATCAGATATTCCAACCGCTCACAAGCACAAAACAAGACGATACTTGTTTAGTTGCTGACCATAGACTCTTTTTATTAGAACCAAAATACAAGTCTTATATACAGTTAAAGAGGAGGTTCCTACCTCCTGCTCATATTACTCTAACAATACACCTGTAACCAGAAACATAAATTAACATGAGCTAATTGACTAATCCCTTAAAGCAGCCGATGTGAGACTGTGCCCTCCTGGGCATTGTTATGATTAATCAGGATTTCACTACAGGTCAGAATTGTTGTCACTGAGCTTCACACAGTAGATTATACATTATCATAAGTATAAACACAGGACACCTTCACACAATACCAGGAGCTCCAGCAGCAGTCGGCCTGTCTCCTACATTGTACAGAGGCCAATGTGATCAGCTTTCTCAACTAACATGTTGAGTTCAAAATCAAACAAACCAAGAATAGTCTTTACATATATCCTGGGAGATATTGTGGATAAATATTACTGTCCCATTTTAAGTAATCCAAGATATATTTTCTCAGTCACCCTGTGCCAGGATGGCACAGGGTGACTTAGACATAAGAGGTGCATGGGTTTCCCAACCTTTCCAAGGGATTCTTGGTTCCACGGGCCCTCCTGTCATAGGTATCAGTCAGGAGAAGGGTAAAGAAGGGTTTCCAAGGCATTAGATATACCATGGAACACAGTGAAGATAGTCGTCATCAAGTTGGGAAAATATGGCACAACAGTGACATTACCAAGATCTGGATGTCCCTCCAAAATTGATGAAAGATGAGAAGAAAACTGGTCAGGGAGGCTGCCAAGAGGCCTACAGCAACATTAAAGGAGCTGCAGGAATATCTGGCAAGTACTGGCTGTGTGGTACATGTGACAACAATCTCCCGTATTCTTCATATGTCTGGGCTATGGGGTAGAGTGGCAAGATGGAAGCCTTTTCTTTCGAAGAAAAACATCCAAGCCCGGCTAAATTTTTCAGAAACGCATCTGAAGTCTCCCAAAAGCATGCGGAAAAATGTGTTGGGGTCTAAAACCAAGGTTGAACTTTTTGGCCATAATTCCAAAAGATATGTTTGGTGCAAAAACAACATTACACACCACCAAAAGAACATCATACCCCAGGGACGTGCAGTCAGGTGAGGCAGGGCCTCACCAGCCATGAACATTAAAAAAAAAAACTTTAAAAAAAATTGAGGGTCATAGGTCGGCGACCTGGGGTCAGAGACTTTAGGGGGTATGTAGCCCAAGTTCTTCCCCCAACACTGCTAAAAATTTGGGGCTCCTACGACCTATGGTTCCAAAGATATGGGGCTCCTTGCACAGCCTGTCAAACTAAATACAAAGCGACCACAGCTTGGAGTCTTGAATCAATGGTAAAGTACCATTGGTCCCAGCTGTCCAATAAAAATGCGGCAGTGGAGGCACGCCTCTCGCTGCAGTGTCATAGAAGGGGGCATGTGTATAAAAAGACACATGCTCCCTTCCAGCCCAGCCTTCTTAACCACAAGGAAATACATGTGTTTATGGGTATAAGATTTACCCACAAGCCCATATTTTTCTCACACAGTTAAGAGGGAGAATAAGAATCTGCTGCCTGCTGAAAAGGTACTGTTATATTCAAGCTAAATCATATATTTTATATGCTGTATGTTATAACATAATTTATCTATTTACTGTGAAATTACTGGTTGGACGTTATAACTTCAAACTTCAGCAATTTGTCTGTTAGGCCACCTGCTTCGGTACAGATTTTGAAAATATAGTGAATTACCTTAAAAACAATATATAATAATTATTTGCATATTACTTATGGTAATTAACCCCTTGCCACCTGGGCCAATTCTGACACTTCTCTCCTACATGTAAAAATCATCTTTTTTTTTTTGCTAGAAAATTACTCAGAACCCCCAAATATATATGTTGTTTTAGCGGATACCCTATGGAATAAAATTGTGGTTGTTTCAACTTTTTATGTCACGGTGTTTGCGCAGCAATTTTTTTTAAAAGCCTTTTTCTTTTTTTCTTTTTTTTGTTTTGAGAAAAAACTGTTTCATAAAAAACAAAAAAAAAAAAACACTAACGTCAGCCCGATTTTTATTATTTTTTTTCCAACACTGTCCCTGCTATACCCACCGTGAAGCATGGTGGTGGCAGCATCGTGCTTTGGGGCTGTTTTTCTTCAGCTGGAACAGGGGCTGTAGTCAAGGTAGAGGGAATTATGAACAGTTCCAAATACAAGTCAATATTGGCACAAAACCTTCAGGCTTCTGCTAGAAAGATGAACATGAAGAGGAAATTCATCTTTCAATATGACAACGACCCAAAGCATAGATCCAATTCAACAAAGGAATGGCTTCACCAGAAGAAGATTAAAGTTTTGGAATGGCCCATACCTGAATCCCATTGGAAACCTGTGGGGTGAACTAAAGGGGGCTGTGCACAGGAGATGCCCTAGCAATCTGACAGATTTGGAGTGTTTTTGCATAGAAGAGGGGGCAAATAATGCCAAGTCAAGATGTGCCATGCTAATGGACTCATCCCCAAAAAGACCGAGTGATGTAATAAAATCAAAAGGTGCTTCAACAAAGTATTAGTTTAAGGGTGTGCACACTTATGCAACCACATTATTTTATTTATTTTTTCTTCCCTCCACCTAAAAGATTTCAGTTTGTTCAATTTGTACAGTTTATAGGTCACATTAAAGGTGGAAAAAGTTCTGAAATGATTTTTTTTTTTTTTTTACATCATAGAAACCTGACATTTTAACAGGGGTGTGTAGACTTTTTATATCCACTATATGCACATGTGATATTAATTTTTTTTTTTTTATAAATTTTGCAAAGATTTCAAGCCAACTTCTTTCACGTCATCATTATGGGGTATTGTTTCCAGAATTTTGAGGAAACGAATGAATTCCATTTTTGAAAAAGGCTGTAACATAACAAAATATGGAAAAAGTGAAGCGCCCTGAAAACTTTTCAACTACACTGTATTTTGGGAAAGACTATAGACACTAAAAGGTATAAGGTGTAATACTGAGACATCACTAAAGCAGAATAAAAAATATGGAAATATTTGAACATCTATAGCTTGGCCAAAGGTTAATTTTGAGAGTCCACGACAAAATGAGAGAAACACCAGATTGTCAGGCAGCTAGCATTTTTAGCAGCCATGTTTTCTACTGAGTCTTATTTTGCTGTCTGTTATGTTCATAGGATCGATACCTATGGATTTCAAAGGCCTGAAGGTTTTGATTATACATTTTATGAAGACTTTCAATCCAGATACTTAGTAGTTCTCACCAGAAGAGCTATAAAATGGTCAAAACTATTGCAAACATCTACAGCTGTTGAGCAGAGCATGAAAGGTATGTAATATCAATGAACAGGATTACTGGATTGTTTATAAATTGACATGTAACACTGCGCTTAGGCTATCTGAATATTTCTGGGCTATTTCTGTAGGGTTTACTCCCTCAGAGTGCTCTGGGAGACCCACCAGCCTTATATATACGTCAAACGATTTTCGAGATCCTCCAGATTACGAACATTATTATCTGATTTTTTTTTTTCATTGCTTCTTTAATATCTTTGCCCAGTGGCTGTGAGGAGTCCTCTAATTCATTAACACGATCTGGCAAAACAGACGTTCTTTTCTGAACATCCTGGCACAAAAAAATAAATTCTTTATGTCCCTGCACTTGCCAGGTAAATTACCTATAGAACTCTGGCATTGTTGTACCGCTTTGAACACATCTAGTAGTGTAGGCTCTGATGGTGTTATTGATGTTATTGTTTGCATATCATTTGGCTGTTTGTCAATGTGCAGTTTTACACTTTTATCCATTTCTTCCACTTCACATATCATTTGGTCTGAGTGTTCATGCAAAGTAACTTTATCGGTGCAAGAAACTTCCAATTCTTTACTAGCGTCATGCTGTGACGTTTTTATTTTTTTACCATCTTTTAATATCAATGCAAATTTTACAAGTTTAGCA
Source organism: Lithobates septentrionalis (assembly GCA_037952835.1). Taxonomy (NCBI): domain Eukaryota; kingdom Metazoa; phylum Chordata; class Amphibia; order Anura; family Ranidae; genus Lithobates; species Lithobates septentrionalis. The sequence goes on from JBBDGP010004665.1 coordinate 27,864, forward strand.
GCTGCAGCTTTTCTAGCCTTCTCTTTTGTGGATTTACCACTTAGTATCTGATGAGAAAATCCACCATCACTTTGCGTAGGGGCTACAGCATTTAAAGTCCCCTGTCCCTCTTTCCATAATTTGTCCGCTTTGTTTCCACCCCTTCGCTCCATTCCTCATATCCTCCTCTCTTCCTGTTTCCCTTTCTTGATTCATTTATTGCTAAATTTATTTAAACTTATTTTAAATATATTTTGCTGCTTTTTAGCTTTGCTTTTCCCAAATTGGGAGACGATTGGAAAATCTTTTATCTTTCTCGGTTGAAAGAGCACACCAAGTACCTAGTAGGCCATTGCCAGCAGGAGCCCCACCGCGGCTATTTCTAATTCGATTACTTAACCAACGAGACAGAGATTATATTCTCAGAAGAGCTAGAGTATTAAAGGAAGTCATGTTTAATGGAACTAAAATTATATTCTTTCTGGATTTTTCTCCTGAAGCTCAAAAACGGCACGCTAAGATGTAAAAAAGAGGCTGCAGACCGTGCAACTGTCCTATTCAATGTTATACTCTGCTTTTTTTTAAATTTATTTTTCAGAGAGAGAGAGAGAGAGAGAGAGAGAGAGAGTCCAGAGACCCCAAATTTTGGCTGAAGCTAGGGGGCATCTAGGAACCCTTAACTACCGAGTTTGAAGTTCGGGGACCTATGGCTGCAAATAGGCACAGTGAGGCATGCAAATGGGCACAGTGAGGCTGCAAATGGGCATTGTGGACCCTCTTTTCCACTTACAGTAGCTGCACATTTCTCACCCTAGGCTTATACTCGAATCAATATGTTTTCACAGTTTTTTTGTGGTAACATTAGGTTTATATTAGACTTATATTCGGGTTGGCTTATACTCGAGTATATACGGGATTTTCACAAGTTTGAGGAATTTGTTTTTTTTGTTTTTTTTTCTTCTTCTTGTTCTTTTTTTTTATGGATGTTGTTGTTTTATTTTTATATAGCTGTTTCATATGCGCTCATCAGATAGTTAAAATGAATGCAGAAACCATCTCCTCACAAAGAATCTTAAAAGATATTAGTTTGATATTATTAAAAGGGATAATGAATATGACCTTCCTTTTTATTATTAGCAAGAATTTTTTTTACTCCAGGCTTATGACTCAAAAATCCAATATTGTAGTGATATGTCAAGTTTAACGAAAGTATTAGCATCTTGGAATATTAGGGGGATTGGTGACCCAGTAAAGAGACGATCTATGTTCACTACAATGAAAACATTTTGCTCAGTCTATTATTTGCCTGCAGGAGACTCATTTAAATATACGTAAATTAAATTACTTGAAGCGTGCACAATCTAGTAGGCAATATCCCTGTACTTGTACTACATATTGTAGAGGTGTATATTGATAGCAAATTAAGTTGATAGCAAATTAAGTTGATTTCTCCTGCAGACAGGTACAAACAAATATTAAATGTCGCTATATTTTCCTATTTTGTACAATGTATAGAAAATCATATGTGCTAGCTATATAGATATATATCAATATCTCTATCCCCCCATATTCCTCAGAGGTACTTAAAGAACTATTGACTTTTACTTCTAAGAAAACGGTTGTTCCTTGGTTAATAGGAGATTTCAATAATTGCCTTGACCCTTCCTTAGATAGATATAATTTGGATATAGCTCCAGTAACTTCTGTATGCACTCCTTTTTGCTGGATATATTCGGGAAATTGGCCTTATGGATGTCTGGAGAATGTTACATTCTTGCTTCTCTACCACCCAAGGGACTTTATCTAGAATAGACCTGGCATTAGTTATATCTATGATGCTACCCGTGATATCTGAAGCTACATATACAGCTAGAGGATTGTCCAATCATTCCTCATTAGTTCTTAAGTTGGCTTTAAATTGAACACAGGCCTGTACTTTATGGAAAGTCAACCCTTATTGGTTTGATCTTTTTCCTTCAAAACAAAGAAATGCTCAATATTTTGACCTATGGTACTGTTAATAAGCCTACTGTATCTTCACAGATCTATTGGGATTCTTTAAAAGCTTATATGAGAGGTTTGTTTATTTCTCAAATCTCAAGGATCAAAAAAAAGATCTAGGGCTTGGGAATGTTTAGTGACTGAAGATGTCTTAAAGGCCGAACTTCAATATATAGCGAACCCTACTACAGAAACACAGCAGAAGTGGATACAAAAACAGATATATGCTGGTAAAAAAGCAGAACAGAAACGTTTTTTCCTTCAGCAACCTTTTTTTGAGGATGGGAAAAACACGGGTCATCTTTTGTCAGCAATTGTAAAATCCCAGAAACCAATGACATAAGTAGTAGAATTACAAATTTCTATAACTGAAATTGCGTGAACTACCTTGGAGATTTCATCTGTTTTATTTTTATAATAATCTGTAAAGTATCCTATAAGGAGACTGATTTTGCAACTTTTTTTATTTTTTTGAATTCCATTACATTAGTAGAACTATCAGTGAGTGATAGGGAGATGTTGGATCAGCCTTTGCCATTAGAGGAACTTCAAATTGCCTCTGTTAATTTTCCTAATAATAGAGCTTCAGGTGCAGATGGGTTGCCGGGGGAGGTCTATAAGGTTTATGGAGATGACTTGTTGCCTGAATTGCTGGGGGTCTTCAATACAGCGTTGGAAATTGGTTATCTCCCACCTTCTGTGAATGAAGCAATTATTATAGTGTTGTTTTAAAGCCTGATAAAACTCCTAACAACCCTGAATCATATTCAATTACCGTATATACTCGAGTATAAGTCGATTTTTTTTGTGCTGAAAGTGGCCCCCTCGACTTATACTCGAGTCAAGCACTTTTCTGCAGCAAAAAATTTCATTTTCCGAACCGACTTTGGGGCCCCGTATCTCAGGGCCACTTGGTGCTAGGAACCCCAGGTTTGGTGTGCAAACCCAGTGGAAATGGTACCACAACATATCCAAAGATGGAGTTCCTAGCTCCAAGTGGCCCCGAGATACGGGGCCCCAAAGCTGGTTCGGAAAATGTCATTCCCTGCTGCAGAAGTGCTTGACATTTTCTGAACCGACTTTGGGGCCCCGTATCTCAGGGCCACTTAGTGCTAGGAACCCCAAATTTGGTGAGCAAACCCAGTGGAACTGGTACCATAACATATCCAAAGCTGGAGTTCCTAGCTCCAAGTGGCCCCGAGATACGGGGCCCCAAAGCCAGTTCAGAAAATGTCATTCTCTGCTACAGAAAAGTGCTTGACATTTTCTGAACCGATGTTTGGGGCCCTGTATCTCGGGGCCACTTGGTGCTAGAAACCCCAGCTTTGGATATTTTATGGTGCTAGTTCCACTGGGTTTGCACACCAATTTTGGGGTTCTTAACACTAAGTGGCCCCAAGATACAGGGCCCAAAATTCGGTCAACTGTGTCCATCTGCAGCAATGTCATTTTGGGACCCTTTGGGTTCAGAGACCCCAAATTTTGGCTGCAGCTAGGGGGCATCTAGGAACCCTTCACTACCGAGTTTGAAGTTCGGGGGACCTATGGCTGCAAATGGGCACAGTGAGGCATGCAAATGGGCACAGTGAGGCTGCAAATGGGCATTGTTGACCCTCTTTTCCACTTACAGTAGCTGTGCATTTCTCACCCTCGTCTTATACTCGGGTCAATAAGTTTTTCCCATTTTTTTTTTTGTGGTAAATTAGGGCCTCGACTTATACTCGGAACGACTTATACTCGAGTATATACGGTACATTACTTTCTTAATTTACAGGTTCCGTCTGAAAACTTGGGTAATAGAGCTATACTGTCGCTTGATGCGGCAAAAGCTTTTGATAGCATAGAATGGGACGTTTTATGGCATTGTCTTGAAAAATTTGGTTTTGGACCTCAGTTTATAAGATGGATACAACTTCTTTATGCTGCCCCAATGGCACAGGTGCAGGTAAATGGACATATATCGGCACCTTTTTTCACTGCAACGAGGAACAAGACAGGGATGCCCATTATCGCCTTTGTTGTTTGCTTTGGCCTTTGAACCTTTGGCTGCCTCTGTCCGTCAATCAAGAATATTATCGGGTTTCGTAGATCTATGGGAGAGGACAAGATTGCTTTATACGCTGATGATACGCTTTTATTTTTGGGAGGTACTTTGTCTTCGTTGGAGACAGTGATGTCTTTTAATACATACGGCTCCTTTTCGGGCTTTAATATAAATTGGGACAATTAAGTCAGTTCTTTTACCTGTGGACCCCCTGGTGATCAATCTGCCAACTTCTGCTCCTCTAATTGCTGTAGTCTCTCCATTTAAATATCAAGGGGTACACGTCACATCACAAGTGAGTACATATGTGGAGAGGAATCTGGCCCCACTATTTAAGTGGTTTGGGCAAGTGGGGAAAATCTCGAGTAAATTGCCTTTAACAATAATGGGTAGAGCTAATCTGATAAAGATGATATGGATGCCACAATTATTATATTTGCTACATAGTTGCCCCATATGGCTACCACAGAAATTTTTAAAACAGATACCCTATTTAGAGATCTTATTTGGAGATATAAACATCCCCAGATTAAATGGGAAACTCTGCCTAAGGATGAAGGAGGTTTGGCATCCCAACTCCAGCAACTATATGGATGGAGTACTATAAATCATGAGGATCCCATAAACAAATTCTATTCTCTTATTTGCTGATAGATCCACTAGTGCAGTCAATAGTTGCTTACCACTTTTTATAATAAACGTAGATATCCTACATTCTATTTGACACATAGGATCTGGACCACTGTTCAACAAGATACTCAGTATGAGGGATATACTTAATATATGCCCATATGGAATAATCCACAATTGCCTGAAGTGGCGAAGCTAAAAATGTTGATTTGTGGAAAAAGTCTGGTATTTAGTTTCTTAGCCAACCTTATGATAATTTTATGTTTTTCAATCATGTGATAAACTGGCAGTGAAAACATCATTTGTCCAATGAATTATTTTTTCTATATTTACAGCTATGGCATGCTTTACAGAGCCAAGCAAAGACCTTTTTATTAAAATACAATCCTTCATCAATTCTAGCTTTGGCAGTAACTACAAGACGTGCTAAACAGGGACTCATAGGAAATATATGTTCTTCTATACAAACGATAGTTACAATCTATTCACAAGAGGGTCGTTTTGGACAGTTGCGTAGAGATCCTTAGTGATGAGGAATGGGGGCAAGCTTTGAAAAATGTATTTAAGGTATCCTTATCCTCCACACAGTGTTTGACTCAATTTATCATCCATAGAGCCCACTACACTCCTTTTGAAAAATGTACTCCTGGGGTAAAGCAACTACATCAAATTTGTCCAAGATGCACTACTGGTACAGGTACACTTATACATATACTGTGGCTATGTCCCAAATTGCATCGCTACTGGGAGCCTATATTTGATATTTTAAATTCTATGTGCGCTACACAAGTACAGCCTGATCCAAAAATAGCATTGCTAGGGATTATATCGGAAGATACCCTCCCAGTTAAAGTGCTTGTGATGTGGTTGAGAACTACTATCCACCAATGATAGCTCAATGGATTAAAGCAATTAATCTTAATTTAAGACGGAGAAACTGACATATAAACATAGGGGATGTCCTAAAAAAAATTGTAAAGATCTGGCATTGGTGGTTAGTCTCCAATCTGCCTGAGCAATCAGTTGAGTATATTAATGATGATATGGAAAACTAATAATGAGAATCTTCGAGGGAAATAATTACATAATATATGTACCATCTGGGTAAAATGTGAAGGAGTGGATTGAAATAAGGTTTGATGAGTGCAAAAAGGGAAGGGTGTAGTGTAGTATTTTTGTGTTTTTGTTTTTTTTTGGGTTTTTTTTTCTTTGTATTGATGTTGGGTGGGGTTATGTAATGGAATGGTTATATGTGTTCTTTTGTTGTAAAATGTGAAATCTCAATATAAATTATTTGAGAGTGAATATTTCTGGGCTAGGTGCAAGGTGTTTGAAATTGTCCACCTTACAGGAAAGATGGTCTCTGCCAGTGGCATCGCTAGGGGGTGGCTTCTGGGGCTATAGCCCAGAGTCTCTGCAGGGGTCCCCAACCACTGGGCCACGGCTTTCCTGCAGCCCGGCCACTAGTGCGGTGGGCCGCATGACAGAGCCGGAGAGCCAGCCGGTGGGCAGCACAGGAGAGCGGGTGGGCGGGCGAGAGAGCAGAGAGATGACATAATCTCTCACCGCCCGCCCTTCATCACCGCTGTTCCGCCCTCACTGTGCAGCTGTGGGCAGCAGAGAGATTACATCATCTCTCACTGCCCACACTCTCTCTGGGGACCCTGATGTAAGTAGGGAGGCTCTCTGGGGACCCTGATGTAATGTATGTATGTGTGTATATATATATATGTATGTATGTATGTATGTATGTGTGTGTGTGTGTGTGTGTATGTGTGTGTGTATATACACTACACACACACACACACACACACACACACACACACACACACACACACACACACACACACACACAGTCAGGTCCATAAATATTGGGACATCGACACAATTCTAATCTTTTTGGCTCTATACACTACCACAATGGATTTGAAATGAAACAAACAAGACGTGCTTTAACTGCAGACTTTCCAATTTAATTTGAGGGTATTTACATCCAAATCAGGTGAACGGTGTAGGAATTACAACAGTTTGTCTATGTGCCTCCCACTTTTTAAGGGGCCAAAAGTAATGATACATTATGTAACTCTATATATTCATTTTTGTATTGGATGTATTTGTAGAATCATTACATGTTTTGGAAATTATTTTATTCTTTGTTCCACGTTCACTGATCCACATGATCATTTGTAAAAATTTAAAAAAATTTATACACTTTTAATGTTGAATAATACGAAATAAACTGATTTTACATATATTTTTTGTATTCATTGCCTTAAAAATCCCGCTAGAGGTATTATATAATTTTCCAGAGAATATGAATGATAACACAAAAACTTTTCTTTCACTCATGTTTAGTGTTTGGCTGAAGCCATTTATTATCAATCGAATGTGTTTACTCTTTTTAAATCGTAATCACGACAGAAACTACCCAAATGACCCTGATCAAAAGTTTACATACCCCAGTTCTTAATACTGTGTATTGCCCCATTTAATATCAATGACAGCTTGAAGTCTTTTGTGGTACTTGTGAATTAGGCTCTTTATCTTCTCAGATGGTAAAGCTGCCCACTCCTCTTGGCAAAAAGCCTCCAGTTCATGTAAATTCTTGTGCTGTCTTGCATGAACTGCACATTTGAGATCTCCCCAAAGTGTGTGAATGTCCAAGTACGTCCCATGCGAAGCTTCCTGGCTGATGAATGAAAATGTTCCTCCAGTATTTTTTAATTCAATCGTGTTTTATTGAGAAAAGAAGAATGTACAGTAAACAGTTAAGTCATTCAATAACACAAAAATAGAAATAGACATCATTGCAATACTGGTAACATATCGTCTCATGGTTTAGACAATTTGTGAGCTTTGATTTTAGTTTGGTATATAAGCCTGTATAGCTATATCGTCTAATCTGACTTAAGGGTAGGTGAGCACCACTATCCACTCAACGACTGGCGTCCACCTAACACAAACAAGCTAGGGTTTTTGTTGCTGTGCTAAAGGCATTCTCTGAGGAGGAAGCTCTGTGTGTGCCACACTATCGGTCTGATGAGACTAGAGATTATGATTCAGGTGATCGTGTAGCATTGCAACATCTAGAGGGAAAGGAAAAGAGAAGAGTGGGGATAGAGGGGACAAGGAAGTAAGGAATACAGATATTAAGCGAAAGACATTCCACTCTGGTTACACAGTTGTGTTGGTGGAATCCTCTGTAGCCCATGTCCTCCAGTATTTTTTGATGACATATTGCATTCATCTTGCCATCAATTTTGACCAAATTTCCTGTGCATTTTGTAGCTCACACATCCCCAAAACATAAGCGATCCACCTCCGTGTTTCACAGTAAGAATGGTGCACCTTTTCATCATAGGCCTTGTTGACTCCTCTCCAAATGAAGCTAAATTTTGGTCTCCTCACTCCAAATGACTTTGTGCCAGAAGGTTTGAGGCTTGTATATATGCTGTTTTGGCGTATTGGAAGCGGGATACTTTGTGGCATTTGCGTAGTAATGGCTTTCTTCTGGCGACTCGACCATGCAGCCCATCTTTCTTCAAGTGCCTCCTTATTGTGCATCTTGAAACAGCCACACCACATGTTTTCAGAGAGTCCTGTATTTCACCTGAAGATATTTGTGGGTTTTTCTTTGTATCCCAAACAATTTTCCTGTCAGTTGTGGCTGAAGTCTTTGTTGGTCTACCTGACCGTGGTTTGGTTTTAACAGAACCCCTCATTTTCCACTTCTTGATCAAAGTTTGATCACTGCTGATTGGCATTCTCAATTTCTTGGACATCTTTTTTTTTTTTTTTTTTTTTTATATCCCTTTCCTGTTTTATACAGCTCAACTACCTTTTCCCGCAGATCCTTTACCAATTCTTTTGTTTTCCCCATGACTCAGAATCCAGAAACATCAGTGCAGCACTGGATGAAAGATGCAAGGGTCTGTCCGGAAACTCATTGACCTTTTTTATACACACACACACACACACACACACACACACACACACACACACACACACACTACAAGCAAACAGATCACAGGTGAGGATGGTTACTTTTAATAGCTATTCAAACCCCTTTGTGTCATCTTGTGTGCATGTTATCAGGCCAAAATCACCAGGGTATGTAAACTTTTGATCAGGATCATTTGGGTAGTTTATGTTATTATGTTTTTAAAAAGAGTAAACACAGTTGATAATAAATGGCTTCAGCCAAACACTAACCATGAGTGAAAAAAGTTTTTGCGTTATCATTCCTATTCTCTGAAAAATGGGCAAGAAATCATAAACTCTGCCAGGATATGTAAACTTATGAGCACATTTGTGTGTATGTATGTATATATATGTATGTGTGTGTATGTGTGTGTGTGTGTATATGTGTATGTATATATATATATATATATATATATATATATATATATATATATATATATATATATATATATATATATATATATATATAACATTTTTTTTTTTTTTTTTATTACACACACGTATATTACATACATGTGTATGCCCGCCCAAGCATATGACTTTTTTTACTTTGCTGCTATGGGCTCTAGTCCAAGATCTTTTGTAGACCTAGCAATGCCTCTGGTCTCTGCTATGCCTGGCTGCTTGATAAGCGAACCTCAAATTCTGTATGTTCACATTAGGTTTCTAAAATGTGTCTAAATCCAAAACTTTTTTTTTTTTTGTGTTTGATAGAGAGGTGAAGGGTTAGAACATTCAGGGCTTTTATTCAGCTGGAACGTTGTGGAAATCCGACGGCCCTCTCCTTTTGCAGCCTGTCCCTTAACAGTAGAACACGTTTTCTATGCTGCTCACTTCCTCCACCAACTTATGTGTGCTAGCACTGGCACCCAGGGCATGTGCCACACCTATTCTCTGAGGAAAAATGAGCCCCGAGAACCTTTTTATTGTGTCCTAATAGGGGGGATTCCCCCTCTCTATTTGTTTTGGTGACCACTGTGACACAGTCATTGTAACTGAAAGTGAAGGAAAATCCCAAATTTCAAGTTGTCGTCAAAAAAGGAATAGAAGGTTGTGTTTACAGGACAGGAAGTGAAGAAAAGTTTCTCCAGTGGCATACAGATCGCAGTATAATTGATAGGTGTTTAACTTTTATCTACTTTATTCAAAGTAGAAAAAAAGGTATTGTCTTGAGATATTTAAGCACTGGGCAAGGTGTCACAGGGTACTGCCAACCACCTTCACCTTAGATAAAGGCTATCGCTTTTGATTGGATCAAATGGCGGTCACATATTGTAGTACACATAGACTCTGCTGACTGACTACTCTCTGAGGCTACAATGAATCCGGTTATGAAACCTCACCGTTCTTTCACTTGAGAAACAATGCTGAAATGACCTGGCAGCCAGAAAAACAGGCTTAGCAGCAGTAGACAGCCCCCCGTGCAGCATGTGACATTTGCAGTGTTCAAAGTGTTTGTCGCTTGTTTCAGATAAAGATATAATGGCTCTTTTTTCTTTCCACACCTCAATTTATGTAATTGTTGTTTCAGCATGAGCAGAATACTCAAATGGTCTGTGCAGGCCAGAACTGGGAGAACAAGCAAAGAATTTGATGGGATTCTCCTCTGCATCTTCCATCCCTTTATCCATCCACAGCAGTGCTTGCAGCCTGCTTGAGGCAGAGAGATCCAAGCAGAGTTCCTCCCAGTAGTGCTTACCTCCTCAGGTGCCGCTGGTGATGATGGGTCCTCTGTTCTGCCATGACCCCCTAAACTGCTCAGTCCTCAATGACATACCTGGTTATAGACTGAAGGCTGCTCACACCTGTAGCAATTAAAGTGGTTGTAAACCCTTACATACACCCAGTGAAGTGACTGGCCTCAGATGATACACATAGATGAAACAAATCCTCCTACATAAGTTGTACCTGTTTATCTATAGTTATCTCTTCTCTGCATCAGTTCAAACCTACACGGGGCATGCATAGGATGTAGAAAAATTAAGTGTTACAAAAATGTAACGTACGTGATGAGCAGAGTATGCCATAAAAGAATTTGGAACAATGTCAGAGGTCTGCATTTTTCCATACACGATCCATTGTTTTCTGGTGCCCTGTTCACACCAATGCAGCATGTATGCTTTTTAGCGCAACACTCGTGAATGCATGTAAAATGCACATAAACACAACACAGGTGAGAGTAAAGCAATGTGATGACACAGGAATTGGGGGGGGGGGGTGCAAAAAATGTTTTTTTTTTGTTTTTTTTTTTTTTACATTTCCTTTTGAGTTTTATGTAATTTATGGTATTAACAAGCGTTTTGTTTTAAGGTAATCCTATACATAACAAAGAACAATGGTAAAAGTGTTTCCCTAAATTTTCAGAAAAGAGTGGGTAAAGAAGTACTATTTCAGCAACTAATGCAGTGAAACCGTGAACACCAAGACCCCTTTCACACTGGGGCCGCAGCCACGATACTGCTAACACATCGTAATTCTAACAGGCTGACGTAGCACTAACAGTATGACATGTCGCTTGTTAAAAAAAAAAAAAAAAAAAGTGACTCGTGATCACAGCGCGCTCGACGCGTGCACAGGGGAGGCCGTCTTATGACGGCCTCCCGGGAATTCAGGTCCGCGTCATTCAGCCATAGCGCGAATATGAAGTGGTTAAAAAACTCTTCGGTTGCTTTCGCAGTATGCTTTGGGTCATTATCCATCTGCACTGTGAAGCGCCGTCCAATGAGTTCTGAAGCATTTTGCAGATTATAAGCAGATAATATTGCCCGAAACACTTCAGAATTCATCCTGCTGCTTTTGTCAGCAGTCACATCATCAATAAATACAAGAGAACCAGTTCCATTGGCAGCCGTACATGCCCACAGCATGACACTACCACCACCATGCTTCACTGATGAGGTGGTATGCTTTGGATAATGAGCAGTTCCTTTCCTTCTCCATACTCTTCTCTTCCCATCACTCTGGTTCAAGTTGATCTTGGTCTCATCTGTCCATAGGATGTTATTCCAGAACTGTGAAGGCTTTTTTAGATGTTGTTTGGCAAACTCTAATCTGGCCTTCCTGTTTTTGAGGCTCACCAATGTTTTACATCTTGTGGTGAACCCTCTGTATTCACTCTGGTGAAGTCTTCTCTTGATTGTTGACTTTGACACACATACACCTACCTCCTGGAGAGTGTTCTTGATCTGGCTAACTGTTGTGAAGGGTGTTTTCTTCACCAGGGAAAGAATTCTTCGGTCATCCACCACAGTTGTTTTCCGTGGTCTTCTGGGTCTTTTGGTGTTGCTGAGCTCCCTGGTGCGTTCTTTCTTTTTAAGGATGTTCCAAACAGTTGATTTGGCCACACTTAATGTTTTTGCTATCTCTCTGATGGTTTTTTTTTCAACTTAATGATGGCTTGCTTCACTGATAATGACAGCTCTTTGGATCTCATATTGAGAGTTGACAGCAACAAATTCCAAATGCAAATAGCACACTTGAAATGAACTCTGGACCTTTTATCTGCTCCTTGTAAATGGGATAATGAGGGAATAACACACACCTGGCCATGGAACAGCTGAGCAGCCAATTGTCCCATTACTTTTGGTCCCTTTAAAAAGTGGGAGGCACATTTACAAAATGTTGTAATTCCTACACCGTTCACCTGATTTGGATGTAAATACCCTCAAATTAAAGCTGAAAGTCTGCAGTTAAAGCACATCTTGTTTGTTTCATTTCAAATCCATTGTGGCGGTGTATAGAGCCAAAAAGATTAGAATTGTCGGGGGGCGTGGCCGACGGTTGATGGAGAAAGACGTGCACCAGGGGAGCTCCACAAAGGCCGACTCTATCCACGGCCATCCAGTGGAATCCAGCGGCAGGGGAATCTCTAAACCTCCCCTAGTTATCCCCAGACTTCACTGGCATTGTTCCCAGCGGGGATAACAGAAGGCAGCAGGACGATTGGGGGTTCTCAGGTCCGCAAACGGGCCTACCACTGCTCAGGACGTCGGAGGAGCCACGGGGGCCGCCCCGGGAGGCCCGCGGCCGCCGCCATCTTGCGGCCTACTAGTCGAAACGGAGCCTCCAGGACCAGGTACCGCGATCCCCGGGTGGAGGGACAGTGAATCACCACACACAGACGCCAGACATCCCTGGGAGAGTGTTGCATAGTGAGGGGGCAGACGTGAGAGGCACCACAGAGGCCGATCCGGGAGGCCTGCGGCCGCCACCAACTTGCGGCCTATCAACCCAGACGGAGCCTCCAGGACCAGGTACTTTATTTTATTGTAGCGGCGCCGCTTCCCCTGCGCCATAATTGGGTCCTCTTGCCACCCCCCTCCTACCACTATCTGGGCATCTGGGCTCCTGACCTGCCCTACCAGTCCCCCCCTTACTACTCTCAAGGAAGCTGGGTACTGATGGAGAGTGACAGAATATGGATGGCTAAGAACGCATATCCCTGAGCCCCGTGCCATCCCGACAGCAATAGGCTATTTTCGTAGCGCAGCACACCCGAGGCTTACATGGCAGCAGCTAGCTCACACTCCACTGAGTTCACTGACCCGCAACAAGGCACCATACAGAGATATCTGCTTAGAACGGCACCGACTGATCCTCGGACCCCTAAAGACAAGATGGCGCCCGGCCGTACTGCGGGGAAGACCAAGCCTCCCCCTGCCGCCTCTGCAGCACTCTGCACGGTAGAAGACAACAATGAGAGATTCCAGGATCCCAGGGGAGAGCCTTCAGCCTCTTCTGTGAGGTCAGTCACAACACCTGACACACACACTGGGGCATCTCAGACAGGCACACTTCACTTACAAGGAGAGTCCACCAGATCAGAAGCTACAGCCCTCCTCTCAGCCTTCAGAATGGATTTTGAATCATGGGCTAGCAAAATGGAAGATTCTTTGCATGTGGAACTAAATGCTCTGCGACAAAAAGTCACAGCTAATGAGGAAGCGGTGTCAGTTTTAACCACTGCTCAGGGTGACCATGAGGCACGTATAACGGCACTAGAATCCTCATCAGCGACGCACCTCCGTCGCCTACGCCAGCAGCAACTCCGCATAGAGGACTGCGAAAATCGCAGTCGCAGAAATAACATCAGACTGCAAGGTATACCTGAGGCAACATCTGGAACAGAGCTGAAGCCCACTGTCATTACCATCCTCAATAAAGTGTTGGGAAGAGAGGCAACATCACCAATTGAACTGGACCGTGTTCACAGGGTGGGAGGGCCGGGGGGGGGCACGAGATGGTCGCCCCCGAGATGTTCTTTGTCGGGTCCACTACTACACCTTAAAGGAGGAGATCATGCGAAAGGCATGGAACATGGGTTCTGTGGATTTCTTTGGAGCCTCTATTCACCTATTCCCTGACTTATCCCGCAATACGCTGTATATGAGACGAGTGGTGCGCCCTTTGCTTGACCTTGTACGACAAGCCGGGGCCTCCTACACATGGGGACACCCCTTCAGCATCAAGGTGACCAGGGGAGACAGCAGGTTCACGCTATCGGATCCAGATCAACTGCCTGACTTTTTCCTTTTTATTGAGCAGGAACCGGTAGATATTTTGAATTGGTTAGATCCTCCTGAAGATCGATCACGACAGATGGGACTTGGCCCACTCCCGCAACGCCGTAGACGTCCTAGGTCTAGATCAATCTCTTCGGGTCCCGAGATAAGAAGACCTACCTCTCCAGAAGTTTGATATGGAAACTCAATGGAAAATGCTGTCTTGATCCATCTTACTTTGCATTTGGCCTAAATGAGAGATCCCGGTAGTCTTGCTACACTCTGAGTGGCATGCTATGTTCTTTGATATTTTGACTGTGACTTCCCCCTCTAAATTCCGAGATCTCCGGTGGGTACGGTAAGAGCTTATGTAAGAACAGGACTCGAAACTACTGGCTCTCTCCCTGCTCTTTGCCGATTTACTACTTGGCTGGGGTTTGGGAGAGACCATAGAACATGATCTCTATGTGACAATCTTTGTGACAGGCGTCAGTGGGGGCCATCTACAGTTGGGACTTAGTCTACTCCCACAGCGCCGCAGACAACCTAGGTCTAGGTCAATCTCTCCTGGCCCAGGGATGAGACGACATACCGCTTCAGAAGATTAAACCAGAAGTTGGTAGGAGACGGACAGCTGGGGTTGTTTTGCAAAGTTATCCCTATTTTTGAGCTATACTTTTCTACCCTAAAGCCCAAGACTCCCGGAAAACTTGGTAAAAGACGTAGTGAAAACAGGGGTCAGACCTGTTGGCTCTTTTCCTGCTCTTTGCCAATATATTATATGGCTGGGGTTCGGGAGAGAACATAACCTATGGTCACCTTGGGATTCTCACTATGAAGGGTGTCAGGTACTGCTACAATACACCACCGTTTTTTTTTTATTTTTATAAAATGTTCTGCTTTGTGTCGGATTGTTCCCTCCCACCCCCTTTCTCTGTGGGGTGCGGTGGGGGGTGTGTGGCGGGAGTGGGGGATGCTACTCCGGAGGGAGGTTCGGCCTCCGGTCTGCATTAATCTCCACCTTAGGAGAATGTAAGTTTAAAAGGCGCCACGTAGGGTGCCTCCTCGGGTGGATCCCCCGCTCTCCCTGTTCCCCCTATGCGCATACTATAGTTTTGACTAAACGATTTCTCTACAAGTGGGAGCCGATGTAATTGAAATTTATTTTCTGTATAACCCCAGGTTAAACACATATAACCACTGTTTATATTTAGTTGATTGTTCTCATCTATTCTCGTTAAGCTGCCTTATGCTTCACATACGTTTACCATGTTTCGTGTGCCACATACACTATTTACATGCCTGATCCGCTGTCGGGATCGCGGCTCAGGTCCACCTATTTCGACCTTCCCCCCACAGTAGGACAGGCACGGTTTGTGCCTAAAGCGTGATATCTCACGCAGTGGTTTGCGTCAGCAAACACATTAGTTTACTGGACACACTTTTTAGGTGTCCTTTCATTTACATCTTATTTTTTACATTATTCTCATAACCTCATCTTTCCTTACTTCCCTTTCTTTTCCCTCTCTCTTCTTTTTCTCCCACTGCCGTATTCCACCCCTTCACCCCACCTTACCCCGAACTGCTTTACGTACTTCTCTTTTATATCCTTCTCTCCTCAACGGCTTCTAGCGCTCCAGCATGGCTCACACGGTGACTATATGCCCCAACTGAAACTTTGCTCATACAATGTAAACGGGCTGAACATCGCCTCGAAACGCGGGCAAATACTATATCAGATGCACAAAAGACGAGTCAACGTGCTTTTGTTGCAGGAGACCCACTTCCATTCCGAATCCACCCCTTCCTGCTCCAGTAGATACTATAATAGATGGATCCACAGTACCAATCCAGCACAAAAATCTAAGGGAGTATCCATTGCGTTTCATAAAACACTCCAATTCGGAAACTTTGGCAAAAGGTCTTTGATCTATACAGCAAGTTGATGGCGACCTCAATTAAGCCCACACCAGAGATAGCCCTACTATCTATGCTTCCGGGCCCACTCAAGCTGATTAAAAAAGACATACTGCGCCACTTCTTGGCCGCAGTCAGGACAGTAATCCCCAGACACTGGAGAACAATAGATGTGCCTTCCTTGGGTGATTGGGCTGTTGAAGTGGATCGGATAAGAGATCTGGAGCGCCTGCTGGCACAGGAAGCGGGAAGGGAGGAACAGTTCTCCATCACTTGGACCTCATGGTCGATGTTTCGTTATTCCGATGACTTCCCCATATGGGTCAGGGATGCCCCATCTCTACCCGCCGAGTAGCCATGCTGGGTTGCCACCCCTTATCTGCCTACATTCTATCATTCTTATCCCTCTTTCTCTGTCTTCTTTTCTCTATGTACTGAACCAGTCACTCAAATATATAAACAAAGACCATATACCCAGAATTGCTCAATAACATGAATATTTATAATAAGTGATTAAATGATCCTTACGACGTTACAGCCTGATTAGAAGGAACCTCCAGATAAAACAAACACGCGAAATCACAAAGGGAGATATAGGATGGTTCACCTACATATGTCATTCTATTTCTACATTAAAATCCTCTACATACAATATGATAACATGGTATTTCTTTAGAAGCTGTATACTAAAGCTTATATTTATATGCGTATAGAGTGAAGGGTTCCCTTATTGTTTTATAGATATTGTATACAATATTATACTGTAAAGTACTCTATTTTTTTTTTTCTGTTCTGCCCTTATATTGAATAAACTAAGATTGAAAAGATTAGAATTGTCGATGTCCCAATATTTATGGACATCTATATCTATATCCTATATAGCTCTGTCAGATTGGATGGAGAGTGTCTGTGAACAGCAATTTTCAAGTCTTGCCACAGATTCTCAATTGAATTTACGTCTGGACTTTGACTGGGCCATTCTAACACATAAATATGCTTTGATCTAAACCATTCCATTGTAGCTCTGGCTGTATGTTTAGGGTCGTTGTCCTGCTGGAAGGTGAACCTCTGCCCCAGTCTCTAGTCTTTTGTAGACTCTAACAGGTTTTATTCTAAGATTGCCCTGTATTTGGCCCCATCCATCTTCCCATCAGCTCTGAAAATCTTCCCTGGCCATGCTGATGAAAAGCACCCCCCGCAACTTGATGCCACCACCATGTGTCACGGTGGGGATGGTGTGTTCAGGGTGATGTGCAGTGTTAGTTTTCCGCTGCACATAGCATTTTGCTTTTAGGCCAAAAAGTAAAATTTTGGTCTTCTCTGACCATAGCACCTTCTTCAACATGTTTGCAGTGTCCCCCACATGGCTTCTCACAAACTGCAAATGGGATTTGTTATGGCTTTCTTCTTGCCACTCTTCCATAAAGGCCAGATTTGTGGAGTGCACGGCTAATAGTTGTCCTGTGGACAGATTCTCCCACCTGAGCTGTCAATCTCTGCAGCTTCTTCAGTTACCTTGGACCTCTTTGCTGCTTCTCTGATTAATGCTCTCTATGCCCAGCCTGTCAGTTTAGGTGGACAGTCATGTCTTGGCACGTTTTGCAGTTGTGCCATACTCTTTCCATTTTCGGATGATGGATTGAACAGTGCTCTGAGATGTTAAAAGCTTGGGATATTTATTTTTAGAACCTAACCCTGCTTTAAACTTCTTCACAACTTTATCCCTGACCTTTCTGGTGTGTTCCTTGGCCTTTATGATGTGGTTTGTTCATTAAGGTTCTCTAACAAACCTCTGATGGCTTCACAGAACAGCTGTATTATTACTGAGATTAAATTACACACAGGTGGACTCTATTTACTAATTAGGTGACTTCTGAAGGAAATTGGTTCCACTAGATTTTAGTTAGGGGTATCAGAGTAAAGGGGACTGAATACAAATGCACACCCCACATTTTGTAAAAAAAAATTAAAACCATTTATCATTTTCCTCCACTTTGTGTTGGTCTATCAAATAAAATCCCAATAAAATACATTTACGTTTTTGGTTGTAACATGACAAAATGACGAAAATTTCAAGGCATATGAATACTTTTTCAAGGCACCGTAACATTTATAGTATGGTTACATAACATTTTTGTAATGTTTGTATAATACATTGAGGGTTCAGTGGTGCTGATATTAATGCTTTATGAGGTCAATGTTTCAGGCCACAGAGGCTACAATAACCTGGGACTGACAAGGATAGAATCACTCCAGCAGCTTTTATGACATTTGTGGAAGCGACATCACTTTTTAGACTGGAGTGCATCTCTGCCAGCCATTCCCAGGTAACTGGGAAGCGTCTAAAGTCTTAAAGCCAGAACAAACTGCTAAATTCACTGTTGTAATACATATATGAGAGCTGTTATACTTGCTATAGGATTTGTATTTCTGTCTTCCAATCCTGAGGCTAACACATCAGACTGCAAAGATTTGAGACCAGACTTTTCTCTAATACACTTACCGTAAGTAATATACCTAGATCTTGTTCCCCTTCCACAGCTTGTAATTGGACAGAAAAACAGCAGATTAAGGAGCTCTCTCATGCTGCACTTTTCCTGTCCAGCATGTTCCTTGAGCACTGTAGCACATCTGGCACATTTTGCTTCAGCTACCACCCCATTAAAAGGATAAGTTTACTTAAAAAAAATATATGCATTTATTATTTAATTTTTTTTTGCAGGTAAAAAAATGTGCATTATTTATTTATTTATTTTTTAGGGCTCCTGCGAACGTGTCAGTGTATCTGTGTGCCGTACATCCCATACGGGCATGCAGATACACTGACAGGAAGAATCAATGCACTTCCACGGCGCTCCACAGCACCGTGGTACTTTATTGAGAACTACAAGCCGACATCGGCAAAGGAATTGGGGACTTGTAGTTAATTCATACACAGAGCTCTGTGAATGAATGATGTGGCTATGTGGGATTGGGTGGAACATGTAACATGTTCCCAAAGGTAATCCTATCATTTAAGCTCTTCTGTATAAGAATTTACAAGAGGCTGATATTAAATTTTGGTACTTTTTTTATTTAGTTGCTTTAAGAAAAAAAAAAACACTGCGGGCCCATTTGCACTGGCAAGTTACATTCATGCATATTGCAGTGCCTTTCTGACTGCCATCCAACACCTTATAATAGTAGTGGGTAATGCAGGAATCGCAATGAAAATACCATGTGTTATAGCGTGCTGCGTTTAAAAAAATGGTACATATCAATTTTTGTTCAGGTGTGCTGCCAACTCATTCCCAATCATCGTTAAGGTGCAATAATGCATTTTACTTTAATGGGCACCCAATGATTCGTAATGAATACATACGTGCAATAATTGGCATTTTCTATATTCACCTAGAGTTCAACCTTTTAGGTATATTTTTTATACAGTACATTTAAATCTGAACCACTAAACAACCAATATATGTCAGAGGCCCCCCTGCCCAACTCTTGGGATTGAAAAGGGGGGGGGGGGGGCGCAAGTTTCAAAATGGTGAGGCTTTCCTGAATAAAGAAATCTTGACAGAAAAATCTTTACTAATGCAGTATTTCTGATTACAGCCCCAATTCCAAAACAGTTGACATTTTGTAAAATCAACATAAATCAGAATGCAATGATTTGCAAATCTCATAAACCCATGTTGTATTCACAAAAGAAAATAGAAAACCTATAAAATGTTTAAACTGAGAAAAGGTACCATTTTAAGGAAAAAAATTTGAGGTAATTTTGAAATCGATGGCAGCAACGTGCCTCAGAAAAGTTGGAACAGGGTAACAAAAAGTTGGCAAAGTAAGTGGTACTAATGGGGAAGAGCTGAAAGAACGTTTTGCAACTAAATGGGTTAATTAGAAACAGGTCGGTAACATGATTGGGTAAAATAAAAAATTTTTTTTTTTTTTTAACCACTTCAGCCCCGGAAGGATTTACCCCCTTCCTGACCAGAGCACTTTTTACAATTCGGCACTGCGTCGCTTTAACTGCTAATTGCGCGGTCATGCAATGCTCTACCCAAACGAAATTTGCGTCCTTTTCTTCCCACAAATAGAGCTTTCTTTTGATGGTATTTGATCACCTCTGCCGTTTTTATTTTTTGCGCTATAAACGGAAAAAGACTGAAAATTTTGAAAAAAAATGATATTTTCTACTTTTTGTTATAAAAAAAATCCAATAAACTAAATTTTAGTCATACATTTAGGCCAAAATGTATTCGGCCACATGTCTTTGGTAAAAAAAATGTCAATAAGCGTATATTTATTGGTTTGCGCAAAAGTTATAGCGTCTACAAACTAGGGTACATTTTCTGGAATTTACACAGCTTTTAGTTTATAACTGCCTATGTCATTTCTTGAGGTGCTAAAATGGCAGGGCAGTACAAAACCCCCCCAAATGACCCCATTTTGGAAAGTAGACACCCCAAGGAAATTGCTGAGAGGCATGTTGAACCCATTGAATATTTTTTTTTTTTTGTCCCAAGTGATTGAATAATGACAAAAAAAAAAAAAAAATTTACAAAAAGTTGTCACTAAATGATATATTGCTCACACAGGCCATGGGCATATGTGGAATTGCACCCCAAAATACATTCAGCTGCTTCTCCTGAGTACGGGGATACCACGTGTGGCACTTTTTGGGAGCCTAGCCGCGTACGGGGCCCCGAAAACCCAGCACCACCTTCAGGATTTCTAAGGGCATACATTTTTGATTTTACTCCTCACTACCTATCACAGTTTTGAAGGCCATAAAATGCCAAGATGGCACAAACCCCCCCCAAATGACCCCATTTTGGAAAGTAGACACCCCAAGCTATTTGCTGAGAGGCATGGTGAGTATTTTGCAGCTCTCATTTGTTTTTGAAAATGAAGAAAGACCAGAAAAAAAAATTTTTTTTTCTTTTTTCAATTTTCAAAACTTTGTGACAAAAAGTGAGGTCTGCAAAATACTCACTATACCTCTCAGCAAATAGCTTGGGGTGTCTACTTTCCAAAATGGGGTAATTTGGGGGGGGTTTGTGCCACCTGGGCATTCCATGGCCTCCGAAACTGTGATAGGCAGTGAAGAGTGAAATCAAAAATTTACGGCCTTAGAAAGCCTGAAGGCGGTGCTTGGTTTTCGGGGTCCCGTGCGCGGCTAGGCTCCCAAAAAGTCCCACACATGTGGTATCCCCGTACTCAGGAGAAGCAACAGAATTTATTTTGGGGTGTAATTTCACATATTCCCATGGCACGTTTGAGCAATATAACATTTAGTGACAACTTTGTGCAAAAAAAAAAAAAAAAAAAAAATTTGTCTCTTTCCCGCTACTTGTGTCACAATATAAAATATTCCATGGACTCGACATGCCTCTCAGCAAATAGCTTGGGGTGTCTACTTTCCAAAATGGGGTCATTTGGGGGGGGTTTGAACTGTCCTGGCATTTTATGCACAACATTTAGAAGCTTATGTCACACATCACCCACTCTTCTAACCACTTGAAGACAAAGCCCTTTCTGACACTTTTTGATTACATGAAAAAATTATTTTTTTTTTGCAAGAAAATTACTTTGAACCCCCAAACATTATATATTATTTTAAAGCAAATGCCCTACAGATTAAAATGGTGGGTGTTTCATTTTTTTTTTTCACACAGTATTTGCGCAGCGATTTTCAAACGCATTTTTTGGGGAAAAAACACACTTTTTTAAATTTTAATGCACTAAAACACACTATATTGCCCAAATGTTTGATGAAATAAAAAAGATGATCTTAGGCCGAGTACATGGATACCAAACATGACATGCTTTAAAATTGCGCACAAACGTGCAGTGGCAACAAAATTAATACATTTTTAAAAGCCTTTAAAAGCCTTTACAGGTTACCACTTTAGATTTACAGAGGAGGTCTACTGCTAAAATTACTGCCCTCGATCTGACCTTCGCGGTGATACCTCACATGCATGGTGCAATTGCTGTTTACATTTGACGCCAGACCGCCGCTTGCGTTCGCCTTAGCGCGAGAGCAGGGGGGACAGGGGTGCTTTTTATTTATTTATTTTTTTTCTTTATTATTTTTTTGCTTTTTTATCTTATTTTTAAACTGTTCCTTTCATTTTTTTTTTTTAAATCATTTTTATTGTTATCTCAGGGAATGTAAATATCCCCTATGATAGCAATAGGTAGTGACAGGTACTCTTTTTTTGAAAAAATTGGGGTCTATTAGACCCTAGATCTCTCCTCTGCCCTCAAAGCATCTGACCACACCAAGATCGGTGTGATAAAATGCTCCCCCAATTTCCCAATGGCGCTATTTACATCCGGCGAAATCTAAGTCATAAAATGCTCGTAGCTTCCGGTTTCTTAGGCCATAGAGATGTTTGGAGCCACTCTGGTCTCTGATCAGCTCTATGGTCAGCTGGCTGAATCACCGGCTGCATTCTCAGGTTCCCTGTTGAGACAGGAGAGCCAGAGAAAAACACGGAAGACGGTGGGGGGGGGCATTCCCTCCCACTGCTTGTAAAAGCAGTCTAGAGGCTAATTAGCCGCTAGGATTGCTTTTACATGAAAGCCGACCGCTGGCTAAAAAGAAGGATACCAAGATGATACCTAAACCTGCAGGCATCATTCTGGTATAACCACTCAAAGTCGTGAATGGCGTACCTGAAGACAAAAAAATGGTTAACAATAAAGCACAGTAAACGGTAAAGTATAAAAAATTGCATACCTGAAAAGCAAACATGATAAAACATAATAACAATAAAACATTGCAGAATAGAATACAGTAAAAAAGAGCAGAACAATAGAGAGAGAGAATAGAGAGAGAGAACAATAAAACGACAACTATTTTTTTTTATTTTTGTTTGTGTTTTTTTTTTTTTTTTTACACTTTTTTTTTGTAACTGTAACTTTTATAACTGTAACCGCTTCCAGGTTCGGGTCTCTCAAAATGCGATGGCATCTTGGGAGACCCTGTGAAAGTGTGCCTAGTCTGTGCAATGCTGTACCCTACGCTAATATTCAACTAGTGAATGGTAGCGTTCAAAACATTCACCAATGCAAAGACCAGGATTGTCAGGACAGGAGGGACAATAATAGTGAGTGTCACGCCTATATCCGCGCTTGCTGCAGACACAACATCTTTTTTGGGGGGGTTCGTTGGGTAGGGGTACTTGGGAGGATATATAAATGCCTCTCATGCAGCCGACTGCATTTGGTTGGGGATGTGAATGGGGGAAGTACGGGCGCTGCAGAAGCGGTGGGTTCCCAATTAGGATTGGCGAATGCAGCAGGAAGGGCACTATGGGCACGACGGGCCTGTGTTTGTCTTTTTGGTGGCAGCGGGACACTACTTGTGCTTGCCACCTCACCAGCTTGAACTGCACTTATGGGACTCGCCACGTCACCAAGTGTTACTGCAGTGCTGGTTTGACTACGACCGGGGTGTACTAGGCCGCTGGTGCTTGCCAGTTCACCAAAACGCTACAAAAAAAAGTGACAGTGATCGATACTGCACTTGGGTGGGCTGGGCCGGGCGGAGGGGCAAAACGCAGGTGCTAGCAGGTATCTGGGCTGATCCCGCTAACACTGCGTTTTTGGGAACCCTAAACTGCTGGGGACGCCAGTATAGATCTGATCGGATCAGATATTGATGCGTTCAGATACTATACCACTAAGGGAGGTGTACGGTGCGTGTACGGTGCGTGCATGGGTGTTCGCGGTACTGGTGCTAATCTGACGCTGCCTAGGGCGACGCATATCACCGCCGGGCGATCAGGGGGCTAAACCTTTTTTCGGTAATAAACGGCGGGTGCCCTGACACTATAAAAAATAAACAAACTAACCAGCGTCACCCGTAACGGTTATACGGTGATCAGTGGTAAAAGGGTTAACTAGGGGGCCATCAAGGGGTTAAAACATTTATTAGATAGTATATGGGGGTCCCTGTCGCTATAAAACACTGACGGCGAACCTAAATATTTACGTCCCTAACTAGCGTCACCAGCGACACTAATACAGCGATCAGAAAAATGATCGCTTAGCGACACTGGCGACAGGGGGTGATCAAGGGGTTAAAACTTTATTGGGGGGGGTAAGGGGGGTACCCTAGACCTACAGGGGGCTAAACTTTTATTTGGTAATAAACGGCGGGTGCCCTGACACTATAAAAAATAAACAAACTAACCAGCGTCACCCGTAACGGTTATACGGTGATCAGTGGTGAAAGGGTTAACTAGGGGGCAATCAAGGGGTTAAAACATTTATTCGGTAGTATATGGGGGTCCCTGTCGCTATAAAACACTGACGGCGAACCTAAATATTTACGTCCCTAACTAGTGTCACCAGCGACACTAATACAGCGATCAGAAAAATGATCGCTTAGCGACACTGGTGACGGGGGGTGATCAAGGGGTTAAAACTTTATTAGGGGGGGTAAGGGGGGTACCCTAGACCTACAGGGGGGTAACAGTCACTACCCTAACACTGCTAACTGTCACAAACTGACACTATGCAGTAATCAGGAAAAAAAAAACAAACAAAAAAAAAAACCTGCTTGGTGTCAGTTTGTGACAGGGGGGGGGTGATTGGGGGGGGATCGGGGGGCGATCGGGGGTGTAAGGTATGCCTGGCATGTTCTACTGTGTGTGTGTGTGAGTGTTGGTGCACTTACATGTCATCTCCCCTCGGCGCTGGAACGGAAACTCCCGAGCCGAGGAGAGATGACATCACATCCTCTGCCTCTGTGTACTATACAGAGGCAGGGGATGTTTGTCATTGGCTGGGAGCGATCGCGAGGGGGGGGCCACGATCGGATGGCCTCCCCCTCGTCTCCCATCGCTTCCAACCAAATGCCGACCGCAGCTGGCACCGGGGGGGGGTCCGATCGGACCCCCCACCCGCGGGAAGGCAATCACGTTTCAGGTACGTGATTTTGCCTGCCCGTGCCGCTCTGCTCACGTATATAGGCGTGAGGCGGTCGGCAAGTGGTTAAATCATAAAAACTCTCACTTTTTGTATTTTTTTTTTGCATGCTGCATTCCTCTCAATCTCATGTTTTATATTGTTTTTGTCCCATGTTTCTTTGTGCTGCTCAAGCTGAGATCCAGAGTTTGGCAGCTAGCCCCTTATTCCAGAAAGCGCTCTAGCACACATTGTCTGTGAGCACATAATATGCCACTTGGGCTACAAAGTGGGAGAGGTCGGAGTTGGTTTTCTAGCATGTTTTGGCTTAAAATGTTTTAGCCAAAAGCTATTGTTTCTGTATGTACATCCTGAGCTGACGTTCCAGGGTGTCATCCATATGCACAGAAATGTATTTGATTTAACAAGGGTGGTGCCTACAAGGATGCCTAAATTCAGGGTTTTGTTAGAACACCTATTAGTTTCTCTTTAGTAATGCGAGAAACAGACAATCATTTCAGATAGATAGATATACAAGAACTGGAAAAATCAACACGTTCAGAAACCAGTAAATTGTTGATTTTGGGCCAAACAACAAGCTAGGTAACATATTCTTTCATTGACATAAATATGAAGGGCTAATAAAAGGTTGGGTGTCAGCTGCCATTTACTAGTTGCATTTGCTAACATGGCTATTGGAATTTGACCAGCCCTAAATAACCTAAATATGTAAAGATGTTTAGACAATCAGTCTGAGTAGAAAGTATTCCTTTGGGATTATCAGAATATGTGGATTATACATTTAGAAAATGGATTGCATGTCCCAGAGGATACAAGAAATATATGGAAAGATAAGGATCTGTTTTTAATTTTGGCTTATTAGCTACCTTTTTGAGGCCGAGCGCTGTATACATCAATAATGCATAAACAGAAGATCAGCAGTGATTACTAATACCTGTGACATTTGTCTTGCTGTGTTACCAGTGATTTGCAGAAAAGCCCCTTAAAGTCTTTCCTTGTTCTTTCAGTAAAGAGATATATTAGGAAAGGCATTCCTAATGAACATCGCTGTCACGTGTGGATGTTCGTGAGTGGAGCACAGGCCCGAATGGAGAAGAACCCAGGATACTATCACAATGTATTAGTAGAGGGAAAGAAGAATGCAAAGCTTGTGGATACTGTCATTACAGGTAACAGCATGATGATAGTGGTCTACCTCCCTTTTCCAGCTTTAGTGTTGGGGAAAAAAAAGAAAATGAGAATAGTCGGTGGCCATATTGACCAAACAGAGTTATTCATTTTCCTGTAAAATGAAAGAACCCGATTAAGGGAGATGTTTCCATTTGCATCCAGTCATATGAAGTTCTTCTGTCCAGTCTAATGAATTTACTTTGAAATATTTTTTTTTATTCTTAAATTCTAACAAGCCTGAGATTACTTGAGATTTGCAAAATTTGAGGTACATTTACAAACGGGGAACAGCTTGGATATTTTCTTGCACAAATGATTAAATAGCATCACCAAAGTCTGAATCATGCATTAATTCAAACATTTTTCCCAAGCAGCATCTCCTATGCTTGTTTTAATGAGTTTTTAGAAAAAAAAAATACTTAAAAATGCTACACCAGCTTGCTTGAACCCAACCTACATATTGGTTAAGATATGTTGGAACCTAGTCGTGGTAATTACCAATTGACATATTGGTTGAAGTATGTTGGAATCTACATAATGAATTATTTTGGAACCCCCCCCCCCCAACCTACATATTTGTGGAAGTCTGTTGGAGCCCAACAACCTTCATATTGGTTTCAGTACTGTATGTTGGAACCCACCAACCTACATATGGTTAAAATATGGTGGATCCCACTTTTCTACATATTGATTGAAGTATGTTGGAACCTACAAACCTACATATTGGTTGGTTAGTTGGGCTATAGATATATGAGGTTTTCATAAGACTAGCTTCAACTGTCATGTTTCTTTGGGAGTAAGTACACTTTAAAGTGTAACTTCATTTTATCAAAAAGAAAGTGTGAACTGTATACACTGCAGATATATCACATATCCTTCCTTTCTGTTTTCTAAAAAAAAATATTTGTTTTTTCCATGTTCCTTTTTACATTGATTTGCATATAGGTAGGCCTACTCTTAATATCATCACCAGAGCAATCTCCATGCTGAAAAGCTGCAGTGTTTGTATCTCTTTATTGGTGGTCAAGCCATAGACTACTTATGGAAAATAAAATTGTTAACACAGAGGATGCCTGGAATTTGGCTTGTAGCTCAGTGCAGACTTATGAGAAAAGCAGTAAGCTAATCAAACAAGTACAATGAGATTTTCTCTCAGCATTCTGTACACCAGTAGTGTACAGAACATATCAGATTGCCATATTTCAAACTAGAAATGTTTGAATTTATGTTGACATGTTTGGATAACTGCAGTTATCCAAAGTGAAATAAATAGGTTGTTTAATAACATTGAATTACAAATGGCATTATGCATGAAAATGTACCAAAAAATTCTAGCTGCCCATAGAAACCAGTTAGAATCTGTTTAATTTTCAACTCTGGACTACAGTAACTGCGGTTGTAGACTGACTTGTCACATTTTTCATTCACAGGCCCAGAATGCCTTGTGTAGCAATAATAATAAAAATCATAAATCGGATTTTAACTAATCTGACCAGAGTAAAAGTTTAACTGCCATAGACTTGAACATCAAGACAACGCCACAGTGTATATTGTAACCAATGCACTTCAAAAGAGTCTTGTTAGACAGCATTAATACTTTGCTAATGGTAATTGAACATAGCTGGTAATATTTACTACAGCTTTAGTAGTTTAAAGTTTTGCTAAATTTGTTTAGAAAATTAAGTACTTATAGTTGGATTAAAAAAAAAAAACGACTATTTGTGGTGCTTTCATCACAAGCCAAAATGCCTCTGAATGGTAATATCTATTTTTACCTTAAAGGAGATTTACTAAAAAAGAGGAAAAGCTAAGGCCCCAGGAACCTGAATCACAATTCAGAAAAGCTTTTAGAGCTATCTAAGGACAATATAATATAGCAGGCATCACTAAATGGCAGACTGTGGTCCAGACCTGGACCAAGTGAAAGTTTTATTTGGACTGCCAGCCAGTCCCCAGCAACCAATGATGCCCTTTTCATGCCCTGCCTCCCAGCCCCCCCTCCCACCCCGCAGCGTTTTAGAATAGGAGTACTCTGGTGGGGACACTTGGTGTAATGGGGCACTCTGATGGGAACACCTTTGTAGGGACCTTAATGCTTAATTCTTGATGGACATTACATGACTGCATGCAGGCCCGGACTGAGACAAAAAATAGGCCTGGGCATTTTCGATGAGCAGCCCATTTTATTTAAATTTTTTTTTTTTTTTTTAAACCAAATTATCCTGTTTTTGTTGCTAAAAAATTACTTAGAACCCCCAAACATGATATATTTTAAAGCAGAGACCCTAGAAAATAAATTGGTGGGTTTTGCAATTTTTTTTATGTCGCACGTTATTTGAGAAGCTGTATTTGAAATTCAGTTTTTCGGTAAAAAAAATATACTTTTATGAATTTTAGTGCAAAAAAACACATACATTACCCAATTTTTACATAGATATATATAGATATCTAATATAGTTATGCCGAGTAAATAGATGACAAACCTGTCACGCCCATGCAACAGTGACAAACAATGTCAATTTTACTATCTATAGTTGACACTTGAAAAGCCTTTACAGTTTACTACTTTCGATTTTTACAGAAAAGATCTGCTAGAATTACTGCTGTTCTGACGTTTGCGATACCTCACATGTGTGGGACAATCGCTGTTTGTGTGCGTGCAAGACCGACTCTTGCCTTCGCCTTTGCACACAAGCACGGCGGTGCTTTAAATTTTTTTTTTTCTTTTTTTACATTGTCACTGTAAAAAAATATTGTCTTTTAGCACAAAACATCCCTTGTGACGACAGTAGGCCTGTGACAGGTACTCTTTTTATGGAGAGATCTGGGGCCTGAAGGACCCCAAATCCCTCCTCTGTCCTAAAAGCATTCAATCGCACCAACAGCGGTGTGATTGAATGCCTTTATTTAAAAAAAATTGGCACCATGAATTTCCGAGTAAACCGGAAGTGATGTCAGGTCACTGGTTCCAGATTACTGTTTAGCACAGCCAAACAAATCCGATCCGGTCTTTGTTCGGCTTTGTGACTGAATCGATTGATTGGAACTCCTGGTGGCACAGGAGGTCCCGTTAAAACTGGTTGCTAGAGGTTACTGCACATCCTTACCGCTCACTGATTGGTTGCTGGAGGTTACTGCACATCATTGCACACTGGTTGCTAGAGGTTGATGGCACAAGGGGCAGAGTCTCATGGTGACGTCACTAGATGGTCACGCCCCGTGGCTATATTAGAGCTGGCAGACATCGGAGATGACACAAAGTTGGGAGCCTACATCGGAAGAGGACTGGGTCGGCGGCGAAGAAGACCGCACCTGAGAAAACGCATCGCCGGAGGAGAACACATCTGTGGCGGAACCAGAGAAAAAAACATGCGTTGAAGCTACGACAGGAGACATTCTTCACTTTTAATAGGGTGCTTTGGGGTGGAGGGAGGCGCAGAGCCCCCGCTGCCCCAAAGCACTCACCCCCCATGTTGAATATGGTCCAGGAGGGGGAGGGGCGTTCGCTCGTCATGTTCGGATAAGAGTCTGGTATGGATCCTGGGAGGGACCCCACGCCGTTTTGTTTTTTTTGCCATGGGGTTCCCCTTAATATGAGACTGAAGGGTCTGGTATGGTCTTTGGGGGGGGGGGGGAAACAGCATGAAATGAAAAAAAAATTTCTGTGGGGCTCCCCTTCAAGATCCTCAGAGCACAAGTCGCATGCCACAAGTCAGATCAGTTAAGATGATGATCCCGACTTCCATTCAAATCAATGGGCTGAAAAAGTCAGACAATTTTCAAAGTCGGATCGACACAAATTAAGACTGCTCTCATTGGGAACCATTGATTTTGACATGTCATGCGACTTGTACTCTGGAAGTCAGAGCACATGCCAAATCAGTGTGAATCTGCCCTACGGCTCTATTCTTTTAAGATGTTGCAACATTGTTTTGAAGAAGCAAAACAACACTAATTTAAAAAAAAATGAAATAAGTCTCCTTTTTTTTAATTAGTGTTGTTAGCTGTATATTATTATCACTGCAACTGAACCATATTACACATGCCCCCATCCTCTGCATACTGTACTGTATTGTAGATGGATAGAAGGAACATACACACCTTCCCTATGTTCACAATTACCATGTTTTCACCAGACATGAATAAAATGGTGAACTGGAGTGGCAAAGGTAAATGAAGGCACTGTAGGAGTCCCTTCTACACAGCGAGGGAGTTGGTGCAGGAGTTTATTTTAATACAAGTTTTCTTTAACAGCTTTGTGTGATTATTTGTTTCGTTTTTTTTCCCTGTATTTTAGAGGATCTAGCAAGCTCAAGCAAAATGCTGTTTTAATGTCTTCTCTTCCAGATCTAAACAGAACATTTCCTGATAATGTGAAGTTCCGTAAAGATGCAAGCCAGTGTTTACAGCCAATGCTACATAATATTTTAGTGGCTTATGGCCACCATAATAGCAGTGTGGGCTATTGCCAGGTAGGTCTCTATAATTTATTTGACTTCCTACATGGATGGGAAAGGGTGTGTGGGTGTGTTTGTTTGTTTTTTTCTTCTTGTTGCTTTTTGTTTTGGTTGTATATGCATGCAGTAAACATACAGAAAGGCAGGGTGTTACAGTACTGAACACACTAGAGGCATAAATTACACAGTATACAGATCAATGACATTCCTAATGTGATCAAACGGGCCACAGTCCAGAAATGTAGCATTAAGGTTTTACTAAACATATAACACGCAGAGTGGACCAGCAATAAGATAAAAAGTAGTTGTAGTCAGAGTCTTCGAGTGAGAAAGTGATACTCCTAAGCACCAAGGCCTGAGGTGTGCCTTGGCCTGACTGGTCAGTATGCCTGAAAAGAGGGCAAAAAGACACAAATTTAGGTGAAGAAGGGAAGGTAACAATCCATCAAGTGGAGTAGCACGCGTCCGGATGGCAACAGTATGTATCCGAAAAGTGTCCGCTATGACCGGAGAAACCCCCCCCCCCCCCCCGACTCCTGACTTGGTGATGAGAGAAACCCCCACAGAACCTGCAAAGCTACCCAGAACCCAACTAAACTTCCTGTGAACGATTGGACCGAGCCTGAAGCCCGAGACGACCCAGACATGAGAATGAACTGCTTGTGAATGAGGATGCGTGGGGGAAGGGGAGCAATGGCTGTCCCGAGGAGCCCCTGCAAAATGATAGCCGCGAAAATCGAAACTTTAAATGGACACCAGTGAAGTGCTCAGTGAAACCCCTCCCAAGGCCTGGCCTAGGCATGCTGGTGTGGGGAAGTGCGAGGGTGAGTGCCAAAGGACAACTGGCAGGAGTTCAAAATGCTAATTACCTGAAGGATGTGATGGAGTAGATGGATGAGGCCCATGCACTATGGCAATAAGCATTGACAACATAAAGAACCATGCCATACACAGAATACTGGTCTCACCTGATACGATCAGGTCGTGCTTCAGCCTGTGACCTGGCAACCGAGTCTGAATCCTGAACCTTTTCTTTTTTTTTTTTAAAAGATGTAATAAAATATTTACAAAAATGTGAGGGGGTGTACTCACTTTTGTGAGATACTGTGTGTGTGTGTGTGTGTGTATGTATATATATGTGTGTGTGTGTATATATATATATATATATATATATATATATATATATATATATATATATATATATATATATATATATATATAATTTGTAGTCAGAGTCTTCGAGTGAGAAAGTGATACTCCTAAGCACCAAGGCCTGAGGTGTGCCAACCCAGAAATGCAGACGAGCCCTGGCCTGACAGAGGAGGAGGCTTAAATAGCCCTCTCAGACTCCTCCCACAAATACAGGCTAGCCTACGGCTAGCCTTTACACTTATACTTCCATGCCCTGTATAATAATCTTGCACAGAGCAGTCCCTTACCTCTTCTTTGCTAGTGCTGTCTGATCCTCCCTCCTCCAGGCACCTCCCCAGCAAGCTGGATGCATAGGAGGAACCCATGGGTGCACTTCTGAGGTGACACACAGTGCCAGTAAGCCGCTCCCTGCTCCCTCGTCACAAATGTTTGAGTGACAGCAGCGGGAGCCTATGGCTCTGAGTGTCTCCTGTGAGACCAAAAAGTGACAGGAGTGATGCTGCATCCGAGATGGTGCTGGAGCAGTGACAGTAGTCAGGTAAGTTTTTAGAAATAAGGTATGGTAGGACAAGTAGTGAGGCTTTTTTAACCACTAGCTGCCCACACCAATTCCTGACACTTCTCACATATATGTAAAAAACTTTTTTTTTTACTAGATAATTACTTAGAACCCCCCCAAACATTTTATATTCTTTTTAAAAGAAAGGCCCGGGAGAAAAAAATGGTTGTTGCAATTTTCTGTGTACAGCAGCTAATCAAATGCAAATCTTCAGGAAAAAAAACTTCAGTGAATTTTAGTGCACACAATATAATCTTTTTATGTATATTTTTTTTGTAAAATATAAAAGATTGTTACACCGAGTGAATAAATACCGAACATGCTTTAACATATCTCCATAGGTGATAATAACCACTTCAGCCCCGGAAGGATTTACCCCCCCTAATGACCAGGCCATTTTTTACGAAACGGCACTGCGTCAATTTAACTGACAATTGCGCAGTAATGCGACGTTGTACCCAAACAAAGTTGATGTCCTTTTTTTCCCACAAATAGAGCTTTTTTTTTGGTGCTATTTGATTACCTCTGCGTTTTTTGGGGGGGTTTTTTGCGATGTAAACAAAAAAAGACTGACCATTTTGAGAGAAACAATATTTTCTACTTTTTGCTACAATAAATATACAATAAAAAAATGTAAAAAAAAATAATTTCTTCGGTTTAGGCCAATATCTATTCTTTTACATATTTTTGGTAAAAAAAATTGCAAAAAAAAAAAAATTGATTGGTTTGCGCAAAAGTTATAGCATCTACAAAATAGGAGATACATTTATGGCTTTTTTTTTACTAGTAATGGCGGCAATCAGCAATTTTTAGCGGGACTGCGACATTGCGGCGGACAGATCGGACACTTTTGACACTTTTTTGGGACCAGTGACATTATTACAAAACGCAGAGTGGACCAGCAATAAGATACCGTATTTATCGGCGTATAACACACAATTTTTTCCCCTTAAAATCAGGGGAAAATCGTGGGTGCGTGTTATACGACCATCCCCCGCTGATTGTGAGCGGAGCGAGCGCTGGCCGCCGATATACATACATAGCCGAATGTGCTAGGCTCGGCTAGTATTGCTCACAATCACGCCCAGTCCCGCCCTATGATGGACATAACACAGGGACTGGGCGTGACTGTGAGCGGAGCTTGCTGAACCTATGTATGTATATGGGCAGCGCTCGGCTCCACTCACAGTCACGCCCATGTCCCGCCATTGGACCTGTGTTATGTCCATCATAGGGCGGGACTACGAGAAGAGCCGAGAGGAGCCGAGATACACAGGACCGGCTCTGTATCTCGGTGGCGTCATTTTCAAACTGCAGTGACACTGACAAGTCAATGCAGTTTAATTGCAGCCTGGGCAAGGCTGCAAATGTCACTGACAAGGCTGCAAATGTCACTGACAAGGCTGCAAATGTCACTGACAAGGCTGCAGATGGACACTGACAAGGCTACAGATGGACACTGACAAGGCTGCAAGGCTGCAGATGGACACTGATAAGGCTGCAATGAATAGGGGTGTCCAAAATAGGCTGTAAAGAAAGGTGTGCCACATCCCAAGTAAATATAGAAATGGAAGATCCCCCTAGGGGTGGGACTTTGAAGGCACAACCCAGGCATGAAACATATATATCAAAAAGTATAAAGTTTATTAAATACATGAAACACAAATGATGAAAATATAATAAAAGCAGGGATGCATCATGTAGTACAAACGTTTTAGCAAAATATACAATCCTAAACCCAACGACGTTTCAGAGATGAATTGTAGTCTCCTTCATCAGGGGTTTTCACAGGGAGTATAATATCTATGAGATTCAAATATATAGAGATCAACAGATAGATGGTATCACATTAAAATGCATATATAAAGAATACAGAAGATATAATAATACTCACATCATAATCGCTAAAGAAGTACATAAATGCATCCAAATAAACTCATAAAAGAAGATGAGGCATGGAGTCTCCCACAGATTCCGTCCAATCAAATGGCAATCAAAAATGAAAGCAAGAACAAGGCCAGTACGTAGAAGGCGAGGAACTGTGTCTACCTCCTCGCATCCGAATAACCCCACCAGGTTCTGAATAATTCAGACCATAGGTGGGGTGACATGTGCACTGGGGCCCAAAGAAAAAGGAGGATCTGGAAAGGGGAAAGGAAAGCACGGGACATAAATAAGAATATAAAGTATCTAAAAGCGGGGGGTGTGTGTGTGCATGGAGGGGTAAAGATACTATGAATCCCCCAACCAAAACAAACATATAAAGTTGCATCAGACCTACCCAGGTTAACAGGTGGCACTCACAGGCCAGTAACAGAGTGAATGAGGCAGTTGAGAGGTTAGGAAGGACACAGAGGTGGACCGCTGTCTATTAGTAGTACTGTAGAAAGATAAGAAACGCCCAACAAAACGTGTGTGTCAGGGGAAAGCTTATAACTAAGCTGGTTTATGTATCACAAAGAACAGCCGTTGAGTGTAAAGAAAGAAAGAGAGTATGTGTCAAAACTTACCTAGACAGAGGTTCATCCAAAGAGCGTCCTGCCCCAGGCCCTACCTGAACTGATCTAATAACTGGTATATATATATCCCCCATGTTCAGCTGTTCAGCAAGATGCCGAACAGCTGAGTGTGTCCTCCCCGAAGCCACACCTCCAGGGATGGGCCCCCCGAGTCGCCACTGCGCCGCATCTCCCCGCGGCGCAGAGGACGCCGCACGCCTGCGCTGCACGGACAGCTCGGTAGCCGAGCCGGCCCCACGGAGCACGCGCGCCGACATCATGAGAGAGCGGGGCGGAGGGGCACAACGCGCGGCAAAGATACCTCATGATGAGGTCGCCATGGATACCAATGGGACGGAGTGTCCGCAAGAGGAGGCGGACACTCGATCCCTGGAGGCACTCGAGTCCTCCCCTGCCGCGCCGGGTGCACATGAAAACGGATGTAAATGTAAAAAAGGCCCAACAGGGAAGAATAAGCTGTAATTAGACAGAATGAAAAACGTAAAATGGGGTAACATGGGGCAAATACATAAGTCCCATATTGTATTAAGCCACAGGGAAGGGATCAACAGGGAACCCTATGCCAAAGTCCTCACAATATAGGCACAAAAAAATGGCAAACAAGGGGAAAGAGAAAAATGATGATAAATATACAGAGAATATGTCAGATAAAACCGGCAAGAACTTAATGGGATGAAAAGGAGGGGAATAGGAGATTGGTAATTCCATTATTTTTCCATACCTCCTGAATTAAAGCCATCCAGAAAGGGCCTGAAACACATAGCATCATTCAACCCTGGTAGATGGGTAGCCCTCAAGTTGTATATCCACCACAGCTCGAGCTGGAGGAGACTCTTGTTCCAGTCTCCTCCCCTGGAGCTGGGGTGGATACGGTCCAAAATCAAAAATTTGATCTTGGGGAAGACCCCTGAATGGACCAGCGTGGTATGTCTCCCCAGAGGTAAGTCTGGGTTACAGGTCTGCATACTGTAGATGTGTCGGTATGCTCTTTTCCAAAAGGGGAGCTTGGTCTTTCCGATGTAGAAACATCCACAGTCACATTTCAGAAGGTAGACAACCCCAAAAAATTGACAGTTTGCAAAATATCGGGGTTTCAGAATTTGCCCATTGGGTAAGGTTGGGCTTCTGCTGGTATCCATGTACCTACAGTAGCCACATGTCCCGCACATATAGGTACCTCTATATCTGATAAGGCTGCAAGGCTGCAAATGACACTGGCAAGGCAGGCTGCAAATGACACTGGCAAGGCAGGCTGCAAATGACACTGGAAAGGCTGCAAATGACACTGACAAGGCTGCAAATGACACTGACAAGGCTGCAAATGACACTGGACAAGCATGCAGATGGACGCTGTGCAAGGCTGCAGATGGACACTGATAAGGCTGCATTGATGGGCATTTAAATGTAAGATTTTTTTCCTTAAAATTCCCTCCTAAATTTGGGGTGCTTGTTATACGCCGATAAATACGGTAATTGGGGGTAAAAATATCCACTGATCGCTGTATAAATGACACTGGCAGGGAAGGGGTTAACACTAAGGGGCGATCAAGGGGTTAAGTGTCTCCTAGGGAGGTGTTTCTAACTGTGGGGAGAGTGGACTGACGGAGTACAGAGAGATCGCTGTTCCTGATCACTAGGAACAGACGATCTCCCTGTACTCTCCTGTCAGAACAGGGCTCTGCTTGGTTTACATTGGCAGATCCTCATTCTGCCTCTCTGAAGAGCGATCAGGGGTGGCCAGTGGACATCGCCGCAGCTGGGCCCACACATCGGCTCCAGCGATGAACAGCGGGCGCGCGCCCGCAGTGTCTCGTGCACGAAACGTATTGGTACATAGTTTCGCACAATAGGTCCACCCTCCTGCAGTATATATGTGGTGTGCAGTCCTTAAGTGGTTAAAAGCCTTTACAGTTTACCAGTTTAGAGCTAAACAGGAGGTTGGTGCTAGAATTATTACTCTTACTATGACCTTCCCAGCAATACCTCACATGTGTTGTAAGATCACAATTTGAATATGCGTTCACATTTGCGTCTGGGGATGGGGTTGCTTTTACATTTTATTTTTTAATTATTTATTTTATTTACTATTAGACCTCTGGTAATGGCTTGTAAACAACAAATCAAAGCAAGAAGTGGCAAAATTCTCGCTTTCAGTTTCCTACACTATAGAGGTTTTTGGTTAAGGAAAGTTCCTCTTTCAAACCAGAATGGTCACATATCTTATTAAAATATTGTGGGAAGAAATGAAGGGAAAAAAACTGCACAAAAAGAATTTGGAGGGTTGTGCTAACAAAGTTAGTGATTTCAGACCAGTAAGCCCGAGTACATGGACAGTCCTAGGCCATGTGATAAAATGAGCCCACATTCCCTGTACATTTATTGGGAGATGAGAGCCTACCCATCTGAAAAGATCATAAGATGTATAGTAAGAGCAGTGGAGGAATTTTGTTTCCAGCACTCTATCTTGGGCAGAGATAACCATAGGGGATTGTAAGGGTAAGATTTCCTGCCACACCTTCTCTGTGAGGACAAGCATCTCCTGTCGTCAATCCAGAGGTAGTATGTATCAGGGAGTTGTAGTAAGTAGAAGCATGTAAATGATAAATTGGTATTGAGTCCCCCTGGGTGTATTGTGCCAAGGGTGTGTATCCAGAAAGTCTTATGTTGCAAGGGGAGATGGTCATGGTTCTGCACCTATAGCAGGTCACTTGACATGTTCAATCACCATACCCTGAACTCGTGAGTATATTGTTTGTGCATAACAAGGTGCACTGCCACTGGTTTGTTTAGGTCAATCTGTTCCCACTTCTCTTCCTTTTGATAGGGCCACCCTAAAGTCACTCCTGTGTCTTTGGAAGCATCTTTTGAATGGACCAGTTGTTTTGCCAACATGTAAGGGTGTGCAAGGACATTTTAGGATATAAACACAGAATTCTGTTACAGTTCAGGTACTTAGGGGATACAAATACCGTATACATATGTGGATGCGAAAAATTCCCCACGTATGAGTCATTTGTACGTTACAATTATGGCATTTATAACAACCGGTTTTCTGAGAGATTCTGGGTGGGGATTTTGCATACTTATGTTTGAAGTGAGCCTGAACAAGAAAATCTCAGAGTCCTATTGCGTTTATGTGGAATGAAGGGCATGGTTTTGAGTTTGGGTGTCCAGGAAGCTGTTGGCCTACATTACATTCAAATTTTCTGTTAAAGCGTGTCTGATCCATTCAGACTCGCAATTAAATGTATGTATAAACAGTGGTCAGGCAGTCAGTTGGGTGGATTTGGGGCGAGCGGATCTAGATTTGGCTAAAGCTCAATCAAGCACTGTAGTAGGGTATCCCTGCTCCAAGGATTTATCATATAGTTTAATAAGTTGTTGTCTGTCATCGTCTGAACAGATCCGTGAGACCCTCATGAACTGTGAGGTGGGTAGGCTGTTAAGGAGATGTTTGGCATGTGCATTTCAGTAGTGTAGTAATGCGTTTCCTGTCAGTGGGTTTAGTGTGAAGAGATGTAACTAAGCTATCCTGAGAATTGGTAATACTGCATGGTGAAATGTCTGAATTAAACACAACCCCAGGGAAAATATTGTTCAAGAAATAAAGAAAATTTAAGAATTCAGCATCATCGCCAGCCCAAATGCCAGTGCACTCTACTAGATCTGTGATTGCTTCTTGCCTTTCTGCAACTGTTTTTCAGATTTGCAGGGCTGGCTGGCAACTGGTCTTCTGTTTACACATTCTAATCTGATGCCAGCTGCAGACATAAGGTCCTTCAGGTAGCTCTTTGAGCTGAAGGCGGCACACAGTTGTATTGGTTTTTCTTGGGCGTTGTTTACTGTGCTGTAGAGCTGCACAATTCTGGATAAAACGAAAATCACAATTTTTTTTTGCTTAGAATAAAGATCACTATTCTTTCACGATTCTCGGTGTAAGATCATCAAATTGGGCTAACTTTTTACTGGTTTTTTAGGTTTTTTTTTTCATTAATTGAAGTATATTTTTTCCTAAAAAAAAAAAAAAAAAAAAATTGCTTTTGAAAGACCGCTGTGCAAATACAGTGTGACATAAAATATTGCAACGATCTCCATTTTATTCTATAGGGCAGGGGTAGGCAACCCCCGGCACTGGTGACACAAGCGGCACTCAAAGCCTCCTTTGCCGGCACTCGGCTCCCTCCCCAGCAACGCAGGGAAGTGTCAGTGAGACACTTATGCATTCCAATTTCAGAGTTCCCCACACCACACCTGCACTGGGGGGTGGGAGGCACTGTGCCCACACACATTGCAAAAGATGGGAAACATTGTTTGGTTCTCAAAAGTTTGCTGTAGCTGCAATCGTCTGCTTTTGTGATGGGGAAGAGATTGGGTGCAGTTCTGCTGGGGGGGGGGGGTTGGATGTCATTGGCCACTGCTAAAGCCAATCACAGTCCTGCTAGCCCCGCCCACCATCTGAAGGAAGGTGACTCGATTGCCACTACCAATCTCAGAAGGAAGGGATTTCACTGTGATTGAGAAAATCACAATCAGGTGGAGTTACTGTTGAGCTTCTGGGTTCTTTATTGGAATTATCCTGAACCTTTGCGTCACTTACTACTGAACCCCTGCACTCTGTGTTCCTTTAAGCCACAGCCAGTATTTTAGCGCAATGAAAATCACACCCAACTTTTGCTGCGGCGCAGAGTGCCGCACTTTTTCTCAGCTGCGGGGGCCCAATTTATGATCCTGCACACAGGCCCACTGCTTTCAGAAAATACCCCTGACCTGAGCTCATCATTGTGCATCCATTCCAGATGATTGTATGTGACGTTATATACAAGCACGTGGGCTGGATGCGAGAGGATGATCAGCATAATGAGTGTGCCAGGACAGGTAGATGTCTCATCTCTGCTTCCTTTCACCACTCTGCATATCAAAGATGAGAAGAGGGTACAGCGGTGGAGCAGATGAGCAGGAGGGTACAGCGGTGGGGAAATGAGCAGAAGGGGTTCAGAGATGGGACAGAGGAGCAGGAGGTACAGTGGTGGAAGAGATGAGAAGGGGGTTCAGCAGTGGGACAGAAGAGCATAGTGATGGGGCAGATGAGCAGGGGGGTTCAGTGTTGGGCCTAATGAGAAGGGGGTTCAGTGGTGGGACAGAAAAGTGGGGGGGTACAGCAATTGGGGCAGATGTGAAAGGAGGTGTATTGGTGGGACAGATGAGCAGGGGGAACAGAGGTGAGACAGATGTGCAGGAGGTTTATTGGTGGGGCAGATGTGAAAGCGGGTTACAGTGGTGGGGTAGATGAGCAGATGGGTTCAGTGTTAGGACAAATGAGAAGGTAATTCAGTAGTGAGACAGAAGATCATGGGGATACGTCGGTGGAGCAGGTGTGCAGGGAGGTACAGTGGTGGGGCAGGTGAGAAAAGGGGTACTTTGGGGCAGATGAGCAGCGGGGTTACAGTGGTGGGACAGAAGGGCAAGGGAGTACGGTAGTGGGGCAGATGTGCCGGAGGTACAGTAGTGGGAGGGATCAGAAGGGTTTAGCAGTGGGACAGAAAAGCAGGGGGTTACAGTGGTGGGACAGATGAGCAGCGGTGGGGGGGTTCAGTGTTGGGGCAGATGAGAAGGGGGTTCAGCGGTGGGACAAAAGAGCAGGGGGGTACAGTGGCGGGGCAGAGGAGAAAGGAGGTACATTGGTGGGACAGATGAGCAGGGGGAACAGAGGTGGCACAGATGTGCAGAGGGTATAGTGGTGGGGCACATGATAATAAGTTCACATGACAGATAAGTTCAGTGTTAGGACAGATGAGAAGATGGTTCAGTGGTAAGACAGAAGAGCATGGGGGTACGGCGGTGGAGCAGATGTGCAGGGAGGTACAGTGGTGGGGCAGATGAGAAAGGGGGAAGCTTGGTGGGGCAGGTGAGCAGGGTGGTACAGTGGTGGGGCAGATGAGAAAGGGGGAAGCTTGGTGGGGCAGGTGAGCAGGGGGGTTACAGTGGTGGGGCAGATGTGCAGGGTGGTACAGTGGTGGGGTAGATGTGCAGGATGGTACAGTGGTGGGGCAAATCTGCAGGGTGGTACAGTGGTGGGGCAGATGTGCAGGGTGGTACAGTGGTGGGGCAGATGTGTAAGGGGTTACAGTGGTGGGGCAGATGTGTAAGGGGTTACAGTGGTGGGGCAGATGAGCAGGGGGGTATAGTGGTGAAACAGATTTGCAGGGGGAACAGTGATCTGAGGTGTGAAGGTGCATAAATTGGGACTGATCTGAAGTGTGTTGTTGCAGGAATTGGGGCTGACCTGAGGTGTGAGTGCAGGATGTTAATTTCTCACTACTACTCAAGTAGTTTACAGCATTTACTTTAGAAAAAATCCTTTTCGTGATTGAGAGTGTGAAGTTTACATTTTTTTGTTATAAAAGCGGCACACTCCATTTCTTTGAAAATTATTTTTCGGCACACTGTGCTTATAAGGTTGCCTACCCCTGCTTATAGGGTCTCTGCTAAAAAAATATATATAATGTTTGGGGGTTCTAAGTAATTTTCTAGCAAGAAATACAGATTTTAACTTCATTCCTTTGATCTAAAAGATCCAAGAGATACGTTGTTTCTCTTTATCACTGTTGATAAACATTTGCTGGCTGAGGTTTTTTCTTCTTCTTTTGACAGCTCTGAGCAGAGAATGCCTCTGCACTTGTTTAACATGAATCGGGGAAATTCTGTATTAAGATCGTGAGGGGGGTTGAATCGCGCAGCTCTACTGTGCAGCAGACCCACAGTTGAACTGTTTTGGGTGTTCCAAAGATTTAAGACTTCCTGTGTCCCCCTATGATCGAGTGAGACAAAAGGGTTTCCTTGGAGTCTGTTGGGTGCACAGGTGCCATACCTCTCTGGGTATGATCATGCTCTGGGTACTGCTTTGCCATTAAACTGAGGCATGCTGATAGGAGGAGAGGTTATCCTTGGCTGACGTATAGATTTTTTTTTTGCCAAAGGTTAAAGACTTCCTATGTCCCTCATTAGACTCCAACAAAAGGTGAGCACAAAAAATCTCGAAATAATTATTGTATTTTTTTTGTAACTACATAGAAAACAGTCTGTATTCTGTTCAGCCTTTTAGGGACTTGGATGCATGGCTAGAGGCTGCTGAAAGTTCCTCTTCATAAATATCCTGTTCTGCCCAGGAGCTCAGCAACACTCTGTCGCTATGGCTGCAGTTGCAAAGTTGGCAAGCATGGCTTGCTGGAATTCTTTTTCTCTAGAAGGAACCAGACCGTGCAAAGTATCTCAATGAAGTTTCTGGAAAAAACAGCTTGAAATGTGAATCCTATTAAACTTGATTGCATTTCCTTATACACAATCAGTTCAACAGTGGATTATGTTGGTTCATTTAAAAGTTGTTTTGTGAACTGCATAATTTGACCAGACTCTTATTTCTTTATGCATGATTGGAAACATTCGACTGATTGTTAGATATTGTAAAAAGTCATTAATAGCTGCTAGCACCAATAAGCCCTGGTGCTGGTTTTCTGTATTTTTAGAAATATAATGCTGTTTAATAAACCACTTGACCACTGGGCACTTAAACCCCCTTAATAACCAGACCAATTTTCAGCTTTCGGTGCTCTCACATTTTGAATGACAATTACTCAGTCATGCAACACTGTACCTATATGACATTTTTGTCCTTTTTTTCACACAAATAGAACTTTCTTTTGGTGGTATTTAATCACCGTTGGGTTATTTTATTTTTTGCGCTATAAAAGAAAAGAGACTGAAAATTCGGTTAAAAAAATGAATTTTCCTGTGTTTCGGTTATAAAATTTAGCAAATTAGTCATTTTTCTTCATTACTGCCAGAAAAGTACAAATACCCCCCAAATGACCCCTTTTTGGAAAGAAGACATTCCAAGGTATTTAGAAAGATGCATGGTGAGTTTTTTGAAGTTGTCATTTTTTTCCCCACAATTCTTTGCAAAATCAAGATTTTTTTTCTTTTTCACAAAATTGTCATATTAGCAGGTTATTTCTCAAACACCGCATATGCATACCACAATTTACATCCCAAAACACATTCTGCTATTACTCCCGAGTATGGCGATACCACATGTGTGAGACTTTTACACAGCGTGGCCACATACAGAGACCCAACATGCGCGGAGCACCTTCAGGCGTTCTGAAGCACCCAGGCCAATTCTGACATTTCTCTCCTACATGTAAAAATCATCATTTATTTGCTAGAAAATTACATAGAACCCCAAAACATTATATATGTTTTTTTTTTTTTTCTTAGCAAAGACCCTAGAGAATACAATGGCAGTCGTTGCAACTTTTTATCTCGTACTGTATTTGCGCAGCAATTTTTCTAACGCTTTTTTTGGGAAAAAAAAAGTTTTGTGCTTAAAAAAAAACAAACAAAACAGTAAAGTTAGCCCAATGTTTT
This sequence comes from Lithobates septentrionalis, assembly GCA_037952835.1. Lineage (NCBI taxonomy): Eukaryota > Metazoa > Chordata > Amphibia > Anura > Ranidae > Lithobates > Lithobates septentrionalis. The sequence continues at coordinate 71,126 of JBBDGP010004665.1, forward strand.
TGCATAATATGAAAGAAGAAGTTACGCAGAGTAAATAGATAACGAACATGTCACCCCTCAAAATTGCTCGTGGAATGGCGGCAAACTTCACTACTTAAAAATCCCCATAGGCAACGCTTTAAAATTTTTTACTGGTTACATGTTTTGAGTTACAGAGGAGGTCTAAGGCCAAAATTATTGCTTTCTCTCTACTGATCGCAGCGATACCTCACATGTGTGGTTTGAACACCGTTTTCATATGTGGGCAGGACTTGCGTATGCGTTCGCTTCTGCATGCGAGCACACGGGAACAGGGGCGCTTTAAATTTATTTATTTTTTTGTTCATTTTGCTTTATTCTAGTTTGACACTTTTTTCCAAAAAATTTATTTTTTGATCACTTTTATTCCTATTACAAGGAATGTAAACATCCCTTGTAATAGGAATATGGCATGACAGGTCCTCTTTTCAGTGAGATATGGGGTCAATAAGACCCCACATCTCACCTCTAGACTGGGAAACCTGAAGAAATAAAAAAAAAACGATCCTGGTTTCGATCGTAGCGGTGAGTCGGTAGAAGCACCGGAGGGTGGTGGGAGGGGGGGACGTCCCCTCTCGCCTCCCGTAAACAATCAAGCAGTGGAACAGCTGCCATGATCATTCTTATGGTGTAGGGAATCTCCGGCTGAAAAAGATGATATCTGAATGATGCTTGTAGCTGCAGGCATCATTCAGATATCCCCGCACAAAGTCAAGGATGTCATATGACGGCGGGCGGGAAGTGGTTAAAACGCTTTTTTTTTTTTTTTTTTTTTTTTTTTAACACAAAGTTGTCCATTTATACAATATTTCTAACACATAGCATGTACATACAAAAAATGACACCCCAAAATAGATTCTCCTACTCCTCCTGAGTACTGCGATATCACATGTGTGAGACTTCCACAGCCTGGCCACATACAGAGGCTGAGCATGGCCAAGTATGGCTGAGCATGGCAGGGTGTTGCACAGGGTGTTGCACAGGGTGTTGCAGAGTATTGCTGAGCATGGATGGATGGATGTGGCTCTGTGTCACAGAGCAGCACTTTGGGCACTACACATCCAGCCCACAGCGCTGCTGCCATCCAATCTCTCCCCTTCTGTACCGATCGGTACACAGAGGGGAGAGAGGAACCGGCGTCACATGATGCCGGTTTGTTTACATTTGATCACTCCGTCATTTGACGCAGCGATCACATGGTAAACGGCAGCAAACACGGATGTTCTCGGGGGCGTGCGAGAGCGGAATTCTGGGAGGACGTCACTATACGCCCTCCCAGAGTTAAGCAACCGCCCTGTAGCCGTCATTCGGCTATGGGCCGGTTGTTAAGTGGTTAAAGAGGAACTGCAGTCTGCTCACATATATATAAAGTATGTGGCGCTAACTACAGTGACGTAAAAAATTAATAAATAAATCTGAACACAATAACTTCCAGCTGCTGGCAGATAAATGCTGCAGCCGGTATGTAAGTGCATAAACGTGACAACTCTTCACTACAACGTAGAATACTTCAAAAAGGTGTAGATAATTACACTAATATGAACAAAGATACAAACAATATAAATCTTAGAAACATCAGATCTTCTCATAAAGTGCATATAGTAAAATAAAGTGCAAAGTCCAAAAAGTGCAGTTTAAACTCCAGTGCGGAGGGAGTAAACCTCCATACAATAGTTCATGCAAATAAAGTAGCAAAATGCAAGTGCAAAAAATAATTGATCGGTGGCAGCTTCCTCCAATCCTTAACACAATCCGTGGTGCGCCACACGTTTTCCCCAGCCTCTCACCTCTATTGGAGACCCCTACGGGTCAAGTGAAGCCTTCAATATGGAATAGACAGATTGCAACAATCGATCAGCTTCCAACGATCGTCACAAAAATGGCCAGTTTTTGGAAGGTGACTTCAGGCTTTTTTTTTTTTTTTTTTTTTTTTATTGAAAGCCTATGGCGTGCATAACACACCCAAAAAACTTCACCCGGTGCCAAAAAAATGTGCACACACATAAAGAGTGAACACAAAAAAGTGCAACGGGTACACAGGCGTGCCAATTCCCTGATTCCCCCGGGGCGTTAGGCTCCAGACGGGGACAAGGGTACTTTACAATGGTCTAGCTGGCCGAAACCAGACAGACCCCGTTCTCTGGAGGGCCTGCCAAAACAGAACCCACCCAAGTACTAGGTGAGGCTCTCCCGAAGAGAGACCCCATGAGAGAGGGCAAACTAAGCCAAAAGGCCATGTCCACCCCTTCCCAAGACTTTCAGGGCTGGCCCGAGGACCCGCATCCCTACTCGTCACACAGTGAGACAACCGTGTACAAACATAAAAATACAAAACGTGACAAACGTAGGCATCAATTAAATAAAAGAAAGTGGGGAAGGGATAGTGGAGAGGAGAGTGAAAAAGGTGGCCATTGTGTAAAACAATGACCAGGCCCTCCAGCCAGGAATAAAAAATTCCTCTGGTCCCAGCCAAAAGGCCCGACCCAAGAGGCAGGTGCTTAAAAAAGCGTGTTTTATGGTGCAGTGACCGTGGTGCCTCAAATCAAAGTGACTGCCACTCACAGTGATTTTTTTGGCACCCCTGGACTGCCACTCCAGGGGCACATACTCCATAGGCTTTCAAACCCAACCCTGATCAACAACCCAGACCACAGCAGCCCCCACTCCAGGCAGAAAGGCATGAAGTTCAGGCAGCTTGGTGAGAGCCCTTTACCATCAGGCTCCACCGTCGCTCCCATCGCTCCTTCCTAATTACATTCGGATAGATACTAGCCACTCCCCCCCTCCCAAAGGAGGAGTAAGCGTTCTCTCCCGAATAACTGTCCGTAGCTAGAGCTACCCCAATCTAGGCCAGAAGGCCAGGGACCTGACCCTCCGGCCAGACCCATGTGCAGCACCCATCCTCACCAGGAGGTCCTTTCTAGACAGGTTGGGTAGGCCTACTGGAGCCTCCATGGGCATCCAGGTGATGACTTTCCCTCAACCGTCTGTCCAGGTCCAATTACACCATTGGATTTGCATGTGCCCTTCCCTCTATGGTGGGTACAACATCGCCTCCTCTGGCAACTGATAAGAACAGATACTACACTTGATCTTAGCCAAAAGGCTGAAACCAGACAGACCCCGTTCTCTGGAAGGCCTGCCGAAACAGGACCCACCCAAGTACTAGGTGGGGCTCCCCCGAAGGGAGACCCCATGAGAGAGGGCGAACTAAGCCAGAAGGCCATGTCCACCCCTTCCCAAGACTTTCAGGGCTGGCCCGATGACCCGCATCCTTACTCGTCACGCAGTGAGACAAAACTGTGTACAAACATAAAAAGACATAAAGTGACAAAACATAGGCATCAATCAAAAAAATAAAATAAATAAAAGAAAGTGGGGAAGGGATAGTGGAGAGGAGAGTGAAAAAGGTGGCCATTGCGTAAAACAATGACCAGGCCCTCCGGCCAGGAATAAAAAATTCCTCTGGTCCCAGCCAAAAGACCCGGCCCAAGAGGCAGGTGCTAAAAAAGCAGTGGTGGGGCAGTGACTGTGGTGCCTCAAATCAAAGTGACTGGCACCCCTGGACTGCCACTCCAGGGGCACATACTCCAAAGGCTTTCAAGACCAACCCTGGCCACCGGCCCGGACCACAGCAGCCCCCACCCCAGGCAGGAAGGCATGGAGTTCTGGAAGCTTGGTGAGAGCCCTTTACCATCAGGCCTCACCGTCGTTCCGTCCCTCCTACCTAATTGCATTCGGGAAATACTGGCCGCTCCCCCAGTGAGAGTAAGGGGAGCCAGCGTTCTCTCCTGAATAACTGTCCGGAGCTAGAGCTGCCCCAATCCAGGCCAGAAGGCCAGGGTCCCGACCCTCTGGATCAGACCCCGTGGTTCTCCATCCCCATCAGAAGGCTTCCCTTTCGGCTACAAACCGCTCCAGGTCACCTTTACTCCAGCAGGTTTTGCATAGCAACCGCCATCCCATCTCTATCTCGCCATAGATCAGGGACGGAAGCAAGAGCCACCTCCTGGAAACTGATAAGAACAGATACTACACTTGATCTTAGCCAAAAGACTGAGAAGCGATGACTTCAGGCTTAGTCCATGCGGTGAAGACATGCAATACAAAGGGATGGCTCCATCGTGCAGTAATTCCAAAGGTTTTTGTAAAACAAACAGCAGTAACTTGCAGTTAAAAATCATGTTTCCAGCTAACAGAGTACTCCCGGCTTGACTTGACCCGTAGGGGTCTCCAATAGAGGTGAGAGGCTGGGGGAAACGTGTGGCGCACCACGGATTATGTTAAGGATTGGAGGAAGCTGACACCGATCAATTATTTTTTGCACTTGCACATTGCTGCTTTATTTGCATGAACTATTGTATGGAGATTTACTTCCTCTGCACTGGAGTTTAAACTGCACTTTTTGGACTTTACACTTTATTTTACTATATGCACTTTATGAGAAGATCTGATGTTTCTAAGATTTATATATTTATATTTTTTGTATCTTTGTTCATATTGCTGTAATTATCTGCACTTTAATTATCTACACCTTTTTGAAGTATTCTACGTTGTAATGAAGAGATGTCATGTTTATGCACTTACATACCGGCTGCAGCATTTATCTGCCAGCAGCTGGAAGTTATTGTGTTCAGATTTATTTATTCATTTTTTGCGTCACTTTAGTTAGCGCCACATTATATATATTTTCTGTGTGGGAACACTTTTATATCTTGGAGGCTTCTCATACCCTTTAAGTATTATTATTCAAGCTTATTTGGTTTTGAGCATTAGTTCCCCCTTCTCTTTTAAGTCTGCCCACATAATTTGTATTAAAACATCTTTGCCATTCTGAAGCTTCTCTCCAATCACTTTGCATATTATTTGATATGTACTGTGATTCTGTAATTGCCAAATATGCTGCAGAAATCTCCCTCCACTGAGTCTGGCTGAAACCATTTTAACTGTGGGCAGCTGAAGCTGCTGCCTGTTCACTTCCTGGATTTACAGACGCACACCTCCAGCTCTGCAGCTCTCATGGGACCTCTTATTACTCATCCTCCCCTCCCTTCCTGGCAAACTCTCACAAGAGTGAGAGAGAGAGAGCTGTGCATGTCAAAAGCCTAGGCTTTTTACCAGACAAGAAACAGGTAGTGGGCTGTATAAGGTATTTACTGGCAAAAAAAATGATTTACTATCCAAAGTCAAAAGAACAAGGGCAGAAGATTTAATAGCTAGAAAGATGGAAAAAATGACTGAAGTTCCGGTTTAAGCTGTAACAAAAACTGTTTTTGATAAGTTACAAAATGATTTAAAGGGTTTGTTCACCTTCATAGAAAAACTGTAAAAGTTATTCAACACCAGACCCCCTCCCCACCCCCTTGGTCCCTGTTATACTTACCGCGGCAATCCCCAGTTGTCAGGGCTTCTGTATCCATTCCACTGGTCTGGGGATTTGAAATCCCCATTGCTCTCTCTCATCTTTGCCATGGGCTGCCAGGATGGACCAGATGGAATCGAATTAGCGCTGTCCATGTGATGGCACTGACCACATTTAAAATCCATCCTGGTAGCACATAACTGAAAAGATGTAGAGAGCATCAGGGAATTCAAATCTGAGGTCTGGGGGGGAGCGGGTTGGATCTGCCGGTGGTAAACACAGCAGGGGTGGGGAGGGAGTCCGGTGTAAACTTTTACAGTTCTTCTGTAAAGGTGAACTAACCCTTTAACCACTTAACTAAAAGACGGCTACGGCGCAGTGCTATAGATCTGGGAGGGTGTTCATAGATGTCGTCCCAGCGGCCCTTTACCATGTGATGAGCTTTGTCCAATCACACAGCATTTTTTGGTGCAGCTTAGTGAAGCTCCAGCAGGAAGCAGTTTTTTCTCAACTTTAGTTAAAGGGTCACATACCGGTAGTAACAATTCATTCAGGTCACTGCACAGCAGCGTGGTGTGTTGCGCTGCTTTGTGGTGCCATCCAGTGTGGTGTGTAAAACTGCAGACATGCTGCATTTTTCTGTGCTGCAATGCACTGCACATCACACAAGTATTGCGGTGTAAATGGTGAACATGGAAGACAATTGTTTACTATGTATCCTGTGTTTTAACCAGTGGCAAACACGCAGGTCATGGCGCACAGTGTGAACAAGCCCTTAAAGGTTAAGTTCACTTTTCATAACATGTTACACCCACATTCAGGGTGTACCATGTTATGAAAGGACCGGCCCCTTTTTCCCCTCGATTCCCCGCTTTGACAGCTAGCAGGAATCTTCTGGCCCTGCTAGCTGTCAACATTTTTTTGTTTGTTTTGTGAACTGAAAACTAGAAGTTCCGACAGCCTTATTGGCTGTCGGTTTGAAGTTCATGGATTTTTCCTGTCTCTGTATCAGTTTGCCCTTACGAGCTACGAGCAAGCAGATACACTGACAGATTTTCAGGAGTGATCTGCTGATCTCTGGTGCGATGCTTTACATGTTCCTAAAACATCAAAATAAGAAATGCTTGGTTTTTTTTACCTGCAAAAAAAATGTGCATTTATTATTTTATGTAAAAAGGTTAACTTATCCTTTAAATTTAGAGAATTTGAATGTAACAGGAACAATCCTGTAAGACTTTCTAAAGATAGTGGGTAGTAAGGCCTCTGTTAGGTTTCACCCCACACGCACATTGAGAGCCAAATGTACCGTACAAATAAATGCACCTATTGCATTTGCTACATTAAAGAGGACCCTTTAGTAACTTTACCATATGCATTTCTAACATGTAACAACATAAAGGCAACCGATTTTGTAAAAACTGTCTACCTTTTTTTAGCAATAAAAAAACAATACCCAAGCTCAGGTCAAGTGACTTTTTCAAGACTAAGTTATGGTATTACACTAGGTAGTGCCAGCCTAGTCATTTACATGGTCTGCTATGCCTCCAGTAAAGGTTCCTGTACCTTTTCTGAAATCGCAGCCCACACGAAAACCGCAAGTGCAGTGTGGTTCCCAGTGCGGGAAAACCACGCTGCGTTTTCCAGTGTGTGAGGATGCCATTAGGAGTAATGGTACCCCATGCATCTCCTGAGTGACAGTGCAATTTTCTTTGAGGGTGGTTGCGGCTGTGGGAACTGCAATGGTAATCTCCTGCACAAGTGTAAACCTACGCTGTTTAGCATTTGCTTAGTATCTCCCCCCCCCCTCCCCAAGTGAGTTTGCAATATTGTAACTGTGGAGCTTGCCTCAAGCTGGGAGGCTTGAAGGAAGTATTAAACTGTGAGGCTCCATGCACGCTAGCTTATATTTTAAGCTACTAGCAGCTACTTAAAGCGTTTTGTTTTTTTTCTGCCCCTAGAAGCACAGTGTTATCCTATATGTTTAGGCCAATATATATTCTTATACATATTTTTGGTATAAAAAAAATCAAAGTGTATATTGATTGGTTTTCACCAAAGTTCTAGTGTCTATAAACTATGGGAAAGATTTATGGCTTTTGGTTTTTGTTTTTTTGTTGTTTTTTTTTACTAGTCATGGCGGTGATCTGTGATTTTTATCAGTACTGCGACATTGCAACGGACAGATGGGAGACTTTTGACACTTTTTTGGGACCATTGGCATTTATACAGCGATCAGTGCTATAAAAATGCATTGATTACTGTGTAAATGTCACTGGCAGGGAAGGGGTTAACACTAGGGGGCGATGAAGGGGTTAATTGTTTTTCCTCAGTGTGTTCTAACTGTGGGGGGATAGGATTGACTAGGAGAGGAGACATATCGTTTTTCCTACTTGGTAGGTACAAACAATATGGTTCCTCTTCCCTGACAGTACAGGGATTTGTGTGTGTAAACACACAAATCCCTGTGCTGGTGCTCATGCACACGATCGTGCTTGCCAGCCACGCGCATCAGGTCCCCCGCCGTGCAGCGAGTGCGTGCGCCCTCTGGTGGCTGCTAAATGAATGGATGTACCCATACGGGATTTCCCAGGGGAGCCATTCTGCCGCAGTATATCTGTGTGAGCTGGTCGGGAACCGGTTAACAACCAGTGTAAAGCTGGTTGTTAAGGAGCGGGCCAGCAAGCCGACTGCCGCATCTTTAACAACAGGTGACCCTTCAGCTGAAAAATGTAAAAACCGCAGTGGAACCCCCCCCCAAATCCATACCAGACCCTTAGGGACCCTTGTGGGGGTGCAGCGGGTGACTTTTTGAAATCTGGAAGCCCCTTTAGATCCCGCTCCCCCCCCCCCCCTATATGAATGAATATGGGGCACAGAGTAAGTCTTTTTACTTAAAAAAAACAAAAAAAAAAACAAACTATGTTCCTTGGTGTAACTCCAGCATTAATCATGATGAACGTTGGCCGCTAACCCAGGAAAAAAAAAAAGAAAAGGTCCGCATCTGATGAAGGCTCCTGCCGAATGACAGCTCCATCACTAATTGATCTAAGGGGCTGGAAACCCTGTGACCTCACCGAGTGGCTCTGCCCCTTAGTTCAGCTGCAAAGCTGTCATTTGGTGGGAGTCTTCATCAGGTGCTGACCTTCCTTTTTTTTTCTTGGATCAGCGGGCGGCGTTCATTGTGATGGACTGTGAATCTACACCAGGGGACATTTTTTGTTTTTTTTTATTATTAAAGAGCTTGTCAAAAGCTGTGTGTGTTTTTATTTACTGTGACACTTTTTTGGTGAATTACAGTGTACATTTACATAGCGGGCAGGTGGGATCTGTGGCCCCCCTTGTTAGAGAGGGCTTCCATGTTCCAATAAGTCTACACCTGCACCCCCAAAACCACCGGGTCAGGTTTGTGGGGTAAGAGGCCCTTGTCCTCATCAATAAGCACCCCCCCATGTTGAGGGCATGTAGTCTGGTATGGTTCAGAAGGGCTCGCTCACCCCCCCCCCCCTTTCCTGGCCTGCCGCTGCTTGCTCGGATAAAGGTCTCAACTTAAAATTTGTACCAGACCACCCTTCTAGATTTGATCCTATGCTACTCTCACTCTGAGATGCCTCCGTCCTCCAGCCCCGGGGACCCCCCCCCCCCCTCACTCTCTACCCTCTTCTTTTTTCTCTCTCCTCTGCTACACTATTTTCTTTCCTCTCTTCTTGGCCTTTCCTCTTTTAAATCTTCCTTCTTATATCCTTTCTCGCAATTCCTCTGATCTACAGACCAACCTCTGTCAGGTTGGACAAATGATGAGCAACCGTTCTAAAGACATGAAAAATTGTTACTCAGCTCCATATGGTCTCTTTCACATTAAGTCATTAAACATCTAAAGTCTACCCAATCTGTAATAGGTATTTTTAATCTTAAGCACCCCTTGCAAAAATTCAATAGGTTGATATATTTATAAAATCCGCAGACCTCATGCAAACTCCCCTGAACCTCAAGACCGTGTAAGATTTGTTATGTCTAATATTGTTACATTTGTTATATATCCGCAATCTTATTGCAGATGTGTTTACATGGTGTGCCCACCATTGTTTTTTGTATTTTTTTGACGATCTTTATGTTCAATAAAAACCTTTTGTACAAGGGGGGGGCCATGCTGTTTTTCATTTCTCAATTTTTATTGCCGGCACTTGTTTTGTTTTGTTTACTTTCAGCTGTCAGCGGGGAACCCTGCTCAGCCCCCCATTAAGGACGCGGCGGCCGTCTTGCCAGCCCCCTCCTTAACAATCAGCTATTCACTGGCTGTTACGGACGCAGGCGGTCGCCCCCCTCTTTAACAAAAATGCTATCGCTCTTAAACACTGCTAAAACGCTGGCAAAAAACACTTAATATTGGCGTTGTTTTATCCAGCGTTTTTTTTTTTTTTTTTTTTTTTTTTAGCAGTTTTTGAGTGTCTTGTGTGCATGGAGCATAAATGTGAGATTTACAATTTACTTAGCATAAAAATATCAGCTGTTAGGTCCACTTAAACTTTTCAATTGTAAAAGCAAAAAAAAAAACCATCTACATGCATATCCTTTATCCACAGAAAACGAGAAATGTTTTAATGTTGTGCAAGGCTTTTTACATGGATATTTAGGAATTCTTTGGGTGCTTACTTTATATTACCATAGCTATGTAGGGAACATTAGTAATGAAGCTCGTGCTGTTTATCTACCACAGTCTTGCAAGACTAGCTTTGGCACAAGTTTGGAATGTAACAGAGCTTTTTAGCTGGTCCACTAGCGGCTAGGCATTCTGACTTGTAAAATGCCAATGTTTCCATCAGTTCCAGCCCTACTTCTCTAACCTGTGAATCTTTCCAAGCCTTTGGCCATAACTAACAGGAAATCATAAAATCAAAACACATGGAAGAAATATATTTTATTAAAGTTTTGTTTTTTTCTATGTAAGATACCTTTAATTTTGTGATGAGTAACTTTTAAACAATTTAATTACATATGTACTTCTATTCTGCATTAATGCATGTTCTGCAATAACAAATCAACATCTCAATATTTCAGAAACATTGATATCTTATAGCTCAACTCTACGCAGATATAAAATATGCAAATCTAATGCAGCTCTGTATTTATTATTACATCATGAAATCTATTTTTTAATGCAAGCAGTGTAAGATCCTAAATTTGACCTGGTATCAGCCTCCTGCAGTCCCTGTACATCAGGGCTGGAGTGTGAGAGAAAGCAGTAACACAAGAAGTCAGTTCATGTGCTGACAATAAGCATGCTGATAAGAGAAAGGAGAGAGACAAAAAGTTGAGCTCATTGCCGTTTGGCTTCTCCTTTCATTGTCCTGTCTCAGGCTGGGGTAGGGCCAGGACGACCTGGGCTCAGAGAAAGTGGGTTGAAGGATGCTGACAATCAGACTGAGAACATCTAGTGGCAGTAAAGTACTGTGGGTAAAATACCTGGAATAAAGCCAAATATTGCAGCAAAAGTTGTCTTTGTTATTTTATTATTGTGCTTTTCATTTTTTTCATATTTTCAGCTATAGTTCTGCAGTAAGAGAAACTCATGGCATTCATCTACAAAACATTACTCTAATATTTAGTGCTAGTTCTGGATGTGCTATGTTTTAATGAAGGAACAAAGACATACAGTATTCTCTTTGCAACATGTGTGGTTTGCCTCTTAAAAATTGTCACCATATCACTTCAGATGTTTTTGTAAGGGCTTTAAGTGGTTGTAAAGGGTAGTTACCGTGGCTGGGCCAATGGCCGAGCTGTCTCTGAGCCTACGAGGAGAGCGAGAGAGAGACCAGCACTGCTGCGGGTGGGCACACCGCTGAATCGAGATAAGACTTGGGTAAGTATGAAGGGAGATGGGGGTGGCAAACAACTAGTGGGACATTTTTTTATCTTAAGGCTCGGTTCACACCTATGCAGTATGTTTTTGATCAGTTTCTGCAGTGGATTTTGCTGTTTTACACACGTATTTTTGATGCATTTTTTTTTGCACGTTTTTTGATGCATTTTGGGTTTTTGAATTTTTTTTGGCCAATTTGTTGTTGGGTGGATTCAAAAACACAAATCGCAGCAAAAACGCACTACATGCTTTTCTGCAGCTTCTCTATTGAAGTCTATTGAACCAAAAAAAGGTTTTGCTTTTAAGAAAAAAAGTCCCTGACCCTTTCCAAAAACCCAGCGGCTGAAAAAAAAGAATAGATGTCAACGTGTCCCGTAGGAAACCCTGTTAAATGGACTGTAGTGCATTTCTGCAAAAAGCACCAAAAAACGCATAGGTGTGAACTGAGCCTTATACAGGGAATGCATTAAGGTAAAAATCAAGTCTATAGGACCCAATTAATTATTTGGTATGAGGATGAAGGTTATTTGCTGTGATGTATCCATGAATGCAGGATATTTGATCTGCTCTTGTGGATACATCACAGCAAAGTAAATGTAGAGTTTGTCCCATTGTAATGCACTTGGAGAATTGCTGTTTTTACTTTTTCTAGCATGTAATCCTTAGTAATGGATTGAATACACAATGTCAAACAGTGCTCTCTGCTCTACTTAGTGTACTGTAATTGTGTTTATAGATGAAAACCTTGCATTGCAGTGAAGCTGGCATCTCTGCAGTTCAAGGGCAAATCAGCAGTCCCCAGTCCAAATAATAACCAGTATTTAGCGTGTTTATGCTGTGCTATTACATTTAATTGCTATTGCCATTGCTATTTAATATTGCAGTCCTTAACTGTTAAAACCAATATTTTAGTTTGGGTAAATTCAAACTGCTTCAAGTGAATGTGTAGCAAGGCTAAAGATGTTCAATATTTATATTATTAAGTGGTAAACAAGCTTTTGCTAACCTCAGTAGGTACAGGCACTGTGGAGAAATTAATCCTCAGGGTTCACCGTGAACACTAAACACATTTATGATGTTCTCTCTTAGCTCACCTTACAGAAGTATCAACATGGGGATGAACTGACCCTAATAATTCTGCTGTTTGAAAGTGACCCTGCAAGCACTTCTTTAAAAATTGACTGAGTGACTCCATCTTATCAGATGCAGTCACTGGGTGTTGAAACAGCCACGGAAGTCACAGCAACCTGAACACTATAGCCGGCATTTGGGAAGTTCATAGATTTTCTCGTTTGAGCCGTGAATGGTGAAAGGCCATTTTTACTCTCCATTACTTCAGTAGTTTTCTTTTTGAACATGGGGTTGATTTACTAAAACTAGAGTGCAAAATCTGCATAGAAACCAATCAGCTTCCAGGTTTTATTTTTTAAGCTTAATTGAACAAGCTGAAGTTAGAAGCTGATTGGCTATCATTCACAGATGCACCAGATTCTAAATAAACCAGTTTGAGTAAATCTCCCCATTTGTTATACAAAAATAAGAAGGGTAACTTTGTAGTTAGTCTTGTGCTGCACTAGAGTCTGGGGTTTGATCTTTAGTTGGGCTGTATTGGAATGTACTTTGTTTGTTGTTCTCAATATTTGTATCGGTTTACTTAGTTAAAACAAGACATTGTGAGGTTAATTGGTATCTGCCTAGAATTGTTCTTAGACATGTGTAGGTGCATGCATACTTTGAGATATTGGATTGTGGACTTCTTTGCTTTCTGAGCAGGATAGGAGAAAATCGTGGGGGGGTGATCTGTAAAGCACTGCTGTCAACGTTTTCTTTACGGTGTCTGATCTCTGTTCTAACGTTTAAAATGTAACAGAGGTTCTTTCCCCACTTTGTCCAAAACTAAAAAGAAAGTTGACTTTAGATACACCTAAAGCCTTATTCCACACATAGGCATTTACATGCAGACAAAAAAAATCATTAGCACATTTGGGAAAGGAACAGGAAAAACTCTTAATACGCGTGAATTCATCTAAATGCACTTAAAGTAGTTGTAAACCCTTACGTATACCCAGTGAACTGACTGGCCTCAGGTGATACACAGAGATGATTCCTCCTATATAAGTTGTACCTGTTTATCTGCAGCCTTGTCTTCTCTACATCTGTTCAAAGTGCAGACTTGTATAAAGCTTGTGAAATTGCACTCTTTTTCTCTTGGTATCAGGAAAACTTATCAGAAGTAATTCACGCAGATTGCAGAGAAACGAAGCAGCTGATAGAAATTACACTTGGAGGTTGAATTACTAAAACTGGTGAGTGCAAAATCTGGTGCAGCTCTGCATAGAAACCAATTGGCTTCCATTTTTTTTTTTTTTTTGTCAAAGCTTAATTGAACAAGCTGAAGTTAGAAGCTGATTGGCTACCATGCATGGCAGCACCAGATGTTGGTCTCTCCGGTTTTAGTAAATCATCCCTTTAGTGCTCTTAACTGCTTCAGCCCCGGAAGATTTTACCCCCTTCCTGACGAGCACTTTTTGCGATTCAGCACTGCATCGATTTAACGGACAATTGCACAGTCGTGCGACGTTGTACCCAAACAAAATTGACGTCCTTTTTTTCCCCACAAATAGAGCTTTCTTTTGGTGGTATTTGATGATCTCTGCAGTTTTTATTTTTTGCGCTATAAACAAAAGAAACACAATATTTTGTACTTTTTGCTATAATAAATATCCCCCTTTTTTTTTTTTTTTTTAAGCAAATTTTTTCTCAGTTTAGGCCGATTATGTAGTCTTCTGCATATTTTTGGTAATAAAAATCACAATAAGCGTATATTGATTGGTTTGTGCAAAAGTTATAGCATCTAAAAATAGGGGATAGATTTATAGCATTTTATTTATTTATTTTACTAGTAATGGCAGCGATCTGTGATTTTTATCGGGACTGTGACATTATGGTGGACACATCAGATAATTTTGACACATTTTTGGGACCATTGGCATTAATACAGCAATCAATGCTATAAAAATGCATTGATTACTGTAAAAATGTCACTGGCAGTGAAGGGGTTAACACTAGGGGGCAATCAAGGGGTTAATTGTGTTCCCTAGTGTATGTTCTAACTGAAGGGGGGAGGTGACTGACTAGGGGAGATGACCGATCGCTGTTCATACTTTGTATGAACAGACAATCTGTCACTTCTCCCCTCAGAGAACCAGGATCTCTGTGTTTACACACAGAGATCCCGGTTCTCGAGCGATCGCGGGAGCCTGGCAGTCATCGAGACCGCCGGGCACTCGCATAGGCTCCGGGGGCCCCTAGTGGCTGCCTTAAAGGGCGACGTAACATGCCGGCGATTCGCTTGCCCGTGCCATTCTGCCGCAGTATAACTCGGCAAGCGGTTAATTGAGACAAGCACACACTATAGAAAGATATGCTTTGTTTCTACTTCATGTCTGAGGTTTACAACCACTTTAAATGCTAGAGGTGTTTAGCGCTTGAGGATTCATTAATTTCAATGATCAGAATAAATTAATATTCTTGCCAATTGAATGCATTAGGGCTGAAAACCTTGATGCACCTAAACGCGTGAGCAAAACACGGCTTTAAGTGTGTTTTTAAGCAGCTTTTTTCCCGCCAGGGAAAAATGCCCTGTGTGCATGAGGCCTAAGGTACAGCATTTGTGTACAATCAGTTATTTTCTCTATATTTCAGATGAATTGTAATACCAGGATTATTTGTGTAAAAAAAACATGGGGTGTGTCTTTATTGCAGGGTATGAATTTTCTCACTGGATACCTTATTTTGGTTACTAAAGATGAGGAAAAGGCCTTCTGGTTGTTGGATGCTCTTCTTGGACACATTTTGCCTGGTATGTTTTTTTTTTGTTTTTTACTGAACGCTTTTTGTAAATTGTCAGATCAATCCAATCTCCTTATGAACAGGTATACATGAATCTTTTATAATACTGTCAGTTCAATACTCTCTATGGTAACCTTTTTCCCAAGGCTCCTGGGCCATGGTGTCCTCAGAAGAGCCAGACTAGGAACTATATTAGGGGAATAAAATATAACTAATATTTATAAAGGATAACGTGTCCCTGGAAGGTTAAAGGAGTTGTAAAGTCTCAGTTTTTCACCTTTAACGCATTCTATTCTATTCTATGTATGTACTTTAGCACTTTAACACATAGAGCAAATGCATATCCTTTAGACATGACTATAGAAGTGTATGGCTATATCTCATGATATATCCATCTGGTACATGGCTCAAGAAATTTACCTGCTACCTATGTATTACACCATTCCTTTTTTTTCTCACTACAGCTTTATTTGTGAGGTATTTATTCAAACACAACTGCCTTAGGACTTAGTCGTACCATTGCGTTAAACGCATTTTCCATGCATAATTAATTTTTGGTGTGTTTAATGTGTTGCATTAAGCACATTACAATGCAAGACACATTGTGCATGCAATTTCTTTCTTTTCATTATTGTGATATTTTGTCTCCATTTTTTGGATTCTCCTTTCTCCTTTCTCCTTTCTCCTTTCTCCTTTCTCCTTTCTCCTTTCTCCTTTCTCCTTCCTGGCTCACATTTGCCTTGATTGCAACTGCAGTGGACTACCTGCAACACTTTCAGGGACAGGATTTCTAGTCATCCAGGTCACTGTTAACTTCCCATCCTCGAGGTACCATCCATTGCCAATGGGTGACGGGGCACACATTATACCTTTCAGAGAATGTCTCATTATGGCTGCTTGGTAGCTTGCCCTTTTACAGTGTTGGTAAAGGGTATTACTTGTCAGAGGCATGGATAGTTCTGGCAAAGCTGACGATACCATACAGAATGCTTTGTATCTTGCATCGTTCACATTTTTTGCAGATGACTGGGCATACAGGTGGCACACGTATTTGCAAAGTAGTTCAAAGGTAGACTGGCCCAGGTTAAAACCGTTTCTCACACGCAACAGAAAAAGCCTTTTTTTTGCCTTTGCCATAAAAGGCGCTTGTAGAGTCACAACTTGAGAAGTTATGGATCTCAATAAGTGCCAAACACACACTGGTGCCAAGAGCTGATGACATATTTGCTAAGTCAATGATCCTTGTTTTGTTGCCAACCCATGTAAAAAAAAAAAAATACAACCTACTACTACAACCTACTAGAGTTTAAGTGGTTGTTAAGCCACTCTAACAAGTATGCACCATCCGTGTTGTCTCACTATGCATTGTCCCCCTCTGTGTGTGTGATTTATAAAAAAAAAAATGCTGTAAATACCTCATGTAAGAGCCAAGATCTGCAATCACATGACCGACTGAGTCTCACCTTTCCTCCTCTGTCATATGCAGAAGGAGGGGCCGAGATTTCCCTACTGGCGTCACTCGGGAGAGGAGGAGAGACCCGGTCAGTCATGCGAACGCGGATCTCTGCTCTTACATAAGATCTTTACAGCATTTTTTTAATAAATCACACACAGAGGGGGACAGTGCATAAGGAGACAGTGTGGATGGTGCATACAATTTAGAGTTCTTTGAGCGGCACTGTCACAAGCTGACAGGCAGGTAGGGGAGGGGGGAAGGAGGACACAGGACAGCAGGCTGCAGATGATGGAAGCATGCAAACTGACCACGGTGTCGGGGCTCAGCAAGCCATGATTACCATGGTCAGTTTACAGAGGGGAGGGGAGAAACTTGCAGGGTCAGCCAGGTTTTTTAGGTGTTACAGGCAGCAAAATGACACAGGGCAAGCACTATTTAAAAGGAGCAGGATCTATTTTTTTTTTGGGGGTTAAAAAACGCTTTAAAGCAATCACTGCCACATTAGTATCAGGGCTCTTAATGACTACAGTGTGATGCTTCTGTGCAGCATTATTTGCATGAAAAAACACCCTGAGGTCACATTCCTCATGATGACATGTCAGATCTTCAACTTCACTAAGAGTTTGCAAACCCTCCATTACAGTCACGCGGTGACACAGGTCTCCATGTGCTATGTACAAGCTTAAAGCCCATTTCACAATTTTTTTAGGTGGACCTGAACAGACGCTCCATGCAGGTCTATGGAACGACTGATGTCAGCGGTGACATGTCCCCTGACATCCGATCTGCTCTGCTCTGCTAAATTCAGGCGATGAAAACCCTATTTTCCATCCGTCGATCGGATGAAAACTGACAGGTGTCCGTTTTCATCCGATCCCCCACAGAGGAGAGCGGGGCTCTAACAGTGCAGAGACGGACCTGTCATTCGTCTACTCAGCGGGGATCAACAGAGTGATCCCTGCTGAGCAAAGCGGAGTCCGTACACGGACACGCTCGTGTGAAAGGGGCCTAAGTCTTTACCCACAGTTGTAAGATCAGCATCTTGCCACACAACATAGAGAAATTCTGCAAGTGCCTCTTTGTTTGTTCCATCTGATAGAAACGTTTTCCATTGTGTTGGTGTCTTCTGATTCTGTCCATAAATTTTTACCTGTGTACCACCACCAGCTCTACGTGACAGTTCTATATTTTTAATACTCCTTTCAGGATACCGGTCAATCACAAAGTCTATCCATGTACAGTTGTGCTTCAGAGCAAGCTTGACTATGTACTGCAATATTGTCTCGGCTAGCTCTCCAAGGTACTTGGTATGGACCGAATGCAGTGGCGGCCCGTCCATTAGGGGTGTCCGGACACCGCTCCCTCTATCCACGACCGCCACATCCTGATTAATGCTCTATGATCCCTGGTCGCCACTTCCTATTCATGCGTCCCGTCCCTTTCAGGGCGCTGGGCACATGAATTACAGCGGTGGGGTTTTTATTATTTTTTTTTTTTTTTTTTTTGGAGCACCTGATTAGAGTCAGTGGCTCTAATAGGCTTCCAAATAAGGTGGGCTTGTGGCACAGAGCATTGCACCATGAGCCCATCCAAATTCGCTGTTGCAACACTGATCCTCCTCCCGGCCATCACTCATCACCCGACTGGCTGAAAGGACAGGTGATCCTATTGGGTGCCTAGGAGGAGGGGTGGAAACGCACAGCAGAAGCGAGCAGGAGAAGACACAGGAGCCGATGCCCGCCGCAGCCTCATGTCTGCCGATCCCTCCTGCTGCCCGAAGTGCCCACCGATGCGGATGTGCCTGCCGCCCAGATGGGGTAAGTGCCAGCAGACGGCAAGGGGGGGGGTTTGAGGTGCCCACCAGCCGCCACTGATCGAATGGCTTGAATGACTGCCATGCCATCGAACAGAATAGCTCCATCAGCCAGGACTTTGTGAACTTAACAGTCTCCACATTTGGTTTCCAATAGATCCAGAAGAGCTGACTTGTTGTTTTTAGCAAGTGAACCATCAGCACTAGCTAAAGGATATGAGACTGTTCCCAAAGAGTAGGACAGAATTTCCCGCAGGTCTATCTTTCTACTTTTACCTATGACGAGTAGTCTGGAGAATAGCTTCTTGTTGGCACGCAGAATCACTTCCTTGCCTGCTGCAGATTTCTTTTTTGTCTTTGCTTGGTCACTAAAGGTCTTCAATTTTTGTGTTTTGATGGGAGAAAATATGTCAACCAATGGTGATAACAGTCTTTGGTTCATAAACTCTTTGACAGTGTTTTCCCTCTTTTTCTAAAGCTGCAAGCAAATCTCTCATGGTTTCTTCAGCAGCAACTGTCCCAGAGCTAATACATACAATGCCATCTTGGTGTGTGTCAAAAGGATTCAGCATGGAATCTAGGATCGATATGATTCTGGTCACAGCCTTTTCATCAGCATAAATTTGTGTGCTGTCAAGGTCTTTTCGCTTCATTTTATGAGGACATTTACCTGCCATTGTCTCACATTGTCTTGCTATGGCAAACCCTTTCATGTTGCGACAATATCCAGCGATATACTGCAGCTCGATTCTGTGTTAACCCTGTCCAACCACCCTTTGTCTTGGAATCTCTGTTGCATGATTGCTCAATGGCCTGGTCACAAGCAATTGAGACACTTTGACGTTGGACAGTCCACTGGCCTTTAACACTGAGCTCACTATGGCAAGAGGGATGTGTGAGGGGCAAATTGACCATTTCCAGCCAGTATGCAGTTAAATACCTAGCATAATTTACACAATCGTACGCAAAAAAACAAGGCATCATCAAGAGCACTGTTGACAGGTGAAGCTGCCAATCCCATTTTCGTTTTATTCTCACACGAGAGTATCTGTACCATGTCAATATATGAACTTCAAAAGGCAAACGTTGGGTTTTCTTCACTTCTTCTTTTCACAAAGTCTACATATTTGAAACACATTTTGTCAAATGTATCATTTGCACACAAAACATCCATTGTTCTGTCCTGAGATGCACATTTGATCTCATTTATGACATCCACATATTCATCTCTCTCCTCTGGCAAAGAGTCTAAGAAGGTGAGAACTATGATGCGTTGCAGACTCTCATACAGAAGTTTGCGTGCCCTCATGCTGCGGTTGTAGTGATGACCATTCATCACTCCATTGATGGATCCTGGGGCAACAACTTCAGACTCAATGAGTATGTCTTGTAGTCCTGCATCTCCAAACGTTTTTTTTCTTAGAATGCCCAGATAGGACATTCACCTAGTCTAATTACTACAGGGCTGTGCAACATCGGCTTTGCCAGAACAAAGTGACTCACTTTACCAACACTGTAAAAGGGCAAACTACCAAGCAGTCCTAATGAGACATTCTCTGAAAGGTATAATGTGTGCCCCGCCACCCATTGACAATGGATGGCACCTCAAGGATGGGAAGTTAACAGTGTCCTGGATGACAAGAAATCCTGCCCATGAAAGTGTGTTGCAGGTAGTCAACTGCAGTTGCAATCAAGGCAAATGTGAGACTGGAAGATGTTCCTGTATGTCTACAAGACTGTCTTGTACCAGTTTATGTCGGTGCAAAAATTGTGCAAATGTTTCCCAAGAAAAAAAAAGCTACATTAGACGATAGCTCTGATGACAGTGATAGGAATGAGACTGATGAGTGAGGACACTGTTTCATATTTTAGGGTGATTTTTGAGCTGTAATACATTTATTGTAGAATTGTAAACTTTTGGCATTAAGGGGGGGGGGGGGGGGGGGTTGCATTTTGAGCCATTTCAGCCAACTTGTGGCAAAGTGTGCGGCATTTTTACCTTTCTTTGATTACACCTTGCCTACTGAAAATTTTGATGACTACAACATCTGTTTTGATACATTTACAATGTGTATGTTTTATTTTGCTTGGTGTCAATCTGTGAAATTGAAGCATATTTTCTACAACCTTGCCATATTTTATGGTCTACATTTACTCTTGAGTGTATTAATGCACCAATACCTGTCTCAAAAGTTAAGCTTATGTGTAAATATCAGTTTGAGAGATATTTTGTGTTGCTAAAATTAATAGAAATAAAGTTACAAGAAAAACCAGCAAAGAAACTGCAGGATATTTTGTGGAGAACTTTTAACATACTAAGTGCATAGGGGTGTTGTCCATGCAAAAATGCATTTAAAAAGTAGTGCCTATGTGTGGGAACAAAAATTCATTTTTTCCTAGTTCACCTTATGGCCTATGTTTCACATATGGCATGGTAGATGGTATTTCATGTAAACAGTAGCCACTAGAGGGTGCACCTGTTTGTTGTCTTTACCAATGAGTATAGCATCCTTGCAAACCGCTATAATACTCGCACCATAACTACGTACAGAACATTCAGAGCCCAAGTTTCTCTGAAATGCGACTCACATGGACTTTTCTCTGAGGGAAATCTTTTTTTTTTTTTGATAGGGAAAGCAGCCGAAATGAAAAATATAGCATGGTCCAGATGCTGCATGCAGTGTTTAACTGGGTGCAGCATGAAGTCGCGTCCAAAGAATGCAGATGTGTATACACGCCTACAAATTTGGTAATTGGAGAGAGCTTTGTAGGCTAGGTTCACGCCTTTGTGTCTGTCTGCATTTCTGTGCTCCTTTTTTTTTTTTTCTTTTGCTGCCATTAAATCCTGTGAGACCATAAATGTGCTTTGATGCAACAAAATATAGAGGTTGATTTACTAAAGGCAAATATACTGTGCACTACAAGTGCAGTTGCTCTAGATCTGAGGGGAAGCTCTGCTGATTTCTATCATCCAATCATGTACAAGCATAAATGTTGATTTTATTTTTTTTTTCTTGCATTTTCCCCTCAGATCTAGAGCAAGTGCACTTGTAGTGCACAGTATATTTGCCTTTAGTAAATCAACCCCATAGTATTTTCCCCTAAGCCCTGCACAGTTTCCCATAGAAAGGAATAGGAATCCTCTTGTGCATCAGGCAAATGCCCTTTTTGGTGTTTGATAAACCAAAGCCTAAAAATGATGAATTGTAATTAAGCGAGTATGATTTTTGTTTATACTATGTGTTTAAAAGTACATGCCAGTCAAATCTGATAAAGTATATGAAGCTTTGTCTTTAGGCTGACTTAATTTGCCACATGCTGATTCTGACTTGACAGTATAAGCTTACGATTAGCTGGATACACTTCACAGGTTGTACTAGCTAATGCAGATTGACGTGTAGTTGGTCGGTCCCTTTAAATTAGAGCTGCACGATTCTGGCCAAAATTAGAATCCCGATTTTTTTTTTTTTTTTTTTTTTTTTGCTTAGAATAAAGATCACCATTCTCTCAAGATTCTCGCGGTGTAACATCATCTTTCACATCATACAAAACAAATTGGGCTAACTGAATTAAATTGAATGAAAAAAAAAACAGTAAAGTGTATTTTTTCCCCAAAAAATTGCATTTGAAAGACCACTGCGCAAATGCGGTGTGACATAAAATATTGCAACAACCTCCATTTTATTCTCTAGGGTCTCTGCTAAAAAATATATATAGAATGTTTGGGGGTTCTAAGTAATTTTCTAGCAAAAAATGATTTTAACTTGAAACCAGTCAGAAAAAGGTTTAGTCTTTAAGTGGTTAAACTTCCCTCATTTACAGACCGAATTTCATTCCTTTTGATCTAAAGAACAAAATCTTACAATGTTTATAGTTAGCTCAGCAGCTGAAGAATATTGTGATACTTGGCAGACTGCCTGTTTTTTCGTTTTGTTTTTTGACCGCTGTCTGCTTGAGCAGAAAATTCTCTGCATAGAAAGAATCAGGAAAATGCTTTAAGATCGCGAGGAGGGAAAAAAATTGTGATCTTGATTCTTAACGATTAATTGTGCAGCTCTACTTTAAATTTTCTGTTTTCAGTTTGAAATGAGTGGCCCATGTACCCTTAATGATTACTGGTAACTGAGTGAATGTTCCCAGAGCCTGTCAAGGTTTATGAATGCATTGTATTGTGTTGACATAGAAGTATCTGTGTGGAATTGACTACTTTTTATAATTATTTCTTGATGCTACCCTGCCCATTTATTTGGTGACCAGATATCACTAAGGATAAATGGGGGACCTGGCTCCAGGAGGGAGCATGGGTTTAAAGGTGCCTGCTGTACTTTCTGCGTGCAGTAATTATGCTAAGGGATGCAAATGACCTATTTACTATGTTATAGTTGATTTTCCACCTAGTAAACATCTAGCTGCCTCTTATTGAGATGGAGGTAAAACCCCACTAGTTGGTGTGAATAACTTCACTTTGCACATCTTTTTTGATACTTTTTATATCAGCCAATTGCATGAGCTTGCAAGGTCACACATTAAAGTTGCACAAATGCAACAGTGAATAGCATTATAGTGATGTTCACATTTGGATTCTGAACTGCATCCCTCCATTGACAGCATAACACTTGCTCTGCTATGAACAAGCTAAACCGTTGTAAACCTTGATTCATGCTGTATAAATTTGTGCATCCTGTCTGAATACTTTAGGACACTCACTTCTAAGTATAATGTACAAAATATAAAGTGTGCAGGGAAGGGTGCCACCTTGTTATTTTCATTAATTGATGGTCCTTTTTAATCTCCTTTTAGCATCAGTGTAAACTTTCTTTAATGTTTAATTTATTAGGTGAAGCCAAGAGAGGACAGAGCAGTGTACTGCCTTCCAAGAGTCTATATGGGGGGTCAATTTCCTTTTTATAGTAAGCAGTGTTTACAAAGATGTAATATACAGTATATAATTCTATTTCAGCACAAAATTGCAGTATGTAATTCTATTAAAGGGTTACAGTACAAAATGGAGATGCAGCAGTTAGTCAGTTTGCCAGGATCATACGGCTCTCCACCCTAAAGGATCTCTACAGGTTGCAGCTGCTTCTACATACTTCTCCTGAGACAGGCACATCTGACAGCCAAACACCACCGCAAAAAGAAAATACAATCCATTTACATTCCTATTTCATCTATAGAACACCTGGACGTGGACTGGTATGGAACTGGGAATAATCAATTATCCATCACAGGACATACCCTCCTACTAGCCACACCACCTCTCCCCATGTACACATGTCGACCTACTGGCCCACACAGACTGTGCTCCCGTTCTCCTGTCTCTGATGAAGAGGTTATCCTCGAAACGCGTCAGCCTTTTTTAAATACCTGCCTCAATATGGGCACACCCCAATTTTAACTTCGTAGTACTTATTTTGTTACCTGTTTTTATTAATATAATGTAGTATTTGTATGATTTTATATCTATATGACTATATGTCTGTACTCTTATACATGCATAAACCATACATTTCTTGATGCAAGCGTCTGAGCACGCGCCTTCCATCCATCTCCTACCAAACAATCACACCACTGGTCACACACTTTCTTTCACGTGCTTCTGCCTTGAGCCCTTATAAGGTACTCAGATGCTTCCTCCCACTATTTCGCTGGAGCAAGACCCGGTATTAACACTGGTCTCAACATGCGATTTTAGCACTATTTTAGGCATGCAACAAGCTTCCTACTTGACAGAAGTAGCACATTTGTCACAATTATTCAGACCGATCATCACCTTAATACAGACATCTTTGTTCAGGGCTCAGAAATGCCCCACCTCTTTTCACACTCCCATTTCTCAACCGGAATTGCCGGTCCCAGGGGACGCAGGATTGGAAGGGTAATGAAGAGGATGTTGAGGCAGTCTTGGAGAAAGCTGCTGAAGATTCATCTCCCCCACATTGCCACTGTATTGAAGAGGTAACTTCAACTCAACCAGGCATTATAAAAATTGACTCTCCTCCATCACACCATGCTCCCTTGGATAAGAGACCTAGAAAAACTTTCAAAGCATTCCTTGTTCATGAATAGATAGAATATGTGGCTTCTAATGATTAGTTCACTCCTAAAAGGATTTTCACTCCTCCCAAAAATCTTTGCTGAACTCCATCTAGTGGAAAAAGTTTGCAAAGAAAAGGGTTATTCCTTTGGGTGATGATGTGGCTTCTATCCTAAATCCACATCTCATTGTACCTGTTGAAGATGTTCTCTCCTTCAGTGATTCCGCTGATAGAATATTTTATACTTTTTTTTTATTGACACATAGAACAAGTGCAGCAGCTACAGGATATTGTTTGTACAGAATACACATGCAAACATTCAGTGTAGATGGAAATCTATAAACCGTGGAGAAATTAAGGCTTACAAATAGAGTATCATTCGATACTCAACTCTAAACTTGGGTCTTGAACCCCTGATGTTTCTTGGGCCCAGTCTGTTTTACCTAGTTGTTGCCCACTCTTTGTATTCAATGCTGGGGGGACATCCCATCTTGTTTGAATAAGTTGCCTGTGTCCTGAACTGTACAATTTAAAATTAGAGGAATTTAGACCTGCAATGCAGAGTAACCAGGAGAGTTTGGTGATGGCCCTTGTCCTGTGCTGTACTCCATTGTCCTGTGCTGTACTCCATGATTTGGAATTTACAGCGAAGTCGAAGTTTCTCTTTTTGTATTTAGCTTTTGCAGGAAGGTTTAATAAATGTGGATGTTTCATTACGTTAGTAATGTACAGTGATTTTTTTATTCATTTATTTTTAAGCTTTGCAAGATATGGAAGGTTGACATGCCTACAGAGCTAAGTGTCATTCTGTGGTGCAAGTTTCAAAATAAAGGAGAAAGTCTTGTTCCTATAGAACAACTGTTTATTCCTCCACATTTAAAGAGTTGATTGTGAGTGTGAAACTCTAGCTAACTTTTTTTTTCTTTTTCTTTTTTTATGCTGGATAATTGTTGCCATTTATGACACCAATTGGTCTCTTACTTTTTATCCCAGTAACGGAGGTCACTGAGCAAGCAAGTACAGGGGTTGGACAAAAATATGGAAACCCCACATGATTTGCAGGTGTGAAAGGGCTCACGTGTTTCACATTGAAAGCGGGAGTGATAAAACGTGGGACGGTAGGCGGGATAAACTCCAAACATACAAAGAACACTAGACACACCAAACTGGATTAACCGCTTGCCAACCATCTGCCGCAGTTATACTGCGGCAGAATGGCACAGGCAGGCGAATTGCCGTCATGGTATGTCGGTACCATAGACGGCCACTAGGGTGCGCGCCGCCTGCTCGCCCACGGAGCCGATGCGAGTGCCCAGCGGTCTCGATCGCCACCGGGCTCCTGCGATCACTCGGGGCACACGGAGAACCTGGAGCTGTGTGTGTAAACACAGTTTCCGGTTCTCTAAGGGGAGAACTGACAGATCCTCTGTTAATACAGAGTATGAACATCCCTGCACAGTCCACATCCCCCTTTAGTTAGAACACTTCCTAGGACACACATTAACCCGTTCATTGCCCCCTAGTGTTAACCCCTTCACTGCCAGCGACATTTTTACCGTAATCAATGCATTTTTAATCGCACTGATCGCTGTATTAATGCCAATGATCCCAAAAATGTGTCAAAATTGTCTGACGTGTCCGCCATAATGTTGCAGTCACAAAAAAATTCGCTGATCGCCACCATTGCAAGTAAAATAAAAAAATTTATAAAAATGCCATAAAACTATCTCCTATTTTGTAGACGCTATGACTTTTGCGCGAACAAATCAATATACGCTGATTGCGATTTTTTTTTTTTTTTTTTTTTTTTTTTTTTTTAACCAAACATATGTAGAAGAATACGTTACATATTTTTATGGGGATTTTTATTATAGCAAAAAGTAAAAAATAATGCGTTTTTTTTTTTTTTCAGAATTGTCGCTCTTTTTTTTGTTTATAGCGCAAAAAATAAAAACCGCAGAGGTGATCAAATACCACCAAAAGTAAACTCTATTTGTGGTGAAAAAAGGACGTTGATTTTGTTTGGGAGCTACATCGCACGACCGCGCAATTGTCAGTTAAAGCGACGCAGTGCCGAATCGCAAAAAGTGCTCTGGTCTTTGGCCAGCCAAATGGTAGCGGTTAATAACTGCTACAAATCTTTCATTATTTTTCACAAGTATTAACAATACACCATAAATTTTTTAATCTATCCCCCCCCCCCCCCCCTTAAATGAGGAAAACATGAGTACGTGACAAGTTAAAAGAAAAAAAAAAAAAAGGAACATTTTGTCAGGTTTTATTCCTTTTTTTTTCTGTAACAAATTGTTGTTACAATATGGTGGTTGTCATTTGGTTACAACACTGCTATTGTGTGATAGATATATTTCTCTTGTAAACAGAATATTGGAAATACAGAAAGTGGAAACAGAATATTTTCATTTTTAGAAATAATTTTGTCAAAACCAGTAAATTACGAAAATGACCTTTTCTGTAAATGTTATCTTGTCCTTGAGTTTGTCACATAGCTTGAGCAACTTGTAGACAGTCAGCTTATCACAGTGTTCTGTGCAAGAAGTACTTCATTTATCACGTGCTCTTCTCTCAAAGTTTTTTTTTTTTCCAGTTAAGGAAAAGTGGGAATAAAAATTCATGCATTTTAGAGGTCGTTTTCTACATTGCTGAATCACTGTATTAGTAATTACAGTTCCATAGAATTCAATGAAAGTAACAAGATAAAATGTTAACAGATTTGTTTAGAAATACTGTACATGTTTTGTGACGTGGTCTGCTTGCCAGCCTAGAGAGGTGTTAACGCTTTCAATGTCACACATATCATATATATGATAGCCGGGAGTTAATATAATATATACTGTATGTGAACCTTGTAAAAAAAAAAAAATATATATATATATATATATATATATATATATATATATATATATATATATATATATATATATATATATATATTGTAGGGGATCAGAGGGGTTGACAGCAGGCAATAAGCAGGTCTGAAGGGTAAGTACCTGCCTTCTTTGATTAACCCCTTCTTAACTCTGCCCCAGGCTGACCCTCTACATATATATCTATACCGTATCTCACAAAAGTGAGTACACCCCTCACATTTTTTTAAAATATTTTATTATCTTTTGATGTGACAACGGTGAAGAAATGACACTTTGCTACAATGTAAAGTAGTGAGTGTACAGCTTGAATAACAGTGTAAATTTGCTGAGTACACCCCTAAGTGAAAATGTCCAAATTTGGCCCAATTAGCCATTTTCCCTCCCTGGTGTCATGTGACTCATTCGTGTTACAAGGTCTCAGGTGTGAATGGGGAGCAGGTGTTTAAATTTGGTGTTATCGCTCTCACGATCTCATACTGGTCACTGGAAGTTCAACAGGGCACCTCATGCCTTAGAACTCTCTGAGCATCTGAAAAAAAGAATTGTTGCTCTACATAAAGATGGCCTAGGCTATAAGAAGATTGCCAAGACCTTGAAACTGAACTGCAGCATGGTTTCCAAGACCATAACAGGACAGGTTCCACTCAGAACAGCCTTTGCCATGGCCAACCAAAGAAGTTGAGTGCACATACTCGGCGTCATATCCAGAGGTTGTCTTTGGGAAACAGACGTCTGAGTGCTGCCAGCATTGCTGCAGAGGTTGAAGGGGGGGGGGGGGTCAGCCTGTCAGTGCTCAGAATATACGCTGCACACTGCATCAAATTTGGTCTGCATGGCTGTCCTTCCAGAGATGATGCACAAGAAAGCCCGCAAACAGTTTGAAGACAAGCAGACTAAGGACATGGATTACTGGAACCCTGTCCTGTGGTCTGATGAGACCAAGATAAACTTATTTGGTTCAAATGGCGTCAAGCGTGTGTGGAGGCAACCAGGTGAGGAGCACAAAGACAAGTGTGTCTTGCCTACAGTCAAACATGGTGGCGGGAGTGTCATGGTCTGGGGCTGCATGAGTGCTGCCGGCACTGGGGAGCTACAGTTCATTGAGGGAACCATGAATGCCAACATGTGCTGTGACATACTGAAAGCAAAGCATGATCCCCTTCCTTCGGAGACTGGGCTGCTGGGAAGTATTCCAACATAGTAACGACCCCAAACACACCTCCAAGACGGCCACTGCCTTGCTAAAGAAGCTGAGGGTAAAGGTGATGGACTGGCCAAGCATGTCTCCAGACCTAAACCCTATTGAGCATCTGTGGGGCATCCTCAAATGAAAGGTGGAGGAGCACAAGGTCTCCAACATCCACCAGCTCAGTGATGTTGTCATGGAGGAGTGGAAGAGGACTCCATTGGCAACCTGTGAAACTCTGAACTCCATGCCCAAGAGGGTTAAGGCAGTGCTGGAAAATAATGGTGGTGAAACAAAATATTGACACTTTGGGCCCAATGTGGACATTTTCACTTAGGGGTGTACTCACTTTTGTTGCCAGCGGTTTAGACATTAATAACTGTGTGTTGCGTTATTATGAGGGGACAGCAAATTTACACAGTTAACCACTAGCCACCGTCATTATACTGCAGTAGGTCAGCTCGTTCCCGCAAATCGCCGTAACTGTACGTTGGCCCTTTGAACAGCTAAAGCAGGTGCGTGTGCTCCCGCTGCATGGCAGAGGGAACCAGATATGCTCCGGCCACGTGCGATCGCAAGGCACACACATCCCTGTTCTGGCAGGAGAGGAGAGATGGATCGTCTGTTCCTACTAATTAGGAACAGCGATCTGTCTCCTCCTCTAGTCAGTTACATCCCCCCACAGTTACATCCCCCCAGTTAGAGTTAGAAACACACATGAGGGAACACATTAAATCCCTTGATCGCCCCCTAGTGTTAACCCCTTCCATACCAGTGACATTTACACAGTAATCTGTGCATTTTTATAGCACTGATCGCTGTATAAATGTCAATGGTCCCAAAAATGTTTGAAAAGTGTCCGATCTGTCCGCCGCAATGACGCAGTCCCGCTAAAAATCGCAGATCGCTGCCATCACTAGCATAAAAAATAAATAATAATAAAAATGTATAAATCTATTTTGTAGACGCTATAACTTTTGCGCAAACCAATCAATATACGCTTATTGTGCTTTTTTATTTTTTTACCAAAAATATGTAGAAGAATGAATATATATTGGTCTAAAGTGTTGAATTTTTTTTTTACATTTTTATATATTTTTTTGGCTATCTATTATAGCAAAAAGTATAAAATATTGTTTTTTTGTTTTTGTTTTTCAAAATTGCCCCTTTTTTTTGTTTATAGCGCAAAAAATAAAGACCGCAGAGGTGATCAAATGGCACCAAAAGAAAGCTCTATTTGTGGGGAAAAAAAGGACGTCAATTTTGTTTGGTACAGCGGCGCGTGACGGCACAATTGTCGGTTAAATCGACTCAGTACCGTATCGTAAAAAATGGCCTGGTCATTAAGGGGCAAAATCTTCCGGGGCTGAAGTGGTTAAACAAGCTATACACTGACTACTTTTCATTGTAGCAAAGTGTTATTTCTTCAGTGTTGTCACATGAAATGATATAATAAAATATTTACAAAAATGTGAGGGGTGTACACACTTTTGTGAGATTCTGTGTGTGTGTGTATATATATATATATATATATATATATATATATATATATATATATATATATATATATATATATATATATATATATATATATATATAATATAATATAATATATAATATATATATATATAATAATACTGGTAGGGCTTTTTGCAAGGACATGTGAGAAAATACATTCCTTCATCGGCACAGAGTGTGTGAATATTAAGGTAAAAACCTTCAGCCTTTAGAACCACTTTAACCCTTTTGGACCCCGATTCTTTCTTTTTTTTCTTTTGTAACCCTCCCCTCCCTTTTCTTATGTTCGGTTCATGCTAGCTAAAGATGTGTCACAGTCACTGGTTCCTGCCATCTTGTATCTAGCTCCTAGATTTTGGGAAGATTTGTCCAGGACTGGCCTTAATGCATGCACTTGATATCAAAAACACATGAGATGTTGAGACTCTCTCACTGTACTCTCTTGCATTTATTTGGGATTTGCAATAAACATAGACCCTTCTGGACGTAGCTGAGTGAAATCATCAAAATGACAGACAATCGGCAATAACGTTTCTCTACCTCTCCATATATTTGAGTTATGTGTGACCTTCAGCTTACTGTAATGTTACTTCCAAAATTGTTCTCATTTCTTGACATTTTGTATTAGCCTGCTGATAATGCGGAGCTCATTGCCCTAGACAAAAGGTTGCTGTATTAGATAGAGCCTGCTAGTTAGGCCTGACTCTCTTGTCTTTTATGTACTCTGGTTGTAATGATCAGGCCATTGATCACTTTGGAAGGTGCATCCTTTTGTTGACATCTATTTGTTATTGTTTTTGTTTTTGCATAATGTTTAGAACTCTGCACTAAAAATTATTGAAAGAGAAAATTACTGACAATCTTGGTGTTAACTTGGCTGCCTTTTCCCCTCCACCATTCGGTCTCCAGAAACAGGTATACGTGCTCCCTTAAAGTTCACCTTCATAAATATTAGACATGAAGAATCGCACAGCTTCCCTAAAATTTAGCAAAGAGTACAAGCTTCTCTTGACTTTAACTCCCTCTGCACTTGTACACATCCCTCACCTTGCCCATTCTGTTCACCTACCAACACACCTACACTTTTTTTTTTTTTTTTTTTCCTCTCCCTTTCTATCCCTGTTTTATTGACTCTCCCCTATCCTGCTTAATGTCCCTTTTTTCTATTTCTTCTTCCATATAGTCCCTGTTATACTCTTGATTTCTGTTTTTTAAAACGAAGGACTGAAAAGGCCATTAGTATTTTGTGCAATTGTTGGATCCAGGAAGGTATGCATACTGTGCTGGCAATCTACATCTAATTTGATGTATCTGGCAGAACTTTCAGCAAGTGATCTCTATATCTGTCCATTCTAATATGTTGATACACAATATTATAAACATATATATTTTGGCCTTATCCATGTCCTTTAGTGAAAAATTAAAATAAAGTATATTAAAAAAAAATGTGACACTTGATCAGCTTTAATCTTTGGCTTAACCCTGACTTTACTAAACCCTAAAAATCTATCATCATGCAGCGTACCAATCAGATGTGGTGGCTCTATCAGTTTTCCTTTTCCTTGGCTTCCCACCTCTGTTTTCGACCGGTGATCTGGCCAGTAACACACCTCCTGTACTAGGGTGCCTACACTCTGGAGGAATTAGCACAGGAAGTACAGCAGACAGCAGCATTGTCAGTCTGAGGGGGGGGGGGGGTTGTGCGTGCTATATCAAATCTTTTACTACTGTTCGGGCTTAGGTTGACAAGCTTTTTTTAGCATCAAATGGATATTGTGATCACATAAGTCCATATGTACGCAAAACCTGCTTGACGTGGGGTAAACTGCAAACCTGTCACTGATTTCTGAAAGATCTCCATTACCTCCAGAGCCGTGTCAAACTGATGCCATTGACACAAACCCAGAGCTTGTCTACACTGGCGCTAAAGGTCTTTTCAGCTACAGGTTTAATGCTCAGAAGTCGCTGTCTTTCTCTTTCTCTCAGCTATACTGTGGTGCTGTAGAAGCACTATTGGTCCCTACACTCTGCACAGACAAGGTGAAGGACTAGTGAGTCCTCTGGAGTTGCATCACTGCAGTAAATATAAAAACAATAAAGGTTATACATGCATATTTAGAAAAACTTGGAACCATAGGCGCTATCTACTGTATTTAGGAGCAGCTGGAGTGTATTTAATTTTAGAGTTGTCATATACTATAGTTTACGTGTAATATAATTTTCCCATATTCAAACTGAAGAGTGCTCTAATATGGCCTCTAAGCAATATTCTATCATTTTTTTTACTAATTGTTTTTCATGTGCAACTTCACTACAAAGTGACACAACTGGATATCTATTTTTCCTTGAATTATCAGTGAAGTTTATAATTAGAATGAGCATGCAGATTTAATGTATATTCAACACACAAAATTTGAGCAGAGAGCTTGGGACTTTCTCAGTAGCAGTATTTTAAAAGCTTGGGAACAGGAAGTTCCAGGGGAACTTGTGATCAGAGATGGAGGAGGAGCATAGAGAGAGGTTTGGTGTACTATGTAGGTAGGTTGTGTTTCTTTTTTAGGTTTGGGTAGAGTGTACCTTTTTTTATATTTTTTTCTGATGACCATTTTAATTGGCTGCAGGAACAGGATTGTACGTGTGGATAATCATATATTATTGTGCATAGAGGAAGAAGTTAAGAAATGAGTTCATGCTTGTAGGCTTGTGAGGTGAAAAGCTACATTAAGTATACTAGTCTTGACCTTTGGGTATATGTCATTAACAAGAAGGGTGCAAGCAAGAGGAAATTAGGAATTTAAAGATTAGCATTGTATTTCAGGGCACTACTGATCTGCAGATTGCAGTAAGTAGATTACTAGTATTAGTAAGTAAGTGAAGGTCTTATTTTTTGTAGCATGTTCCCTAAGCCCCAAGTAACATAGAGCAAGGTCACATGTTGATTGCAGTGATAAGCACATTAATGGAAAAGAAGGTTTCGTTGCAGAGTGCTGTTTAGAGAGAATTTAGATCCCTTGCACCATACGGAGTGATATGGGTTTACTCTTTAAGATGGTAGAAGAGCATTGATTTTACCCAAAGTGCAGTAACACATTAAAAAAAAAACTGTATACTGTATTCTTATCAAGTAAAATATTGTATTTGCATTGGCTAATTGCACCTTACATATTATTCTTTGTGACAGGTTATTGAATAAATCTGATACATGCTGGACCATACTACTAATATGTAGTTTATCATAACAAACTGTATTAAAAACAGTTGGGGCAGTTAAACCAAGCTTATAGTTTTGCATATTTGCAGATATTTTCTGTTGTATTATATGCATCAAATCCTGCTGCTCATAATGCAGTGTGCACAAACCCAATAATTTTGTGTTCATTATTAACTAATAATGGGCTAACTGGTGGCATATGCATTAAGGTAGTTATGTAGGCAGATTTGTTTCCAAGTCTGCTAGCCCTTTGGGATTTTAGCTATTTCTAAAAATAAAAGGAGACCATATTGTGATAACCTTGTGAAACAGTCATAAAGTACAAGGGCACTCACTTGGAGAACATAGTTTATAGCAGATAAACATGGACCCTGGGCATATCCTCTCTTCAATTAGAATTGTCATGGGAATCGTGTGCCAGATGCAGTTAACAATTCTTGATGTATGCTATGCAGATAGCATTTCTGTTTTCAGACTATTTCTGGCAAAACCATCTTTATTTTTTTGTTTAAAGTTACCAGGAATCAAATGTGCAAATCCCATTTTACTTTATCTACACTGACCTGTGACAAGACAAAGGTGGCAGGATGAAGCCTTTTCCTGAACATCTCCTAATCTGATTTGGTTTACTAGTAGAAGATAAAAATGAATTACTTGAGGTTCCTTGAGGGCACTAGAAACATTTGTCAACTCCTGTCACACAATTCAGAAGGGAAAGATTATATTATACTATAT
Organism: Lithobates septentrionalis; assembly: GCA_037952835.1. Taxonomy (NCBI): domain Eukaryota; kingdom Metazoa; phylum Chordata; class Amphibia; order Anura; family Ranidae; genus Lithobates; species Lithobates septentrionalis. Next base: position 105,060 of record JBBDGP010004665.1, read on the forward strand.
AAAATTGCAACTAACGGGAGACATATATAAAAGAGACCAAAAAAGCTGCACACCCCGAAATTGATTTGTCTAAAAGATTTTTGGATTCCCCAGTGGGGCTTTAAAACAGCAAAGTACAACATTACGAAAATCATTGATATTGATGTTATGAGGACAGTTTATTGACGGAGTGTCCAATAAAGTCATGTGCTTATACAAAGTCTGTTCCAATGATGAGTTCATATTACATAAAACGGTAAAAATACAATTATAGTCCATAAAGCGGTAAAAATGCATTAACACATCATTACGTTGCATAGTATAGTAAAATACCGAAGCCCCGACGCGTTTCGACCTATATGCGGTCTCTTCAGGGGGCACATTTGAATCTATAAAAAATAGTACAAATATTCTGAATTATAAAGATTTTTTAGGAAAATGTCACATTAAATAAATCATGATGATAAGTTTTACCGTTTTGGATGAAGTAGATGTTTCTAATAGGGGTATTAGGAGCCATCGAGGAGTCTAAGTGGTACGTAGACCATCCCCACCTCCCCAGACGGGGGAGAGAGAGCCAGCCCCAAGGGGCTTACAAGGAGCCACACTAATCCACGTCCCCCCGGGGGGTGAAGGAGTGCACACCTGCAACAGACATCCATTAATCGCCATTAATGAAGTAGTATACTAGTGTTTAGGTCATCATTGTAAGTGTTTATTTTTAGTTGTATATAGAGACTGAAAATGTGTACATATTTTAGAATATTGATTGCGTCACATGGAGTAAAAGCGTAAGAATGAAAATATAACACAAATAAGTGAAAGATCCAAGTAAATTGGTGTTACTACCAGACACAATATGGTACACAGAAAGTGCCCAGTGTGTGTGTGAAAATGTGTACAGTGGATGGAATTATGAAATCCCTGAGAGTGCATGTTGTGATGAAAGCATAGTGTAATTGACCAAGTGTTGGCAGAGGGTGAAAAACAAAAACAAACACAAAGATGTGAAAGGTAAAAACGTGAGATGAGTGAAGAGCCAACCAAATATGACAGTGTATGAATAATGTGATGTGTGGAGTAAGATGATATGGTTCAAAAGAAGTGATAGTTTACCTTGTGCTGTGGCATGACCCATGTAGGTTGTATGACGTGTATAGAGCATGTTGGTTGACAGAAACCAGGCTGCGGTTGTTTGGAAAAAAAAGTGCCGTCTGTCCTGGCCTGCATAGAAATTTTGTTTAATTTGTAAACATATGGTCTCATATATAACTAGGCTGAGGCTAATGGGATAATCGTATGCAGGTGCAGAACTCCCCCACCCACCCAGGATCATGGCGTATGGGCCGCCAACGGCAGCCCACGTGTGGCTCCCTCGGCGTCCCGGAAGGCCAACAGGTCCCGACCACCGTCATCTCCATCGCAAAACGCGTGACGTCATGATGCCGTGCACGCGCCGGGCCCTCGCGCACGCGCACCTCGTCACACACATTCCGGAGCTGAATGCGGGACGCCGCCGGCAGGGTGAGGCTCGCCTCCGCGGCTGGTAAGAGACGCAGAGTAGAGCAAGTATAGGGGCGTACGGATGTGTCCATACGCCCCCACCCTGCCGGGAAGTCCCAGAGAAGCCAGGTTCAACCCCCGAGGGGGGGGTGCAACTGCACCCACCGGAACTTGCAAAAATACCCTCAAATACTCAAAAATACACTTGGACAAACATTTTAAATAGTCATAAAATGTACCAAAAAGAACAATAGATGTTGTGTTTATACACAGGAGCAGAGTGCCAAAACCATAACCCCAGACTCCTGCATAAAGTCCATTGGAGGTAATCACAAACTACCGTGTGGGGCATTTGAGCATCATGCAATACAGGGGTCTATTCCTCCTGGTGCATGGAAAGGGAAGGGATTGGATCTCAATCCGGTTCCCCAAAGGAGAATGGGTATGTCATCCCAACCTTGGGTTTACCCATTAACAACCTTTGTAAGGACAATTTGAGTATGTTCAAAGGTTAAGTGTATACTAAAGTTGGCAAATGCAGGAATCTGAAGGTGGCAAAGGACCACTGCTCCTGTTGGGATCTCTGATATGTCTAAGCGGGGAAGGGGTGTTTAACCACCCAAAAGAAAACTACAACTAACGGGAGACATATATAAAAGAGACCAAAAAAGCTGCACACCCCGAAATTGATTTGTCTAAAAGATTTTTGGATTCCCCAGTGGGGCTTTAAAACGGCATATAAAATTGTTAAACAGCAATATAAAATTGTTAATGGTGCCTTTTACAAGTTCATGTTGTCAAGCTTTAAAAAGAAATGCAGGATATACTGTGCTAAAATGTGTTCATAAAAAAAAAAAAAAATTGTTAAAAGATAGGTTGATCTAAAATGCCCCATTTGATTTAGCATAGCTATGTGTTCCTTAGTAACATCCTCATACTGGAATATACAGTGTAGGATGAATTAACTTCCATGCATTTGCTTGGGGGTTAGTCATGTGAAAAATTAAGTACACCCCATGGAAATAGTTGACTTTTTCAACATATTTGAACAGGCAATATGTAGGAATCAAAAAATGCCTGTAGATAAAGATGATATACTTGAATAAGAACACAAGAAAAACTGGCATTACACAGAGTTGAAGTTTTTACAATATGGCAGTAAGTGGAAACTATACTGTATACCACATCGCACATATTTGATAATGGTCTGTGTCCTTTCCACAGTCTATATGCCAAGTATAATCTCCCAGAAGCTATGCACTTTTATTACTTGCAACTATGAAATGCCATTAGGGCACAGACCAGAGTAGACATTTGGGTAATGTCACCTACCCCTATATTTAATTATTTGTCAGAGGTGGAAGTATACAAGGGTTTTATATCCAGGTGCCAATACATGTTGCTCATTTTCTGAAGGACTTTCCTTCTAGAGCTGAGTACAGATGGGAGCAAGATGTGGAATTCTTTGAGGAGCAGTGGGAGGAAACCCTGCAGGCCGTACAGTTGTGTTCCCTTAATGTCCCCCTGCTGCTCTCACAGCTATATACTCTTCTCAGGGTTCACCTTACCCCTGTGAGGTTATGTAAAATGGGGATGAGAGAGGACCCTGTGTGTACCAGGTGCTCAAGAAAACACGGTTACTTAAAGGGGTTGTAAACCCTCATGGTTTTTCACCCCAATGCATTCTATAGCCAGGGCTCTATTTCAGGCCCGTTAACTGATTCTTGGACACTGGAAGTCAAATGACCCTCCCTCGTGAAAGGAGTGAGTAGTACAAATTGGCAACACACTACGCCTAGAAAAATACATTTTCCAACACAGAGGGTGCCCAGGTAAATACCAAATGGTGTGGTCTCCCTGGCTAGACACGCCAGGGTTATCCCCAGTTGATTTAATTCTAAACAGACTTTTGTGATGTAATTGGTGCCTTGTGTACTTGGGTATAGTCTGTATGAATGGTGATAGTGCTAGCATAACAGGCTGTACTGCTGTTAGAATGGATTTGAAACTTTAGGATGATGTGACACTACTGAACTCTGCATTTGCTGTATAGTCATGCATGTTGTTATCTCTATGGATGGACATGTTTGTATCTTGTTTTCTGTTATCATTAAACTTTTTTGAGATGGGGGGGGGGGGGGGGGGGAGAGAACACAGGAAAAAGTTGCCCTTTCAATTCAATAAAATATCAGTAGATGTAATGGTGTACTATGGAAAAAGTAAGTATACCCTTGGCACCAGAAACTGATGTTACTCCCAAAATAGAAATGACTGCCCACCTGTCTCTGGCATTAATTAGGTATAATTTTTTGACCATTGCATGTTAATTTCCATAAAAAAATGTTGTGGATTTTCCTGCATGAACTGCCCTGTTTCAAAATCTCTCTTCAGTGAGAATTAAAAGAGGGAGGGGGTGCAAAGGTGACGAGTGGATGGAGGGATCTAGAGAGGTGCAAATGTGAGCAGTGGGTGGAGAGAGGCACACTGACCACCAGTTTACTAGGGGCACACAGACCACGATTGAAAAGGGGGTAAACTAATCACCATTGTAAGCGGGCATATTGAAAAAAGTAATTTTGTACACAGTTCTGACCCCCACACTCTATTTGCTATTTAGTGCTGACCTCTTAACTCTGTTGTATGTTTAACAATAAAGGGGGCGAACTAACTGCTATACTCCTGGCTGGGGTTTAATTATTGTGCCATGTTGGGGGCTAAATATTGTGCCATGCTGGGTATTCATTTTTATGCCATATGGGGGTTAATTATTGTGCAGTGCTGGGGGTTAATTTTTGGTGTGCCATGCTAAGGGGTTAACATTGTTCTAAAGACTTACGGTTTACCTTAATGCATTCTCTGCATTAAAGGAGAGCTCGACCCAAAGAGGGAAGTGCCGTTTGTTTGCACCCTCCACTGCCACATTTGGCACTTTTGGGGGGGGGCGGGTACCTGGTTTTAACAGGTACCTGCTCCCACTTCCGGGTTGGACCGCTGTGGCAATTTATGGGGAAGTTTGGCCCCTCCTTCCTCCCCCAGCCTTCTGGGATACGCAGAGTTCCCAGAAGACTGTGGGAACATTCACAAAGTGCAGTGCAACTCGCGCATGCACAAGTCTGGCGCCTGCACAAGATGTCGATTGAAGAATCAGCTTGGATGCTGACATTGCTGCATCCCTGGACAGGTAACTGTCCTTATATTAAAATTCAGCAGCTACATTATTTGTAGCTGCTGAGTTTAAATTTTTTGGGGGAAGTCTAGAGCTCCACTTTAAAGTAAAAACCTACTCTGTGCACCAGCCCACTGCCCCCTCCCTTTTTTCCCTTATACTTACCTGAGCCCGATCTTGATCCAGCACAGCGCACAAGAGCTGCAGCTCTCTTGCCTCATGCATGGTGAAGGGGTCCTGCGTGGCTCCAAAACGTTGCACCATGTCTTTTGTGAAGTGATCATTCTTCAATAAAAGATTTAGACGTATTTGATGATATGTGGTGTGCTTGTGAATATGTCCATTTGATCTCTTGGCTCTCTGCCTCATAGGCTTAGACATCAGGGGGAGCCATTGGCAACCACTGCAACATTCCACAAGAGCTGACTTTCTGGAGTTGCTCTGACTTAACCATTACAATTTGGTGCTTGTCAAAGGCGCTCAAATCCTTACACTTGCCCAATTTTTCTGCTTTCACACATCAGCTTCAGGAACATGTGCACTTGCTGCCTAAAATTATACCACCCTCCTTCAGGTGCTATTGTAATAAGATGATCAATACTATTTAGAGGTTTGTCTGAAGCTCCACTGTACCTGCAGTAATCTTAGGTCAGATCCAGATGTTCATGTTTTCAAGGTTTCCACATCTATGGACAGTCTTGCACACCATGGATTGTTTCCTCAATTGAAAATCATAGTAAGTCAGGGAAATGCTCTGATCCTCTTAGAAATGCAGTTTTTTGTCTGACGTTTTCTGGCCTGAATCATTTCCAGAAAAATATTGTGAGGAGCACTTGAAGTTTGGAGTTGTGAGATAATTTTAGAACATGTCTGTAACCTTTTGTTACCATTATAATGTACTTGGGCTGTCCTTGGATTCATATAGAATTGCAGTGGGACTTCTGATATTCATAAACTTTAGCATGGATGGTATGTTAAATGCATAATTTAGACTCCTTTTTTATTTTCTATATTAATGGATTTTATTTCATTTCACTAGACTATTACAGCCCTGAAATGATTGGTCTTAAAGTAGACCAGGAAGTACTGGGAGATCTTGTAAGGTTGAAGATCCCAGCTGTGGCTGATTTAATGGAGAAACATGGAGTGATGTGGACTCTTGTGGTCTCCCGTTGGTTTATTTGCTTGTTTATAGACATCCTTCCAGTAGAGGTAAGTCAGCTTAGTGTTCCATGGTCTTATGATTCTTGGCTAATATTCTCCCCTTTTTTTTATGTCACTGACCTACACAAAATAGCCCAATCAAAAACTTGAATTGCACAGATTTCACCTAGACCTGGAGTCTGCTGGTTATAATAGCTACAAAATAATAACTCACATGACCCCATTCAATATAAAAACAAAAATCTCATCTCTGCTTGATAGTAAATCTTGTCCAAAATAACCAGGCCAGCTCCCTTATCAGCAGGGCGTATGATAATCTCCTTCCGCTCCCCTAATGACTCCATACCCTTCCTAATATATTGGGGATCCACCACCATCTTCCTTATCCTCATCCCATCCAAATCATCAAACACCATGTTTTTAAACACTTCCAAATATTCAAAGGGTTAAAAGTGGACTTATTACAAAGATTTGAGTGGATTCCTGCATCTACTACAGGGGTTCTTACAGGATTAGATAAAAATATTTTTTAATGTTCAAACTCCTGATGTATTTATGGATGTTTACACAAGTCTGAAATTTATTGAGGTTCTGTGTGGGGGCAAATTTGAGTCCTCTGTCCAGAACACGCATCTCATTTTCTTTCAATGAACAACTACTTAGGTTGTAAATGCCTGTTCCTATTGGGGTTTGGGTCTTTTGTACTCTCCTACCCCCTCTCCTTCCTCTTTCCTTTCCTTTTCGTGGTTGGCCATTTCCCTGTGGGGAATGCTTGGACGGATGTCTCCACCAATCTCCAGGGTTCGGATTGTGAAACTGGGGGGGGGGGGCCCTTTCCTGGGCCACTCTGAGCCCCTGCACTCTGAGCCCTGAAAAATCCCCTCCTTCCCGTGTGGCATGGTTTTGTAAAGGGGCAAACCTATTGGAAATCGGTACTTGACCACCCCGAGGGTGTTGTGGTTTACCTCTCCCCTGATAATTGGTATGTGGACCTTGGTCCTGCCAATGATCATCCCAATTACGAGGGGAATCATAATTGTATTGATACTGTAAATTATTCCTAGAGGGGATTGATAATGACCTCCTCTCCTTCCTCTACCCCTCTTATTTTTTCCCCTCTGATTATTCCCTCTGGCTTGATGGTTCCCCAAAGAGGTAAGATCCTGTTCACAATGATCGTAACTATGAATCGGATTCCTACTTGATGTAGGTAGGGGAAGTCAGTGATTCCCTAAATAGGAACTTTATCAGGGACAGATTGGGGTGAGGCATTGGGTATCTGCCATTTAAATATGTTACCATTATTAAAATCGTCAAGATCCCTATATATTTCTTATTTTCACTTCCAGATCCCATTTAGAAGTTTATTTTTCAATTCAACAGACAATCTAAGGAACTCGTTACTTTCTTTATATGGTTCCATAAGATTTTTAATATCTCGAATCTGTGACTTTATGGATCTCCACCGGGTAGGCCTATCGTAAATGGAATAGACTCTATCTCTTCTACAGTAGGACAGTATATTGATTCTTTCCTGCAGCCATTAGCTCTCAAGACAGATGCATTCCTCAAAGATACTAATCACATCATACAGGTTCTTGAATCAATCAGTTTTACATCTTCTAGTATTTTGGTCACCGCTGAAGTCAGCTCATTGTACACGATTATTGGACATGAGGACGCATTGTCCTCTGTACAATGGGCTCTGATGTCTTCTGATCTCCCAAGAAAAGATAAAAAGTTACTCCTTAGCTGCCTTAGTTTCGGTCTATCTAGAAACTATTTCTGGTACGATCGACAATGTTACCTGCAGACAAGAGGGCTTGCGATGGGAGCCTGTTTTGCTCCCAGTGTGGCCAAGCTATTTATGGCCCACTGGGAGGAAGAGGCTGTCTTCAAAATCGCCCCCCTGCACTTGTCTGCTATAGGAGGTTTATTGATGATCTTATACTCATTTGGGAAGGAGATCGATCTAGTCTTGATATTTTCATTAAAACTATGAATGATAATTCCAAGAATATACAGTTTACTTGGAATATAAGCATGGGAACGTATGGTCTTTCTTGACCTTGAGATCTTTAAAGATAGTGACCACTTCCGGTTGTGTAATCACTTTAAACCGACTGATTGGAATTCTTACATCCCTCTGGGGAGTTGCCACCACAGGTCGTGGTTGTGCAACATCCCCAGAGGCCAATTCATCAGGCTCAGGCGGAATTGCACTCACGAGGAGGATTTCGTATCTCAATCACAGGTTCTCGCTTCTAGGTTCCAACAAAAAGGGTATGAGAAATCTGCCCTGGATAGTGAAATAGAGAGAGTGCGCAGTACTAAGAGAAATTAGTACTGATGTCTCAAACTTTAAAATGGTATTAAATTACAATGTCCAACATAAAAAGTTTGAGAAGATAGTTCTTAAAAAATTGGCGCATCCTAAAACAGGATAGGGTATTGGGCCTCTCCTACCACAGCGGCCATCATTTATATACAAAAAAGCTCCTTCCTGTCGTGATCGTCTAGCACCAAGTGTTGTTGACCCACCGACTCAGTCGGAGAGTCGGTTATTCTATTTCCTTTCTGGATTTTACGCCTGCAGGAGGTATACCGCCTGCAAGCATTCTGAATGTAATATTAAAAAGCAAAAAAATGTTGTGTCTTCAGTAACCAATAAAGAATACAAGATTCAGCAGCTGATTACGTGTGCCACTGTTGGTGTTGTTTACATGCTCGAGTGTGAATGTGGCCTACAATATATTGGTAGGACCTCTAGACCTCTCTATGTTAGATTAGGTGAGCATGTAAATAACATCAAAAATGGACTCAAGACTCATAATGTATACAGGCATTTTAAATTAGTTCATAATCAGAACCCTAGGGGTTTGAAGTTTTGGGGGATTGAAAGTCACAAGACATTGGGGAGGAGGCAATTTTGAACGCCAACTCAACCGTAGAGAATCTCACTGGATATATGAGACGAAGGTTTTAGTACCAGCAGGCCTGAATGTTGAGTTTGACGTAAATTGTTTCATTTTCTGATCGTTAAGTTTATACAAATTATGTTTTTACACCTGTACACACTCAGCTCCCCCCACACACGCACACCTACACCTGTATACACTCAGCTGTCCCCACACACCTGTACACACTCAGCTGCCCCCCCACGCGCGCACACACACACCTGTACACACTCAACTGCCCCCCCCCCACACACACACACACCTGTACACACTCAGCTGCCTCCCCACACACGCACACCTACACCTGTATACACTCAGCTGTCCCCACCCACACACCTGTATACACTCAGCTGTCCCCACCCACACACCTGTACACACTCAGCTGCCCCCTCGTGCGCGCGCACACACACACACCTGTACACACTCAGGTGCCCCCACACAAACACACCTGTACGCACTCAGCTGCCCCAGCCCACACACACACACCTGTACACACTCAGCTGCTCCCCCACACACCTGTACACTCTCAGTGCTCCCCCACACACCTGTACACTCTCAGTGCCCCCCCCCCACACACACACACACCTGTACACACTCAGGCTGCCCCCCCAAACACACCTGTACACACTCAGCTGCCCCTCCACAAGCACACCTGTACACACTCAGCTGCCCCCCCCACACACACACCCACCCTGTACACACTCAGCTGCCCCCCCCACACACACACACACCTGTACACATTAAGCTGCCCCCCCCCACACACACACACCTGTACACACTCAGTTGCCCCCACACACACACCCCTGTACACACTCAGCTGCTCCCTCACACACACACACACACACCTGTACACACTCAGGTGCCCCCACACACACACACACCTGTACACACTCAGCTGCCCCCACACACACAAGTACACACTCAGCTGCCCCCTCGCACGCACACACACACACACACACCTGTACACACTCAGGTGCCCCCACACAAACACACCTGTACACACTCAGCTGCCCCAGCCCACACACACATCTGTACACACTCAGCTGCCCCAGCCCACACACACATCTGTACACACTCAGCTGCTCCCTCACACACACACCTGTACACACTCAGCTGCCCCCCCCACACACACACACACCTGTACACACTCAGCTGCCCCCACACACACAAGTACACACTCAGCTGCCCCCTCGCGCGCACACACACACCTGTACACACTCAGGTGCCCCCACACAAACACACCTGTACACACTCAGCTGCCCCAGCCCACACACACATCTGTACACACTCAGCTGCCCCCACCCACACACAAACACACCTGTACACACTCAGCTGCTCCCCCACACACCTGTACACACTCAGCGCCTCCCCACACACACACCTGTACACGCTCAGCTGCCCCCCCCCCCACACACACCTGTACACACTCAGCTGCCCCCCCCATACACACACACCTGTACACACTCAGCTGTCCCACCACACACACCTGTACACACTCAGCTGTCCCACCACACACATCTGTACACACTCAGCTGTCCCACCACACACACCTGTACACACTCAGGCTGCCCCCCCCACATACACACACCTGTACACATTCAGGCTGCCCCCCCCCACACACACACCTGTACACACTCAGGCTGCCCCCCCACATACACACACCTGTACACATTCAGGCTGCCCCCCCCCCCCACACACACCTGTACACATTCAGGCTGCCCCCCCCACACACACCTGTACACAATCAGGCTGCCCCCCCACACACACTTGTACACAATCAGGCTGCCCCCCCCACACACACACACACACCTGTACACACTCAGCTGCCTGCCCCCCCACACACCTGTACACACTCAGCTGCTCCCTCACACACACACACACACACCTGTACACACTTGGCTGCCCCCACACACACAAGTACACACTCAGCTGCCCCCACACACACAAGTACACACTCAGCTGCCCCCTCGCGCGCGCACACACACTCACACACACACACACACCTGTACACACTCAGGTGCACCCACACAAACACACCTGTACACACTCAGCTGCCCCCGCCCACACACAAACACACCTGTACACACTCAGCTGCTCCCCACACACCTGTACACACTCAGCTGCTCCCCCACACACCTGTACACACTCGGCGCCCCCCCCACACACACCTGTACACGCTCAGCTGCCCCCCCACACACACACCTGTACACACTCAGCTGCCCCCACCCATACACACACACACCTGTACACACTCAGCTGTCCCACCACACATACCTGTACACACTCAGCTGTCCCACACACACACATGTACACACTCAGCTGTCCCACCACACACACATGTACACACTCAGCTGCCCCCCCCAAACACACACACCTGTACACACTCAGCTGCCCCCCCCCAAACACACACACCTGTACACACTCAGCTGCCCTCCGCCCAAACACACACACCTGTACACACTCAGCTGCCCTCCCGCCCACACACACCTGTACACACTCAGCTTTCCCGCCACACACACATGATGTACACACTCGGCTGCCCCCCCACACACCTGTACACACTCGGCTGCCCCCCACACCTGTACACACTCGGCTGCCCCCCGCCCACACACACCTGTACACACTCAGCTGTCCCACCACACACACACACCTGTACACACTCAGCTGTCCCACCACACACACATGTACACACTCAGCTGCCCCCCCAAACACACATACCTGCCCCCCCACACACACACGTACACACTCAGCTTTCCCACCACACACACATGTACACACTCAGCTGCCCCCCACACACCTGTACACACTCGGCTGCCCCCCCCACACACCTGTACACACACACCTGTGCACACTCAGCTGCCCCCCCCACACACACACGTGCACACTCAGCTGCCCCCCCCCCACACACACACGCACACACACACCTGTGCACACTCAGCTGTCCCCCCCCACACACACCTGTGCACACTCAGCTGTCGTCCCCCACACACACACACCTGTACATACTCAGCTGTCCCCCCCACACACACACCTGTGCACACTCAGCTGTCCCCCCCACACACACACCTGTACACACTCAGCTGTCCCCCCACACACACCTGTGCACACTCAGCTGTCCCCCCCACACAGACCTGTGCACACTCAGCTGCCCCCCCCACACACATCTGTGCACACTCAGCTGTCCCCCCCCACACACACACCTGTACACACTCAGCTGTCTCCCCCCCCCCACACACACACCTGTACACACTCGCTGCCCCCCCCCACACACACACACACCTGTACACACTCAGCTATCCTCCCACACACCTGTACACACTCAGCTGCCCCCCCCACACACACCCCTGTACACACTCAGCTATCCCCCCCCACACCCCTGTACACACTCAGCTATCCCCCCACACACATGTACACACTCAGCTGCACACCCCCCCCCCCCCACACACACACACCCCTGTACACACTCAGCTATCCCCCCACACACCTGTACACACTCAGCTGTCCCCCCACACACCCGTACACACTCAGCTGCGCCCCCCCCCACACACACACCCCTGTACACACTCAGCTATCGCCCCACACACCTGTACACACTCAGCTGCCCCCCCCCACACCCCGTACACACTCAGCTGCACCCCCCCCACACACACACACGTACACACTCAGCTGTCCCCCCATGTACACAACAGCCTCCTCCCTTCACTTGTACTCGCAGCCACCACTTGTACGATGGTCTTCCTAGTCCCAGGTCCTGTTTCTACATGTCCCTGTGAGATACGAGAGGAGCAGCAATCCAAAATATAGTACTGGTAGTACACATGAAGGGTGCACGTGCAGGGAGCAGCCAGAGGTGGCAGTAAAGAGCCCGACTGAGCTGAATAACACAGAGCAGCAGCTGCTGACTCCCACGAATATAGAGAGACAGCCGTGTGGCACCCAGGGCGGCCTGCCCCCCTCATAGGTACGCCACTGATACAAGCTTTAACCAGACACTGATAGAAGTCACAAAACTGCTATATACTGCTAATGAAAAAAGGTATTTAGCAGTTTATATTAAAATAAATGCATTCCATGTTCTGTGGGGAGACCAGATATAGTGAATGCAGGGTCCTGGGTTTACTAGCACTTTAATAGAAACTGCTGTCTGTGACATAAAGACAACCCTGTTATCAACCTGGGGACATGCTTTTAGCAATAGTGCATGGCAGTGACAGCATTACGTTGAAGGCAATATTTTTATCAGCAGCCAGGGAAACTGTTTTAAGTGCATGAGCCTGACGTCCACTTAACCGAAGCTACTATGAAGTGATTTCAATTCAAGAAACTAAAGTTCTTAAAATTGCATCATCAAAGCCTGGCATTAATGCAACTCGGAACCTGTGGCAAGCCTTAAGGAATGCGGATCACAAATGGTTTCCATCCAATCTGTTAGAATATTTTGGTCAAGGAGACTGCTTGAAAATTTCAGTATCCAGATGTGCAAAGCTTAGTAGAGCCTGACCCCTAAAGACTCACAGCTGTAACTGCAGCCAAAGGTGTTCTACCGAGTATCGACTGTGAAATGCCTATGCAACTAAGCATAAATTTGATTACTTTAGTAGAAACAATTTTATACTTTAATATTGGCTTTCTTTCCTCAATTCAGAGAGAGAGGACCTATACACTATGTACAATGCTGTATAGCAGTTTTTTCAGGACCTGGTATTCATCTATATTATAGCATAGAGTGTCAGCATTTTACAAACAACCTTGCTGCAGAAAGACTTATGCTGGCCATACACTATACGAAAAATCGGCCGAACACATTTTCGAAAAACGAACGTTCGACCGTGACCGCAAACAATCGTGCCATCATGTAATGACCGATAAACCGTTCAGTGGACATAAATAAATAATTTTTTTTTTTTTTAATTTTTTTTTACATAAACCTAGTGCAGACAGTTCGGACGGGAAACACATTAACCTTGCAATTTATCGTACGTTCGGCAGAAATTTTCCAAACTTGCCGTTCGTTTTTCTTCCACAAAAACATCACAAACGATTATCGATTTGTGCCCATTAACTTGCCGAAAAACGAACGAAGTGTCTATATGAACGATTTTTCGTATAGTGTATGGCCAGCATAAGGCTCCATTCACACCTGAGCAGAGTGATTTCTGAGTGTTTTTACAAGAGTTTTGGGTGTTTGTTTTTGCAAGCGTATATGAGCATTTTAGAAGTGTATTACAAGCGTTTTACAAGTGTATTCAAGATTCAAGCCTTTTTTGTTTTTAGCCAATGAAAAAGCCTTAGGGGGAAGAGGGCTGCTGTTTGGCTTGAAAATGTGCGTAAAATGCATGTGTTGCATGTCCAATCTGCCTGAAAAGTAGCTCATGTACTTTTTCCACTACAAGCAACAGAACACTCAAATGTGATTTTGTTTGTTGGGCGTTTTTGAGCTTCAAGCGTCAAAACACTAAGGTGTGAATGGGGCCTAGAGGGTGGGCACTCCCAGAACTACTGAGACCCTATAAAATTTTAAATTAAGATGGCTAAAATGTTGGGAAAGTATAATGAACATTGCTCTTGTACTTCACAGACTGTGTTACGAATATGGGACTGTCTATTCAACGAGGGATCAAAAATAATTTTTCGAGTAGCCTTAACACTAATTAAACAGTACCAAGCTTTCATCTTAGAAAGCCGAAACTTTCCAGATGTGTGTGACAAGTTTAAGGAAATAACCAAAGGACAATTGGTCACAGAATGCCACCTTTTCATGCAGGTATTTCATATGTATATGGGTCTTATGAACTTCATCTCTTGCTGTTCCAGAGTTTGTAGATGAAATGTTATAGTTGTTAATACAGTACGTGACATTTACTAAAGGAGTAGAGCATGTTCACTTAGCTTAATGAATGAGATAAAAGTTAATGCACCCTGTTCAAGGAAAATGTAAGAAACAGGGCTTCTCCTTTGTCCAGTTAAGGACATAGGAGTTCATTTGGGTTATTCCTGCCAGCCCCTGTATAACCCCTTCTCTACCCAACATTCCTCAGTTTTTTTGCTAGTGTCTCAGGAGGTTGGGTGTCTTTTTTTCTTTAGTGCTGTTCTCAAGAATACAGTTCCCACTTTGTCGAGGGATCTGTCTGTGACTATTCTGAACTGGTCTCTGTTGGACATTACTTACGTGTTTCTGTGTTTTCTCTGAGAAGGTCTGGGAGCTTTCCCTGTAACAGATCAAGTGATGTGGTTTCTACAGTGGACAGCACCAAGTGTACTACTCTTGATCGGACGGTCTTTGCTAAAGACAAGACATCGCCATTTGACACTTTTTCCACTGGGGCCCTCCACATGGAAGGAGGAGGATTCTGCACCTGGGTGCTCCTCATCTCATGCTTAGCAAGATGTATCCATTGTTGGATGGTCCTGCGCTTCCCTAGATTGTCAACAGGTGGCACCTTGAGATCTTGCTGCCAGCACTCCCTAGTGGGGTGAAAATACATCCTCCTTCTGCTGCTTATGTGCAGCCTATTGCAGAAGTTTCTCCAAACTTTTTCCTCATTCCTGTTCATAATCTGGTAAACATTATGCACTTCCCTCCTTGGCTGAAGATGCTTTGCTGGATCTGGGCAGGACTCTTTCTTTTTTTTTTTTTTCCTGGTTCAGTCGCTTTGCGCTTTGGTCTAGAAGACAAAAGCCAGGAAAAGGAGAAAAGCGTGCAGACCTCTGGTGTAGTAAAAAGTTCAAAGAGCTTTTCACTCACAAAAATTCTCACAAAATCAAAAGTGTAATGCCGCGTACACACGGTCGGACTTTTCACCTGCAAAAGTCCGACGGACGCCGCCGGACCAAGTCCGGCGGAAAATCCGACCGTGTGTGGTCTCCATCGGACTTCCGATGGACCGTTTCGGGCGGAAATCCGCCGTACTTTAGATTTGAAGCCTGCTTCAAATCTTTACGTCGTACCTCCGCCGGACTCAGTTCCTGACGGAAAGCCCGTTCGACCAGATACGACGGAGGAGCAGGTTACTGCATCTCGCGCTCGCTGCAATAGGAAAAACAAATTTTCCCATTGCGGCGAGCGCGGGGGGCATCCCAGGCCCTTAGGTCTGGTATGGAACTTTAAGGAGAACCCCCCCTACGCCGAAAAACCGGCGTGGGGGTCCCCCCAAAATCCATACCAGACCCCGATCCGAGCACGCAGCCCGGCCGGTCAGGAAAGGGGGTGGGGACGAGCGAGCGCCCCCCCCCTCCTGAACCGTACCAGGCCGCATGCCCTCAACATGGGGGGGTGCTTTGGGGGAGGGGGCGCCTTACGGTGCCCCCCCACCACAAAGCACCTTGTCCCCATGTTGATGAGGACAAGGGCCTCTTCCCGACAACCCTGGCCGTTGGTTGTCGGGGTCTGCGGGCGGGGGGCTTATCGGAATCCGGGAGCCCCCTATAATAAGAGGGCCCCCAGATCCCGGCCCCCCCACCCTATGTGAATGAATATGGGGTACATGGTACCCCTACCCATTCACCTAGGTAAAAAGTGTTAATAATAAAACACAACACAGGTTTTTAAAATAATTTATTAAACTGCTCCGGGGGGGGTCTTCTTCCGTCTTCGGGGGTCCCTCCGCTTCATCTTCTCCCGGCGTCCGGTTGGTTCTTCTCCGCTCTCTTCACCCGGTGTTCCAGTTCTTCGGCCGGCTCCTCTGCTGTGTTCAGGTAGCTCTCTTGCCAGCAGAGGTCCGGACTTCTGAGCTGCTGGGCTTCTTGTCTTCTCTTCTCTTCTCTTCCCCCAGATGTTGACACGACGCTCTCTCCGGCTGGACTGGTCTCTGAGGGCTGCGTTGTGACTTATATAGGCGGAGACCCCGCCCCCTTTTGATGTCACAGTCCCTGGGCATGCTGGGACTGTGACGTTTTAGGGGGCGTGGTCGACCACGCCCCCTAAAACGTCACAGTCCCAGCATGCCCAGGGCCTGTGACATCATATGGGGGCGGGGTCTCCGCCTATATAAGTCACAACGCAGCCCTCAGAGACCAGTCCAGCCGGAGAGAGCGTCGTGTCAACATCTGGGGGAAGAGAAGAGAAGAGAAGACAAGAAGCCCAGCAGCTCAGAAGTCCGGACCTCTGCTGGCAAGAGAGCTACCTGAACACAGCAGAGGAGCCGGCCGAAGAACTGGAACACCGGGAGAAGAGAGCGGAGAAGAACCAACCGGACCCCGGGAGAAGATGAAGCGGAGGGACCCCCGAAGACGGAAGAAGACCCCCCCCCGGAGCAGTTTAATAAATTATTTTAAAAACCTGTGTTGTGTTTTATTATTAACACTTTTTACCTAGGTGAATGGGTAGGGGTACCATGTACCCCATATTCATTCACATAGGGTGGGGGGGCCGGGATCTGGGGGCCCTCTTATTATAGGGGGCTCCCGGATTCCGATAAGCCCCCCGCCCGCAGACCCCGACAACCAACGGCCAGGGTTGTCGGGAAGAGGCCCTTGTCCTCATCAACATGGGGACAAGGTGCTTTGTGGTGGGGGGGCACCGTAAGGCGCCCCCTCCCCCAAAGCACCCCCCCATGTTGAGGGCATGCGGCCTGGTACGGTTCAGGAGGGGGGGGGCGCTCGCTCGTCCCCACCCCCTTTCCTGACCGGCCGGGCTGCGTGCTCGGATCGGGGTCTGGTATGGATTTTGGGGGGGACCCCCACGCCGGTTTTTCGGCGTAGGGGGTTCCCCTTAAAGTTCCATACCAGACCTAAGGGCCTGCGACGGGGCTCGCAAGGTTTCAATCTCGCCAAAAAAAGCGGCGAGATTGAATTCCTTTTCTAGTCCCGTCGTACCCGAGTCACGTTCAAAATGAACGGACTTGTCCGTGTGTGGGAAAGTCCGTTCATTCTGAAAGTCCGGCGGAAGTCCGTCGGGAAGACCGGATTCCGGAAAGTCCGGCCGTGTGTAGGCAAGTCCGGCCGTTCAGAAAGTCCGGCGGTAGTCCGCCGGAAGTCTGGCGGCAAGTACGTCGGACCTAGCTTTCTAGAAAGTCCGACCGTGTGTACGCGGCATAAGAGTCCAAGAGAAAGAGACCACTCAACCCACAACACAGTCACAAGGAAAGGATGAGCAGCAAAAGTGGCCAGCTGACAGGTGAAGAGCTGGGCTGGATGCCATGAATAGTAAATAGTGTAACCAGCGCGCATCATATCTTAGTGTGTATTAAATATAAGTGATCCCGATAGTTATGACTACTATTGGTATACCACACTTAAAGCCATTTCAATCCGGCCAAAAACTCATGAAAAACGTTATTACTATAGACATATATTTAAAAAATCGTGAAATTGACTTATTTTTCTATATTAGGAACATTTAAATCCTATACTCACACCACGTGTTCAACAATGAAACAAAACATGTGTTATTAATTACAATGTTACTTATGAAAATCAATCCGCAACAATGTAGTGAGCACCCTGAAACATATGTTGCTAGTAACAATGTTACTTGTGACTATCAATTCGCAACAATGTGGTGAACACCATACATATCCAAATTAGTGCTAAAAATGTTTATCAGTGGGACACTTATTCCCCTTGAACATCTTAGATGTAGAAACAATGATCAGTCCTTGATGGAAATATGCTAGGTTGATATTAGCACCAATCTTCTTTATAGAAAGAGACACACCGATATTCCTCCTTTTCACAAATATGGTAAAAAAGGCCGCTTACTGGATCAGATGGATCTCAGTTTAGTGAGATCAGATGAGCATGTTGCATTAGCCTGCCGGCCTTAGATTATCACCTGGGCGTTTTCCTGGGAGATTTCCTCAGCCACTGTGCTCCAATTCACAGGCAGATCTGGGCGTTTTCCTGGGAGATTTCCTCAGCCACTGCGCTCCAATACACAGGCAGATCTATCCTCACTGATACAATGTATCCGGTTTCAAAATATTAGTTCATCCATACAGAAGATACACCTCAGTGGGAATAAAACGAAAAGGGCTCCATAGTGCAAATGTGTTTTTATAGATTTATTCAAAATCTCTTTCACAGTCACTTTAAAACAATTCTTTCCACTGCAAATGTTCACAGCAACACTCCACTGCACATCAGGAACTACAAATCAAAAAAACTCCCAAGTATACACCAAACGGAACTCAGATAAAAAATGGGAACCAGATAAAAATTAGATAAAAATCAGCATACATGCAGAGCGGGAGCAAACCGGCTGACTGCATGGAGAAAGACCAGAGAAACATGATGGCGTCACAGCCTCTAGCTCCACCCGATGCGTTTCCCCTAAACAGGCTTCCACTGGGAACGGAGACAATGTCTTAGGGAATAATAGATAAAATGAAAATGAGATTGATTTTTTTTTTTTTTTTACTTGCTGTAAAACCATTTTCCCACAAGTCCATTGAGGGACACAGATCCCACCCCTCTGTGTTTTTTGCTGGCCCTGTGTACGGCTTTATCACCATACTGAAGCACGCTGGTCAAAGGAGGGGTTATCTGTTTCTGTTTACCAGGCCCAACCTTAGCAGCGGTATTACCCAACTGTTTCTGAATTGCCGTGTCCCTCAATGGACTTGAAGAAAAAGATTTTACTGTAAGTACAAACCTTTTTTTTTTACTCAGGATTGGATGATTAAAGTCAGCACAGCTTCACCTCATTCACTAAGCTAAGTGAAATTTTAAAGTAAGTATGCTCCTTGCTCTTACTTACAACCCCACTGTTTTGGTTTTCTTTCAAGAGGTCTTTTTTATATTTTGTGCATTCTTTACCCCTTTACCAAATGTCATAGCACAAAAGACAAACCAATCTTTTAGCAGGTTAGCATGGTAAGACACGTTGATGAGCATTTGTTTTTTCACATGAGAAGGAAATTGCATTTCTAGCATGCTGTGCACAGTACAAAGTTTTTGTTTTTGGGTGTTAATTCACTTTAGGCCTTAGAGGTAAATTTATGCTCCTTCTGTTTAAATAATTTTTTTTTTTTTTTTTTTTTGCTGCAGAAAATCTTTGTTGATCCGGGACGTTTATCAAAATCAGCAATAATCAAGTTACGAGAGAAGCACAGATCACAGTTACTCACTCAGGAATAATGGCAGATGGAGAATTATTATCAATGCATTCCTTCAATATAATGTTTGCACAGATTAACCCCTCCCTGTCTGATGGACATGCTGTACATAGCAAGGCGGGGCAGTGAGGGGTTAACAGACGGCACTGACTGTTAGCACAGGCCTTAGACCTGTCTAAGTGCTTTATTCACTTGTTTTGTACTGTACTGGTAGACATGATCAGTTGTGGTTTTTTTTTTATTTTGTTTTTTTATGTGATCTCTTGTAAAAAACATACAACTGATTCAGTGAAATAAATGTATAATATACACACTACCAGTTAAATACTTGTAATAAAATATTTATTTCTCTGATATTTGTTGAAATTATTTCCATGTGTTTATTTAATGACTGAACACCAGACCTTTATAAATAAAACCCCAAATAATGTAATTATGCATTAACGAAAAACAAATTCTTACATTTATTTTTAAATGCAGCTAGTGTAAATGCCTAAATCTGTCTTGATATCATTCTTCTATGATCACCATCAAGACCCATTGTTTTATTACGCTTTAACCAAGCCACTTCCTCTGCTATCTCCTGTATCTAGAAATCCTGAAAATAAACCGCCATTACTAGAACCAATATGATCACCCAACTTTATTGTTAGTGCAATTTATTTATGAGAAGACTGAATAGAAGTAATTGTTTAAATGGTTTGTTACATCCAGATCTCCCTCAACATATGTGTTGTACCCAGTTTTCATTTTAGTGATCCCATTGTATTTTTTTACTTCCATCACTAATGTTCCTAAAAAAGGTTTCATTTCCTTTCCTTTCTTAATAGATTTAGCAATTTTCTCCTCTTTCTGTGCTTTGGCAGCAATGATAATGTTTTTTTTTTGTTTTTTACCACACTTCTTGACCAGCTACACCTCCTGTTTCCTGAATCTTCTCTCTGATGATTTTTATTTTTTTTGGGCTTTACTATCCTACTGACCTGTTTGTTAAATCATATTGTTTTTTTCTCCTGTTTTTGACTCACTAATTTGCCTGACATATAATTGCCTCCAGGACAATAGTTGCCTCCAGGATGGTAAACTTTAACAGTGCCCGTATACTCCAACCTTTTTATTCCTTTACATTTCTGCTAATTGTTGTCCTTTTGAAATCCAAAAAATTGTTTTTGTATAGGATTTTGCAGTTCATTTTTTTTATACCCGATAATTTTTATTTAGAAAAAGTTTTCAGTTTTACAAACAAAAGCATTAGAAAAAAGCAAAACCGCCCAGTGGGAGAACCAAAAAAAGAAATACAAATGCAGATTTTCTTGGTTAAAGTAATAGTTGACACTGTGCTTTTCATCTTGATGTCAATGACAAAATAGAACTACAGAGACCAGATGTAATATGACATGAATTCTCAAGAAAAACATACCCAACAGAAAGACACTGCATGCCTTTAATGTAATATGTCACTTGAGGCCATGATAACCATGGTTCCCATATTTGTTTTATCTCTTTAGGGCATCCCCCTGGTAATTTTAAATTTGGGGAGGGAAGAATTAACTTAAATGTCCCTCCATTGTAATAATGGTGGGGGTGGGGGTTGAAATCCATTTTTGTAATACTAATTTTCTAGCAAAATAATAGGGCTCTTGTCCATAATACATTAAATTAAACTGGAAGTATGTCTTCTGGGATAATACCCAGAATGAATATTTTAGGTTCAGCAGGGATTTCAGTAGAACAAGTACTGCTAAGTGTCTGAAAAATGGCAGACCAATAATGATGAAGCTTAGGGCATCGCAATAACATATGGATAAGGGTGCCCATGTTCATAGCACAACAGGAACTATTAGGTGTTGCAGATCTACCCCAAGAGTGTAAAGAGACAGAAGGTATGAGTTCTAACACTTGATCCTACTGGTCATCATGCAGCAGGCCTAAATCCTTTCCACAACGGCAGCTACAGCTCAGTTGTACTTTAGCACTAGCAGCCATTTGCAGAACTGAATACAAGTCTCCTATCAGACCCTTCTTAGAACATGAAGTAGATACTGCCATGGTGAGGATGGAAGAAGGGTATGATTTCTCAGTTCTAATATCAAACCAAAGACATTGGTGATCACTAGAACCCACATTTTCTCCCACCTCAACAATAGACAATCAATCCCCATTTGTCAGTACTAGGTCTAGAATATGATCATCTTTCTTATTTGTTGCAGAGAAACCAATTCATTGCCTCCATTACATCCCTGAAAAAGATCAAGAGGGCGCTATCTGGTCTAACAAGTAAAAAACAGTTGTGACACACAATCAAATAATGAACAGATGATTAATTGATCAAAAAAAACTGTGGAAAATATACAAAATATTATATAAGAAATTGTACATTAATAAATTTATAAAAAATGATAAAAGTTCATATTTGTTGTGATTCCTCGATCCAAAATAAATTCTCCAACACCGGGATTTTATGAATATAAAGTGCTCCACCCAAAGTGAGAAACATTGCGCTCACCAGATCAATTCAGCCAACAAGTGACCATAAGGCATGGATGTTTAAATTACCAAATTCTTCAATTCATGGGTAAATCTCCACCATATTCCGCATCTATCGCCTCTCCTCGTAAAGATGCAACCAGCCAGTAATTATAAAATGTGAGTATATGGGGTATACCTCTTTAGTCAGCGAGTATATCCTCCACAATATTCAACTCCTGTCGCCTTTCCCATCAAAGAATCTGCAGACTTGGCTCCACCAAATGAGTCACAAAAAGCAGGTATAGTGTAATACTGCTTTATTGGTTAAAAATGCTGCACTTACATGAAAATGTGGTAGGTGCTCAGCACATTAGCAGCTCTAGGGTCTGTGAGAACCGATCCTGTCTGCTGTGTGACTAGCGGTGTACGGCATGCGATTCAAAGCCCAGGCGGAACTGAGCAGCTCCTGTGTATTTGAATGTCGAGCCTCTCTTTAATGCATTTCACGTTCTGCGCTTCATCTGGAAGTGGAATAGCAAAATTGGCAGCCTGATCCCCAACCTGGCTGCCACAAGAACATGAGGGCAATTGGACTATCACGGTACAGTAGAGACAATACAATTTTGAATAATATAACAGGATATAAAAATTACAAAAGATTTTATTGATGCCAAAAAACAAAGTCATTTACAGATAAACATGGTAGCGGTACAAAAATATCACCAGTGAGAGGATTAACCCCAGAAGGGGAGAATCACAATAGGACAATGGATCACAGATGTCATTTTCCTCTACTAGTTTCGCGGACAATGGCCGCTTCATCGGGAGGGTATCTGTGATAGGATCAAAGAGACAATATAATGATCGAAGGACATAAAGGTAAGGACTTGTGAAACAGCATCATAATTAAAATAAGTATTAATGGGGATGAGAAGGGGGAAGGAGCAGAGCTGCTTACCCATGTCCCAGCAGTCACCAAGCGCAGAGCGCCACCACCGAGGTCTCCCGCGGCGACTCAGGGGAGCCACAAATAATAACGACCAGATTCTGGGTACATAAAGTAAAAGGCATGGATATGATGTGGACTTACCAGGCAAAAAATGTGAGCAAGTGAAAAAGTAAATGCAAAGGTGATGTGGGGTGAACATCAACATAAAGGTCATAGAATAATGGTGAAATGTGCATATTAAACAACGTGAAGAGACGTGAAAAAAGCATCAAATATTAAGTGAAAAAAATATGAAAGTGAAAAATAAATAAGTAAAATGAAGTGAAACGGGAGGTGCGTTAATGTGTGAGATACATGGGAGTGGAGAAGTGAAGGGATTTTTCTAGTGTGAATAAGTGTAGAACAGGGAGGGAGAAAGGAGAGGAAACAATAGGGAAAGAAAAAACAAGTGTAAGCGAAGAAAGGGTAGAAGGAAAAAAAGGAAGGGGGGGGGGAGAGGGAAAACAAAGGACACCAGAAAGGGGGAAGAGGGCGGGGGGGGGGGGATGAAGGGAAATGGGGAGGGAAAAAGGGGGAAGAGGGATGAAGGGAAAAGGGGAGGAAAAAGAGGGGAGGGAAAGAGGAGAGAGAAGAAGGGAAGGGGAAAGTGATAGACAGAAAAGAGGGGAAAGGAACCACAGTGCAATTGAGGTAAATAAGTGAAGCAGTATATACCTGGTAATGAGGTAAAAAAATGTGTATATGGGAGTCCCGGGAAAGGCAAGTTCACTAGGGGAAGTGATGCCAGTGTGTGGCCTCAGTCTGTAGTACTGGTGGACCATAGGCAAAGGGTGGAGGCATAGTAGGGCTAATCCACCCATGCCAGAGTCGCCTGTAAGGAAAAACAGTGAACGGTATTATATTTAAAAAAGAGCCAGTGTGGATGCCTAAGGTACAGGGCACCGCAACTTTTCTGTGGTAAAGCTAAATTGGTAGAAGTAACTTACTAGGGACTAGCTGGGGCACAACAGTCCCAGGTTCCCAGGTCCAGAGGGTTGGTGTACAGGCAGATGCCTGTTATTTGTAGCTCCCAATGTTGCAACGATGAATCACAAGCCGGCAGATGCAACGTCAGAGTTCCCGCACAGCGCGCTCGAGGGATCGCGCACGCATGCGTACTGGCCCTATGGCCGAGGGACAGAGTCCCTGCCAGGGCCAGTGCAAGAGGAGGGGGCTGCCCCGAATAAGGGACCGACTCCACCACTAGGGAGCTCACCAAGCCGCCGCGGTTAGACACAGGTGGAGCGTCCTGCGCCAACGCCCATCATGGGACAGGGTGAGGGGGAAAGGGGGGAGGGAAGCAGCAAGGCTCAATTGTAGATGTAAAAAGAGGGTAACTAATAGTGAAGAAAACAATAAGGAAGGAACTTCATCTGGAAGTGGGGCTGACGCCATTTTACCGGAGCCTTATATGTAAATGGACCGAGCCCCATTGGTCAGAAGATTGTATGTTAGTCATTACATTAAGCTCTACCAAAAAATGCTTTATTACAAACGGGAACAAGCCAAATTTCCAAATATATTTTAAAAATGGCTTCCGGTACCACGAGCTGTGCATGTGAGATTCCCTAAACAATAGAAAAACAAGGATTTGACATATATAAAAAAGGGAGGCATTATTTCACATACATGTTATTCTTACAGCTTGCAATACATTAAATCCATCTAAATGAGTAGAATACATAAGAATCTTGTTTCATAGTGAGACAATTAGATGTAATTTTTGGTGTTTTTAAGGATATATATTATATAACATTTTATAATTATATATATAATGTGCAAGAAGAATGGCTCCATCTAGAGGTCTATCATAATGCAGGTTTCACATTATATGAAATTAAAATATACAATAAAAATATATGATGAGGAAAAATCAATCAATAAAATTACACAAAAAAGAGCCATATACACACAACTCCAAAAACTTATAAAAAATTATTTTACCATATGCATGAAAATGTATACAAGAAAATGCATAAAATATTTGCAAGAGATAAATAAAAAAATAAAAAATAGTTATATCTGGGTGCACCTATGAGTAGTGCTTATAAAGCTACTAATGTATTTTATTATTTTAATATATCCCAAAGATGTGTAATAATGGTCCTGCAGGAAATCTTCCACATCTGTAAAAACCTATGATGTCTAAAAAAATTTTCTTCTTCTTCTTAGGGGGGGTCTATAACATTCTTGGCAATCATATTCTGTATGCCTGGTGCTTTTCTATAAATAAAAGAGGGTTTTTTTGGGGAGAATCTTACTAAGTGCGTTATCTCTCAGTAAGATAGAATTAATTTAAAGACATTTCAACTCTTTTGTAATTTAGGTTAAAACCAGAGATGAAAGTCGTCTTGTGTTTATACTCTTTAGGATTCCTTTTTGCCAAAAAATCACTGAAAGGTTATGCTAAGCCTCCATTTTGTACTGTCAGCTGTCTTAAATCGTATGTACAGTTAGAATACCTCTTCAGCTTTGCAGAAGTCTATATCAGCATGAGATTCTTGTAAATAAACTGTTCTCACATATTTTTATCTACACTTTCACACTGTCTCTTACATTCCTTTGTATTCAACAGCCTGAGAAACAGAGAACAAAGACTGTTTGTCTTGATCAGCTGTAATTGCGTTAATATCTACTGCGCATGTTTTTAAGTATGAATATCCTGTGGGATTTTTAATTTTCTATAAGAAACGCCTCCTGGCAAATCAATACAATCCGTTTCTAGAATGTAACATTGTGTGAGTGTCATTTCTTCATTCTCAGGAAACTGATTCCAGATATATCTGAAATGCATAATACATCGATCAGAGGTCTGAGAGGTTAAAAGGGACCCCCCCCCCCCTAGACACAGGATTAACCCTTTCAGCACTGGGAGCTCGTCCAAGATGGAAGGCTACTTTTAGCGGATTCGGTAAGTTAATCTTATTCTTATTGAGTGAAATTGACTTGCCTTGTGTGGCTTCCACCCCATAGAGATTGCATTTGCTGTTGGGTTATAGAACCTCTCATAAGTAAAAGTTGACCGGTCATATAAATAGTGTTTTGGGGACAGTTAAAAAGGTTTTGGGGACCTTAAAAGAATTTATAGAGTACTCTAGAGTTTTTAGTTGTTTGGAGCAGAACAAGTGACTGATGATCGATGTATTGTGTAAACTGTGTATTATTGTATAACTGCTTTAAAAGAATCACGCTGAATGAATTGCGCTGAGTGTATATGTCACGTACCTTACAGCGGAGCCCGAAATGATGAGGGTGGCCTCTTGCACGGTTCCGGTCCAAGCACCCCTGGTGGTGGGTACAGGGAGTGCGAGGGCAACGAAAGGGTGCAGGTGCCTGCAGGCAGGAGGCTGGAACTTGGAGATATAGGAACCTCTGCTGAGGAGATGTGGAAACTGATCACCAAACCTGTTCAGCGGGAGCCAGATCAGGATCAACTGCAGAATCAGGAACAGGCAGGAGTCGGCAACAGGCTGGCAGCGGGGTACCAAGTCAGAAGGAAAAACCGTAGTCAGGAACAGGCAGGGGTTGGCAACAGACGGGCAGCAGGGTACAGAATCAGGAGGCAGAGCAGTGATCATAAGTTCAAGCCAAGGTCAGTATTGCAAGTAGAGGCAGGTTCAGCAGGCAGGGGACATCCAAGAGAATGGTCAGAAGATAGCCGGGTTTTCAGGAACAAGGTCAATCAGGCAGAGTAACAACAGGAACAAGCTGAAGACAATCCAGCACTGATGCTAGGCAGACTCTCTGTTTATATAGGGTGCTGTGTGCCAGGATTCGCGCCAGTGTACGTGCGCATGCGCATTAGCAACTTAGCACATTGGCACATGCGCATTAGCACATGCGCGTTAGCATATTAGCGCTTTGGCACTCGCGGACGCGCGTTCACATTCGCATAGAGGTGCCATTGTGCATGCCCACCCTGGATCTCATTTGTCTCTGGCTATGGTTCCGTGCATGCACCTTGGCATTAGCAGAACGAGGATTGGCAGCTGCTGCATGGAGACGGGTGCTTGCTGTGTGAGTTCTCTGACAGTATATGTGGACTGCTGTTTTGTTTCAAGAACCAAAGAGCACATTTGGTGAGTAATGTCCCCGGAGGTTGTAGACACACAGCAGCAGGTCCATGAGCAAGGTTGTATATTTATTGTATGTCCAAAAACTCTTGAATTTGCTCCAAATTTATTCTGTTAAGGAAAATAAATTGACGTAGTTGGCAGGATACTCTGAGGCTAACTCTTGATCAAAACGTGCTATTTGAATAATTCTTTTTGCTACTGACATCTCTTGCGCAGGGGAAGTCAGGTGCAAAATTTGGATATTTGGCTTTTTGCCAACAGGGTTCAAGTGCTAATATCTCCCTAACCATGATAGATAGTGGGGAATTGTTTGCGGCATTAGTACTACCGCAATGGAAGGTACTGTTTGAACCTGTTGGCACTATGCCAAAAAATTTGAAATATAAATAAAACTTGTTTGGTTATAAAAATAAGAAAAGTAATAACATACAAAGCATGCTTGTGATCAGGGGAACCTCTGACCATAAGGAGTGCTTATTGGCATTTTGCCAAGAAACAAAAAAGACTCAGTATCTACAAGAACCTAATCAGAATGTTTAGAAAGAAAAATAAAGACATAAATCAGCCACTCTCGCTTACCTGAAAAGAGCTTGTAAAGGCAGAAACTACACACAGGAAGATATGAGGTTAATTATTGAGGGTGTTGTAGGGACAGGTACAAGTTGGGACTGGACCAAGGTCGGAACTATATCTACTTACATAGTTACATAGTTACATAGTAGGTGAGGTTGAAAAAAGACACAAGTCCATCAAGTCCAACCTATGTGTGTGATAATGTGTCAGTATTACATTACATATCCCTGTATATTGCGGTCATTCAGGTGATTATCTAATAGTTTCTTGAAGCTATCAATGCTCCCCGCTGAGACCACCGCCTGTGGAAGGGAATTCCACATCCTTACCGTTCTTACAGTAAAGAACCCTCTACGTAGTTTAAGGTTAAACCTCTTTTCTTCTAATTGTAATGAGTGGCCACGAGTCTTATTAAACTCTCTTCTGCGAAAAAGTTTTATCCCTATTGTGGGGTCACCAGTACAGTATTTGTAAATTGAAATCATATCCCCTCTCAAGCGTCTCTTCTCCAGAGAGAATAAGTTCAGTGCTTGCAACCTTTCCTCATAACTAAGATCCTCCAGACCCTTTATTAGCTTTGTTGCCCTTCTTTGTACTCGCTCCATTTCCAGTACGTCCCTCCTGAGGACTGGTGCCCAGAACTGGACAGCATACTCCAGGTGCGGCCGGACCAGAGTCTTGTAGAGCGGGAGAATTATCGTTTTATCTCTGCAGTTGATCCCCCTTTTAATGCATGCCAATATTCTGTTTGCTTTATTAGCAGCAGCTTGGCATTGCATGCCATTGCTGAGCCTATCATCCACTAGGACCCCCAGGTCCTTTTCCATCCTAGATTCCCCCAGAGGTTCTCCCCCCAGTGTATAGATTGCATTCATATTTTTGCCACCCAAATGCATTATTTTACATTTTTCTACATTGAACCTCATTTGCCATGTAGTCGCCCACCCCATTAATTTGTTCAGGTCTTTTTGCAAGATTTCCACATCCTGCAGAGAAGTTATTGCCCTGCTTAGCTTAGTATCGTCTGCAAATACAGAGATTGAACTCTTTATCCCATCCTCCAGGTCGTTTATGAACAAATTAAATAGGATTGGTCCCAGCACAGAACCCTGGGGAACCCCACTACCCACCCCTGACCATTCTGAGTACTCCCCATTTATCACCACCCTCTGAACACGCCCTTGTAGCCAGTTTTCAATCCATGTACTCACCCTATGGTCCATGCCAACGCACCTTATTTTGTATAGTAAACGTTTATGGGGAACTGTGTCAAAAGCTTTTGCAAAATCCAGATACACCACGTCTACGGGCCTTCCTTTATCTAGATGGCAACTCACCTCCTCATAGAAGGTTAATAGATTGGTTTGGCAAGAATGATTCTTCATGAATCCATGCTGATTACTGCTAATGAAATCATTCTTATTACTAAAATCTTGTATATAGTCCCTTATCATCCCCTCCAAGAGTTTACATACTATTGATGTTAGGCTAACTGGTCTGTAGTTCCCAGGGATGTTTTTTGGGCCCTTTTTAAATATTGGTGCTACATTGGCTTTTCTCCAATCAGCTGGTACCATTCCAGTCAATAGACTGTCTGTAAATATTAGGAACAACGGTCTGGCAATCACCTGACTGAGTTCCCTAAGTACCCTCGGATGCAAGCCATCTGGTCCCGGTGATTTATTAATGTTAAGTTTCTCAAGTCTAATTTTAATTCCGTCCTCTGTTAACCATGGAGGTGCTTCCTGTGATGTGTCATGAGGATAAACACTGCAGTTTTGGTTACTGAAGCCCCCCAATTCACTTGTGAAGACTGAGGAGAAGAATAAATTCAATACCTTTGCCATCTCCCCATCCTTTGTAACCAGATGTCCTTCCTCATTCTTTATGGGGCCAATATGGTCTGTCCTCCCTTTTTTACTGTTTACATACTTAAAGAATTTCTTGGGATTTCTTTTGCTCTCCTCCGCTATGTGTCTTTCATGTTCTA
Source organism: Lithobates septentrionalis (assembly GCA_037952835.1). Lineage (NCBI taxonomy): Eukaryota > Metazoa > Chordata > Amphibia > Anura > Ranidae > Lithobates > Lithobates septentrionalis. Next base: position 134,979 of record JBBDGP010004665.1, read on the forward strand.
TCTTAGCCATCCTAATTGCACCCTTACATTTCTTATTGCATTCTTTATAAATACTGAATGCTGAGGATGATCCCTCAACCTTGTATTTTTTGAAGGCCTTCTCCTTTGCTTTTATATGCATTTTTACATCGGAGTTAAGCCATCCAGGATGTTTGTTCGCTCTTTTAAATTTATTACCCAATGGGATACATTGGCTAATGCCCTTATTTAATATGCTCTTAAAGCAAACCCATCTCTCCTCCGTATTCTTTGTTCCTAATATTTTATCCCAATTTATGCCTTTTAGCAAGGTTTGTAGTTTAGGGAAGTTGGCTCTTTTGAAATTCAGTGTCTTTGTGTTCCCTTCATGTTTCCTATTTGTGTGATTTATACTGAAACTAATTGACCTGTGATCGCTGTTACCTAAATTGCCCCGTATTACCACATCTGTTATCAGGTCTGTATTATTGGTAATCAGTAGATCTAGTAATGTTTTATTTCTAGTTGGTGCGTCTACCATCTGACCCATAAAATTGTCCTGCAAAACACTAAGGAACTGGCGAGCCTTAAATGAATGCGCGGTTCCCTCCGCCCAGTCTATGTCTGGATAATTAAAATCCCCCATTATGATAACACTTCCCATCCTTGCTGCTAATCCAATTTGTGATAGGAGATCCGTCTCCACTTCCTCCCTCAGGTTTGGGGGCCTATAGCATACTCCCAGTATTATTTTCCCCTTAGCTTCATCCCTTTGGAGCTCTACCCATAAAGATTCCACCTCCTCCCTAGCCCCCTCAGTGATGTCATCTCTCACACTCACTTGTACATTATTCTTGATATATAGGCATACCCCTCCCCCTTTTTTACCTTCTCTATCCTTGCGGTATAGGGTATACCCTTGAATGTTTGCCAGCCAATCATGAGAGCTGTTGAACCAGGTCTCTGAAATTCCCACAAAATCCAAATCCTCCTTGTACAACCGTATCTCTAGTTCACCCATCTTGTCCGCCATGCTCCTGGCATTGGTGAACATGCCACATAGTTTAGACTGGTCGCATATTGTCCTCGTATTGGGTGTTTCAAGATTGCAACTAGGACTTGCTACTATACTCACCTTGCGTTTTTGTGCTTTGGTTAACCTACCACTAATGCCCCCAATACTACCCTCTGGAATATCTTCCGCGCTGGCTATCACTGTCTCTGGACCCTCCCCCCCATCGCCTAGTTTAAAAACCCCTCTAACTTTTTGGCCATCTTCATTCCCAGCAGATCTGCACCCTCCTCATTTAGGTGCAGTCCGTCCCTTCTATAGTACCGGTTACCGACTGAGAAGTCGGCCCAGTCCTCCAGGAACCCAAACCCCTCCTTACTACACCAGCTCTTCAGCCACTTGTTTACTTCCCTAATCTCCCTCTGCCTTTCTGGTGTGGCTCGATGTACCGGTAGTATTCCTGAGAACACTACCTTGGAGGTCCTTTTCCTCAATTTAGCTCCTAAGTCCCTAAAATCGTTCTTTAGGACACTCCATCTGCCTCTGACTTTGTCATTGGTGCCAACGTGCACCATGACAGCCGGGTCTTCCCCAGCCCCTCCCAGTAATCTGTCCACAAGATCCGTGATGTGCCGAACCCGAGCGCCCGGTAGACAACATACTGTTCGGCGCTTCAGGTCTTGGTTACAGATTGCCCTCTCTGTCCTTCTAAGAATTGAGTCCCCTACCACCAGAATCTGTCTTTCCTTTCCCTTTGCTGCCCCCCCACTCTCACTGGAGGAGTTCTTCCCCTGGCAGCTAGGAGAGTCCCTCATCTCCAGCAGTGCTGGTCCCTGACTGGTTTCACCAATGTCACTCAATGGAGCGTACTTATTGGGATGCTCCAGTCCTGGAACGGCCTCTCTGGCACTTCCCCCTCTACCCCTCCTGACTGTCACCCATCTACTCTTTGCTAGTGCCTGCACCTCTTTGTCTCCACCCGCCTCTGTGCTGGCCCCTGCCGGCACCTGCCATGTACGTTCCTGGCTCACCTTTAGTATGGAGGGACTTCTCAGTGCTGACAGTTGCTTCCCTAGATTCAGAACCTGGGCTTCCAGGGAAACAATGTGCTTACATTTTGCACAGCAGTATTCGCCCTCGATCGGATGATCAAGGAACGCATACATGCGGCAAGATGTACAAAGAGCCGCCTCTCCACACCCGCCGGGCATCGTACCTATTAAATTTAGTGAGGATTGGGGAATTTTACCCTGTCCAAATTACCTAACAGCTAGCTTCCTGGCACTAATACTCAAGACAATACACAGGTACACAACAAGACAATACACAGGTACACAATACACAGTACTAACGATCCACACACACTACTCAGACAACACTCAGATACTCACACTACACAGGTACTATGACCCCTGTTATAACCTCCTGTTTTAAACTCTTGTGTTTAACTCCCACTTAATTCAGTTCCACTTACACCAAGCTCCACTGCTTCAAACTGAGCACGCTCACACTGAGCCCTGCAACCAGTTAAATAGTCACCTGTGAGCAATTAACCACACCCCTTAATTGATAGACTGATGAAACCAAAAAAAAAAAAAAGAGCTATTTAAAAAGTGACAGCAAAAGTCAATGGAAAAGCCCCCAAAAAGCACCCCAGCAAACAGCAACAGACAGCAGACAGCAACAGACAGCAGACAGCAACAGACAGCAGACAGCAGACAGCAACCAAACACCAAGACTTGTATACTCTAACTCTTGTGTTTAACTCCCACTTAATTCAGTTCCACTTACACCAAGCTCCACTGCTTCAAACTGAGTACTGTAGAACTGTTGGGTACAGCTGCAACCGATTACAAGCTTAACACAGAACAAGGGAGAGATGATATGTGGACTGAATTAACAACTCACATGAGATTTTTTTTTTTTGAAAAAAAGAACATGTTTATTGATGAAATAAGGATAATATACAGAGGCATTACATAACATCTTTCCAAAAAGTAGACAAAAGAATGAGGTTTTGGCGTGGCTACGTTGTAAGCCGTCACAGGGCGTGGCTACGTTGTAAGCCGTCACGATTGCCCCATGTTATGCACGGGTTATTGCGATTTTTATATGCCGGCTTGTTTTTAATTGTATTTCTACCTCACGGAGCGTGCACTCTCCGTTGCGGTCTGTACTTTTATTCAATAAATCCTGAAACTTTTTACACTATTGGAGCTCCGCTCTTTTGTTTTTTCCTTTGCCACACTGGGAGCAAGAGAGCTGTCCTTCCCCCCCTCTTCAGGCGTTTCACTTGGACTAGCCCGGACCGGAGACAGCATTCCTGACAGCTGCTGGGGAGATCTTCTCATCACACGGTCCCTGCAGAGGGCAAAATCTGCATGCCTGATAGACCCTGCCAAGGAGGGGGTCCAACACGGAGGGTAAGAGTCCACCTTTACCACTTTTCTCACTTATTGGAGTCACCGCCAGTGGAATTGTACCATCCTGCACATCCCTCACCTTTGTCGATCCACTCATAGGGAGATTGGTTGCTGCTAAGCTGTATAGTGGAAAAACAACAAAAAAGTGTGGCGCTAAACAATGTCATATACAACTGTAAACAAGTCAATAGACAGGAAGGAGGATCATTTATATCTGCTTTAAACATATAGTCCTCATGTGAACTTCAAAGATATATAGTCTATATGGCAATATGTTAAGACAAAGTATTGGGGAATCATATAGGCATCTTGACTGGGAAACAGCTCACTATCACCAAGAGTTGAGGAGGCTTACCAGATGAGGTGGACCCAATGGGGCATACGCCGGATTGGGTCGGACAAGGCTTAGGTGGTGAGTGGCTGTATATACTCCAGGAAGAATGCGGTCTCACGAGTTTGTTGTATTCATCCGGATAGTACCAGGAACTTGAGAGGTGTAGGCAATCTCCCGGATGTGGGAGGTCATGTAGATCTCAAGGAAGTGGTGGGGTGTTCCGTAGGCAAACCCCTCCAAAACAACATTCAGCGGACCAGAAGTTGATGTGGAAGGATAGGAAAAGAAAAAGAGGGCCACATAGTGTAAATCCAAAAAAACTAAAAGTATTTATTTAGGATAAAAATAGATGTACACTCACATGTAGATCCAAAACTTAAACAGCGCTGTTAGAGAAAAAGTGGCGACAATGGGGTCCTGCCCGACGCGTTTCGTCCTAAAAAGACGTCCTAAAATGATGTCTTTTTAGGACGAAACGCGTCAGGCAGGACCCCATTGTCGCCACTTTTTCTCTAACAGCGCTGTTTTAAGTTTTGGATCTACATGTGAGTGTGCATCTATTTTTATCCTAAATAAATACTTTTAGTTTTTTTGGATTTACACTATGTGGCCCTCTTTTTCTTTTCCTATCCTTCCACATCAACTTCTGGTCCGCTGAATGTTGTTTTGGAGGGGTTTGCCTACGGAACACCCCACCACTTCCTTGAGATCTACAGGACCTCCCACATCCGGGAGATTGCCTATACCTCTCAAGTTCCTGGTACTATCCGGATGAATACAACAAACTCGTGAGACCGCATTCTTCCTGGAGTATATACAGCCACTCACCACCTAAGCCTTGTCCGACCCAATCCGGCGTATGCCCCATTGGGTCCACCTCATCTGGTAAGCCTCCTCAACTCTTGGTGATAGTGAGCTGTTTCCCAGTCAAGATGCCTATATGATTCTCCAATACTTTGTCTTAACATATTGCCATATAGACTATATATCTTTGAAGCTCACATGAGGACTATATGTTTAAAGCAGATATAAATGATCCTCCTTCCTGTCTATTGACTTGTTTACAGTTGTGAAAAGGATTAAATGTAATAGTGTCCCTTGCGCTGGTCAGGTGTGGAAATAACTAGGTGAGTGACAAGGTGTCACAAGATAAACGTATAAAGTGACCAATAATATTGCAGCAAAATTAAGGTGTTTACACACAACACTTAATAGAAATGTAAGATAAGAAGATTTCGCGCAATATTAGATAAAATGAAGTGAATAAGCAAACATATATAATAACTGTGTCTCATAAATGTGCAAATCACATAGTGAAGTGAATTGTGACAATGGAGATGTTGATGATAAGCTAGTGGCTGCTAAGGGATGCGGATCTCAATAGCGTAGCATCTAGCTAAGAACATTATCCATAGACAGTAAATGTAACATAAATGTGCAAATCGCATACAAAGTGAACAGTGTCAATGGTGCTACTAGTAGTAAGCTAGTTACTGCCAGGGATGTTAATCACTATGCCTGACGTCTAGCTAGGTGTATTAACCATAAATAGTCGAGTGAAAAAAATCACAAAAGGATCATGAAGAAAAATACACATAAAATTGAATATAAAAATAAATATAGAAGGTATAAAATAACATGTGCAATTCTACAATATTGGTGTAAGTGTGTTTAAAATATCACACTTAGGACATCATTCAGTGTTCATAAAGTGTGCAAAACGGATGTCAAATCAAAAGCACTCTATAGGGCATGAATGATGCTGCTGGGAGTTGATGGGTTAATTAGGAGAGTCTATGAATGGATGCCGCTTCCCTGTTCAATTGGAGGTGTATGAGGTAGATGGAGTAAAGATCCTATTGTTATTCAATCCTCTAATGGTCTCTTAGGACCCTCACCTTCATACTGTGGTAAAACGGCATTCAGCAGTGTAGTATAGGTAGTTCTGGTAGCTGTCACCGAAGTCTCTGCTTTCTCTGTGTTAAAACTTTAATCCATCTCTCCCTGTATCTCCGGACCGGCTCTCTCAGAAAAGGGGGAGATAAAACAGAGATAGGGGAGGGGGAGAGAATGGAGGCTCCACTAGTGTATTAAAGTTTTTTAAAAGCAGGGGTGTTTATTTATAGGTAATGCTCTTACATTTAAAAACTTGTAACAGGCAGAGTAATTATAATAAAAGCTGTGGCGTCCTAAGCGCCCTCTCACTTGTGCTTCAAACTGTGTTGTACCGCTCAGCCAATCCCTACGCGTTACGACACCGTCACGTGCCTTCATCTGGGGAACCGGATTGGCTGCTGAGGGTTAGCTTAAATATAATGGGACCGGAAGTTATCGGGCCGCCATCTTACTTATGGTTTATGTATTTTCGTCTAGCGCCATTTTGCTTGAGTCCAAGGGGAGTGTTGTGGTCTCCATTTTGTTGAGGATACCTGTTGTTGTACCTCTATTGTGTGTTACAATATGTGCGCGGCCATTTTATTGGTGGCATATTATTTAAAATGAGATGACTTATATGCATTGCTATCGGACAAAGAGACGTCACATCATGCAAGATAGCCCTGAGTTAATGCTCAATATTAAATTATCTGATTTCACTGAGTATTAAATGGTTAGAATGGATGGTATAGATAATAGATATTTCATCAAGTTAAGTTATAGCGTCCCTGAATTTCATAGCATATAATGCATAGAGTATTGTTCATTATTGAACTAGTGTAAATAATGTGTACATGAAGCAGGCATGAGAGTGCTCTAAAGAACTACCTCATATCTACATGAATTTATTAAAATTGCATATATTATTCTATATTTAATACAATCGTTATACCTAAAAATCACTGTCGTTTTTTTATAAAATCCCAAATAGGTTACTTTAAAACAAATACCGTAATGTGTATATACACAAGTATTAAAACCAAAAAAGTATAAAATAATCAAGTCATCATATATACAATATTTTTACAGATGAGGTATTGGTACAGTATTGGTAAAATGAAATGAGAAAATAATTAAAAATTAAGATACATTTGAAAAATAAAAGAGAATTGAATTGTTATGCAAGCTATTAAATAAATGAACTATCACATCAATGGAGAATAAGCTTGAATTTTAATGTGTACACCAGAAAACTAAAGTAATAGTATATTCTGATATCCCATGCATAGGTGGGTGTTTTGTACCATGCATCAATATCATGGTAGTAAGTAGGGTAATAAGTCCTATGTTAGTGAGGTGTACACATCTAAGGAATACATATAAGTGTATATGATAGCACAAATAGTTATGTAATCCCTTATGTGTAAATTATTAAAAATTGCTTAAAAAACAGTTCAGATCGAACTCTACGTTCAATCCCCCAGGTACAAGGGTCCGTAAGGTGTGAATCCATTTGGATTCTTTGCGGCTGATATCTCTTACCAGGTGACTCCCCCTCCATGATGGTTTATGTTTTTCTATTCCCCAAAACATACTTAACTCAAAAGAGACTAAATATCTAATACCAGAAACCTGCAGAATACCAATCATTTATACAGTCCCCAAAATCCACAAAGACAAAGAAAATCCACCGGGAAGACCAATAGTCAATGGTATTGACTCTCTAACGTCTAGAATGGGTCAATACATTGACTACTTCATACAACCAGCGGTCCAGCAGACCGAAGCATATCTAAAAGATACTAAGCATATATTGCAACTCCTAAACACAGTGCCAGCGCTAGAGGGTAGAACACTACTGGCAACAGCAGACGTCACATCGTTATACACTATAGTCCAACATCAGGATGCAATCTCAGCAGGCAAATGGCTGCTGAGGAAACATAGCACCCTATTATGTAAACAGAGAAAATACCTGATTAAATGCCTAGATTTTTGTCTCAAATGCAACTACTTCTGGCATGACCAGACCTACTACAAACAACTAGTAGGAATAGCCATGGGTGCCAAATTTGCACCAGGAGTGGCAAATGCATTTATGGCACAGTGGGAAGAAAAAGCGGTATACACGGACACCCCCGCTGAACTAACATTATACAAAAGATTTATCGATGATGTGATAATCGTCTGGAACGGAGACAGAAACACTCTAGAGATGTTCCTTAGTAAATTAAATAACAATGATAAAAACATTAATTTAGTATGGAAAATAGATACAAAAGAAATAGACTTCCTGGACCTCAATATTAGCCTAGAGGGACATAGAATAGTTACTAAAACACACTTCAAGAAGGTGGATGCCAACAGTTACCTGTCTATTGACAGTTGCCATTTCAAACCCTGGCTATACAATATCCCGAAAGGCCAACTCACAAGAATAAAAAGAAACTGTACCAAAGAAGAGGACTACTTTAACCAAGCAAGTATGATTGGGGACAGATTCAAAGCAAAGGGATACGATGATCAGTGGATTAATAACCAGATAGAACATGTAAATTTAATGGATAGAAAAACAATGATTGAAGAACATCCCAAGAAGAGACCACAACAAGAAGTACCCAGTATAATCCTTGACTTCAATACACAATATAAAGATGTAGCAAGGGTAATTCAAAAACACTGGCATATTTTAAAGAATGACAAGGACCTAAAAGGAATACTACCGGAAAAGCCGAACATTGTCTATAAAAGAGCACCGACTATCAGAGACTTAATAGTGAAATCAGTAATTGACCCACCACCGGCGCCCTCCTTTACATTCTTCTCAGGGAAAGGTTTTTACCCCTGTCGCAACTGTTATGCGTGTCGACATGCGAAAAAATTTCAAGGAAAACGTAAAGAATTTACAGCAACCAACACAGGACAAACCTATGAGATTAGAGAGTTTATTGGGTGCCACACAGAAGGGGTGGTCTACATGTTACAATGTAGCTGCAATCTCCAATATGTAGGCCGCACAAAAAGAGCCCTGAAGACACGAATACAAGAGCACGTACAGAACATCAAATCAGGTTTCCCGAAGCACAATGTGTCAAAACACTTTGCACTAGTACACAACAAAGACCCCGCACACCTCCAATTTTGGGGAATAGAAAAACATAAACCATCATGGAGGGGGAGTCACCTGGTAAGAGATATCAGCCGCAAAGAATCCAAATGGATTCACACCTTACGGACCCTTGTACCTGGGGGATTGAACGTAGAGTTCGATCTGAACTGTTTTTTAAGCAATTTTTAATAATTTACACATAAGGGATTACATAACTATTTGTGCTATCATATACACTTATATGTATTCCTTAGATGTGTACACCTCACTAACATAGGACTTATTACCCTACTTACTACCATGATATTGATGCATGGTACAAAACACCCACCTATGCATGGGATATCAGAATATACTATTACTTTAGTTTTCTGGTGTACACATTAAAATTCAAGCTTATTCTCCATTGATGTGATAGTTCATTTATTTAATAGCTTGCATAACAATTCAATTCTCTTTTATTTTTCAAATGTATCTTAATTTTTAATTATTTTCTCATTTCATTTTACCAATACTGTACCAATACCTCATCTGTAAAAATATTGTATATATGATGACTTGATTATTTTATACTTTTTTGGTTTTAATACTTGTGTATATACACATTACGGTATTTGTTTTAAAGTAACCTATTTGGGATTTTATAAAAAAACGACAGTGATTTTTAGGTATAACGATTGTATTAAATATAGAATAATATATGCAATTTTAATAAATTCATGTAGATATGAGGTAGTTCTTTAGAGCACTCTCATGCCTGCTTCATGTACACATTATTTACACTAGTTCAATAATGAACAATACTCTATGCATTATATGCTATGAGATTCAGGGACACTATAACTTAACTTGATGAAATATCTATTATCTATACCATCCATTCTAACCATTTAATACTCAGTGAAATCAGATAATTTAATATTGAGCATTAACTCAGGGCTATCTTGCATGATGTGACGTCTCTTTGTCCGATCGCAATGCATATAAGTCATCTCATTTTAAATAATATGCCACCAATAAAATGGCCGCGCACATATTGTAACACACAATAGAGGTACAACAACAGGTATCCTCAACAAAATGGAGACCACAACACTCCCCTTGGACTCAAGCAAAATGGCGCTAGACGTAAATACATAAACCATAAGTAAGATGGCGGCCCGATAACTTCCGGTCCCATTATATTTAAGCTAACCCTCAGCAGCCAATCCGGTTCCCCAGATGAAGGCACGTGACGGTGTCGTAACGCGTAGGGATTGGCTGAGCGGTACAACACAGTTTGAAGCACAAGTGAGAGGGCGCTTAGGACGCCACAGCTTTTATTATAATTACTCTGCCTGTTACAAGTTTTTAAATGTAAGAGCATTACCTATAAATAAACACCCCTGCTTTTAAAAAACTTTAATACACTAGTGGAGCCTCCATTCTCTCCCCCTCCCCTATCTCTGTTTTATCTCCCCCTTTTCTGAGAGAGCCGGTCCGGAGATACAGGGAGAGATGGATTAAAGTTTTAACACAGAGAAAGCAGAGACTTCGGTGACAGCTACCAGAACTACCTATACTACACTGCTGAATGCCGTTTTACCACAGTATGAAGGTGAGGGTCCTAAGAGACCATTAGAGGATTGAATAACAATAGGATCTTTACTCCATCTACCTCATACACCTCCAATTGAACAGGGAAGCGGCATCCATTCATAGACTCTCCTAATTAACCCATCAACTCCCAGCAGCATCATTCATGCCCTATAGAGTGCTTTTGATTTGACATCCGTTTTGCACACTTTATGAACACTGAATGATGTCCTAAGTGTGATATTTTAAACACACTTACACCAATATTGTAGAATTGCACATGTTATTTTATACCTTCTATATTTATTTTTATATTCAATTTTATGTGTATTTTTCTTCATGATCCTTTTGTGATTTTTTTCACTCGACTATTTATGGTTAATACACCTAGCTAGACGTCAGGCATAGTGATTAACATCGCTGGCAGTAACTAGCTTACTACTAGTAGCACCATTGACACTGTTCACTTTGTATGCGATTTGCACATTTATGTTACATTTACTGTCTATGGATAATGTTCTTAGCTAGATGCTACGCTATTGAGATCCGCATCCCTTAGCAGCCACTAGCTTATCATCAACATCTCCATTGTCACAATTCACTTCACTATGTGATTTGCACATTTATGAGACACAGTTATTATATATGTTTGCTTATTCACTTCATTTTATCTAATATTGCGCGAAATCTTCTTATCTTACATTTGTTTACAGTTGTATATGACATTGTTTAGCGCCACACTTTTTTGTTGTTTTTCCATTTTACACTTTGTTGGTCGTGTTGGCTGCTTCCTTGTCTTTCGTTTTGGGGTAGCGCAGAATTATTTTACATCTAGTTCTTAAGCTGTATAGTGGATGGAAGTATTTTTTCACTGATGAACGTTTTATGTTTGAACTCATGGACTGAGTCTGTTTGATTATCATGTTTTCACGTTATTATTATTGTTGTACTTCACATGTACACTTTTTTCTTTTTATTTGAGTTTTTATGATTGGCACGTATATTTTTCCATCACCCATTGAGTCATTGATTTGCTCTCAGTAGATTGTGGTTTTCACTACCACCCATATGCATTCACATTTATGTGTATATTCTCATACAGTTAGCGCACTTTATTTATTTTTATTTTCAAAAGAATGAGGTTACATGCATTACTTGTGAATGTGTGTGTTGTCATAGAAAATACAATGTTACAAATAGCCATATATGGCTTCAGCAGCATTAGTTATAATTTCCGTCGGATGGGTTGGCCACCCCTAACATTTCAATACGTTGGCCTACCATATAGAGTTAGTTAGTCCGTGCAAGTGCTAGTCTTCTCCAACCATTTATCCCATATTTTGTGATACTTATTCGGACAGCCTCTGTGTTTGTACATTACCTTTTTGTATGGTAGTACTATGTTTACTTCCCTAATCCAGACTTGTAGAGTGGGAGGTTCTGTTCTCATCCAGTGCTTGGCTATTAATTTTCTGGCACTAAATAGTGATTCGCTAAGAAGTGTAGTCGGGGGTCTATCTTTATCGGCATCTGGGAGTAGCCCAAGAAGGCATGGCCTGGGGTCGAGTTGTACTGGTGATCCCATGTGGTCGTGGAGGAATTTTATGATTTGTGCCCAGTAGCTTTGTATTACTGGGCATGACCAGAGTAGGTGAAAGAACGAGCATGGGTTGCTAGAGCATCTTGGGCAGTTTGGGTTCTGGTGTGGAGAGAATTTTGCAATTCTGGATGGTGTAAGGTATGACTTGTGTATTATATACAGCTGGGTCAAACGCTCGGAGATTTTGGGTGATGTGGTTTTAACGTTTGCCAATATGTCTTCCCAGTCAGAATGGTCTATGGGCCCTACATCTTCCTCCCATCTAATTCTTGCCGTGTCTATAATCCTTGCTACCGGCTTGGTGCGAAGTATAGTGTAGAGGGTGGATATAAGTTTTTCTGGGTTTGACCCTGTAATTATATCTACCAGTGGCAGTATTTGTGGGTTAGGAAGTCCGCACCCAAATTGGGTTTGGAGCGCGTGTCTCAGCTGCATGTAACTAAATTGCATGTGTGGGGGGAGATCAAACTCCTCACAAAGTGTCTGGAAGCTTCTAATTCTGAATACAGTAGTGATCTGGAATAAGAATACTATTCCCTTGGCTGCCCATCTAGTGGCTCCCGGTAGAGAGGTCAGTTCCGTCAACTGGGGGTTGTGCCAGAGGGGTGTGTGTGAATGAAAGGAGTCGGCTCCAATCAGCTTGATCGCCTTCTCCCACACATGTCTATGTTGGGACAGCAATAAGTCTCGGTCCTTACTTTTGTCTTGTTTACTGCTTTTCCTGAATATAACTTGTAGTGGGGAGTGCATGTCACTATTTGGTTTTTTACATACTAGGGTTTGGTATCTGGCCTCATCTGTTTTGTGGATATAGTATAGGTGCGAAAGTTGTGCCGCAATGTAGTATGTGTATAGATCCGGTAGGGCCGCTCCTCCCGAGGAGGTTGGGTTTTTGAGCGTATTCCAAGCTAACTTATGCCTGTTGGGCACCCATATAAAGGAGTTGATTATTTTGTCAAGTGTTTTAAAAATGTTAAGGGGGATACGTACAGGAGAGTTCCAGAATATATATAGAAATTTTGGAAGTAATATCATCTTAAATAGGTTAATTCTGCCCGATATTCCCAGGGGGAGTCTTGCCCAGGTTTGTGTATGAGATTTTAAGTGTAAAAAGAGTGGTTCGATATTATTGCTGATATAATCTAGCGGGTCTTTAGTAATCTCTACTCCTAAGTACTTAATGCGGGCAACTCGCTGTAGGGGGAGTGAGGCTGCAGTTTGTGATGGGGGTGACAAATCTAGAGGGAGAATCTGTGATTTGGACCAGTTCATGTTAAGGCCTGAGTGTTTCCCGAATTTTTTAATGGTCAATAGGGCTGTTTGGAGGGAAAGGCCCGTGTCCTCCAAATAAAGAAGCATATCATCAGCATATAAACTTAACGTCTCAGTCAGGGATCCTATACGTAGTCCGCGTATATCCGGATTCATCCTAAGGGAGATGGCAAGGGGCTCCACCGCCAAGGCATATAGTAGTGGGGACAATGGACACCCCTGACGAGTTCCCCTTTTCAATGGAAATGGGTCGGACGTCCATCCGTTCACCACCACTCTGGCCATCGGGGAATAGTACAGTAATTGTACCCATTTTATGAAGTTTGGGCCGAATCCGAAGCCTCGTAGGCATTCCCAAAGGTAACCCCATTCAACCGAATCGAACGCCTTTGCGGCGTCTCCCATGTGTTCATGATCCGCCTGAATGTTCATGTGAAGACGTCTTAGATTCATGGCTGTGTTTTTCCCAGGCATGAATCCTGTCTGGTCAGAGTGGATGAGGGAAAGGATCCTGTTATTGAGGCGCATAGCTAATATTTTGGCTAATATTTTGATGTCAGCTTGGAGAAGCGAGATTGGGCGATAGGATTCAGGTAATCGGGGGTCTTTACCTGACTTAGGGATTACTATAATTACTGCTTGGCGGAGGGTTTCAGGGAGGGTCTCTGTTTCAAATATATGTTTGTATAATTTCAATAATTCAGGGGTCAAAGTCTCCGAGTAAACTGCATAAAAGTCTAGGGGAATGCCGTCGCCACCCGGCGCCTTAGCTGGCGCAAGGGATGCTATGGCAAGGGCAATTTTATCTGCCGTGAGAGGAGCTTCTAAGTCTTGCACTTGGGATTCCGAAAGCTGTGGGAAGGGGATGTTTTGGAGGAAGGCCCTAGTTTCTTGTGGAGTGACCTCAACCTTGGAGGAGTATAAATCGGTATAGTATTTCTGGAATGTGTCTGGGGGTCCGAGAAAGTTTCATTATGTGGGTCAACAAGAGTTACTGTTATTGGGGGGTTGGACTCTTGACGGGCTAGGTATGCTAATAATTTCCCTGCTCGCTCCCCTTGCTCAAACAGACGCCGTTTCACAAAGAAAAGTTTCTGTTTGGCTTTCTCATAATGAAGTTGGTCTAATAGGCGGGTGTGAAGTTTGATTGCAGCTGCTTTGTCAGGGGAGGGGTCATGCTGAAATTCCCTTACCAGTAAGTCTGCTTTAGCAGAGGCCTGGTGGAGAATTAGGTTAGAGGAAGTTTTAATTCTGCGTATTCGGGAGGATAGAATAGTGCGGACATGTAGTTTGAATGCTTCCCAAACCTGTCCCACCGGGGCTGTATTTCTGTTGATATTAAAGTAGAATTGCCATTCCTTGTAAGTATCTTCTTGGTCTTTCAGCATTGACAACCAGAAGGGATGAAGACGCCATGTAGGGGGCCCCGATCTCGAATTGAGCTGCAGGGTCGCCCAGCACTGAGCATGATCGGATAAAGTTCTGGTATGATAGCCCGAGTCTGACAGGTGGGGAAGCAGTGTGTTAGATATTATAATAAGGTCAATTCGGGACATAGTGGAGTGAGTTGCCGAGAAGCATGAGTATGCCCGAGTAGTGGGGTGGTTGTATCGCCATGTATCGGTTAATGAGAATTCTTGTAGCGTCCGTCCGAACCAGGTGGTGTCTGGGGGGGGGGTGTGTTTTGGATTTGTCTGTGTTCTGTCTTTTTGGGGGTTTAGGACCATATTAAAATCGCCCAGCCAAATGGCAGGTATGTTGGGATGTTGCGCCATATACAATAGGCCTTCAGTGACTAGGTTAGATTTATACGGTGGGGGTATGTAAAATGCCATTATCAAATATTGCGAGCCATTTATGGTACAATGCAGGAAGATAAATCTACCTTGGGGGTCAGTGCGTACGGTAATGACTGCAAAGGGAGTAGTTTTGGCTATAAGGATTGAGACCCCCCTCGAGTGTGGAGAGTGAGTGGTATGAAATGCCCATCCTATCCATGGCCGCTTTAGTGCAAGCTGAAGCTGTCCAGTGACGTGTGTTTCGACTAAAACGGTTATGTCTGCTCGATGTGTTTTAAGGCAGGTAAAAACAGTAGTGCGTTTAATTTTGTCGCGGATCCCTCGAATGTTCCAAGTGAGAAATTTTAGGGTAGCCATAGTGGTTTGGAATTTAGTTTTGTTTGGGGGGGTAGATACGGGGTATTTGCAGGGGCTTGTACCACCACTCTCCACACTGAAGGAGGCCCGCACCTTCCCCTATTCTCTGATAGACAACGTAAATATGCACACATATCTTTGTACCTCAGATTATAACACATGTTCTTTATCTTGTCTTTAACTTTAACAATTCCCTTACCCTCCCTCCCTGCCCTCAGTCGCCCAAACTTGACTGGGGCTTGCATCCCAAAACTTGTGCAGTGTAGATAAGAAGGTATTTCTTGCATAATGCTTATAATGGAGGGGAGAAAAACCCCCAGGTGCACAATAACCTTATCAATCCTGGCGGTAGCCTATAGGGCAGCACCAGTATTGATATGGCGGAGGCGAACAAATTCTGGATAAAAATCCAGCGATGGAGTAAATGTGGTAACAGTAAGTTAGCAGAACCAGTAAACTAAAGGAACCTGAGTTCTCACTCCGCTGTGGCATCTAAGAAGGAAAAGTTAGCAAAGTCCAATCCGGGCATCTTGGTCCTGGTGTGGCTGTGGGAGAATATGCCTTCCTTGGCGTATTTACGTAACACTGTTCGATTCCGGCCCAAGTCAGGAAAAGTAAAAGGAGGAACTGTTAGTGCAATGCGTCCGGGTACGTATCTCTTCAAAATGGAGATACAAAGCAGGAGGACAGATCTCTGAACGGAAGGGAAGAAAAAGGAAAAAATAAAAATAAAAAGGGGGGGGAAGAGATCCATGTAGTGGTGGGCCTACGGCAGGGGGCATATTAGAGATCTCCATAATTTCGTCAGTAGAGGATTCCGGTCAGTGCTTGGGGCCTTAATGTCATGCAATTACACTCCCTGAATGCACAGTGGTGGTTAGCTTGAGGTCGGTGTATCCTCCTTAGTGATAATATGCGGTACAAGTCAAGGAACACAGAACATGTGGGAAGCTGTAAAGTAGCACTTACTTATTTGGTAGGCCTGACTGCGCCTTAGGCGGGCCGGTTCCTTTGTGCATCCAGATGATCCACCATGACGAAGCCTGGCCAGGGTCCTCAAAGAAATGTACCCGGTCTTCTCCTACTATGCGAAGTCGGGCCGGGAACAGCATTGAATATTTCATATGGAGTGCTCTTAGGCGACGCTTAGTATCGGAGAAACGCGCCCTTTGCTTCTGGACCTCTGCAGAGAAGTCCGGGAATGCTGAGATGAAGCCGGATTGATGTGGGATATTTCCTTTTATTCTGGCCAGTCGCAGGACTGCGTCCCGGTCTCTGAAGTTTAACAATTTTGCAATAAAAGTGCGGGGGGGTGCACCTTCAGGCGGGCGGCGAGCCGGCATACGGTGGGCACGCTCCACCACAAATGTAGCCGAAAAAGCATCTCTGCCGTATGTTTTAATTAGGAGCTGCTCCAGGAAAGTGGCTGGATCTGTGCCCTCCGAACCCTCTGGTAGTCCAATGAACCGGAGATTGGACCGGCGGGCACGGTTCTCAAGATCGTCCTGTTTCTGCGCTAATTGTTGTATCTGGCGTTGCAGCTCGTCTTGTGTATGCTGCATGGGGTCTAATATGTCCTCCGCCTGCCCAATCCGAGTCTCAGCCTCGGTTACCCGTTCCCGGAGTTTGGTCATATCGTGCCTAATGAGCGATATGTCCACCTTCACCTCCTCTATCTTTGATGTAAGTGTGGATTGGCAGAGGGAGATTGCCTCCAATGCCTTTGCTGTGCCGTCCGAGTCCTTCTCCACGTGAGAGGCCGCGTGAGGTGTTGCCGAAGCGCCATCTTGTTCCTCCGGGTCCCGCTCTGTCCGCCTGTATCGCTCGAGAGACGAAGAGGCTGTGCTTCTTTTCAGGCGGAGACATGCCGGTCTCAATCTCAGCGTCAGGTCGCACCAAGGCAAGGGGAAAAGGCAAGGTTTTAGGACACAGGATGTGTATAGAAGGATCTGCCACGAGCGGAGCTTCAATCACACACGTCCGCTCACATCGTCGTGTAGGCCACGCCCCCACATGTTAGAGATTTTTAAACCCAAATCTTCATTGCCCACCACCATAGCATGCAAACAAAAGAAAGAAGAATTAGTTCCTGAATTTTGGAAAAGATTCAATGATGTGTGGACACAGGAAGCGGGTTTGGGTATTCTGCCAGCTATGGATTTATTATTGATCCAGACTTTCCAGTGTAATCTCAAACTCCATTTAGTGGTCCCAGTCAAACAATTACTGAAGGGTCAACCTTTTCTAGAACGGACTTTGGCAAAGCACTTTCATAGAAAGATGCAGCAGGTTGTTTTGATATACCAAAGCCATCACCTGTCTCCACACAACATTTCCAAGGAAATATGAAGGGAAACTTTAAAGGAAGGGGTAGAGGCAGGTTTAGAGGCAGAAATGGAAGAGGGATGAGTCGCCCTAGAAACAATGGATGTTTCAACTGTGGTGCCCAGGATCACTGGGTGAGTCAGTGTCCTAACCCCACCTCCCCTCAGACTCCCGACTCCAGCTCTGCCCCTAACCAGACGCAACAACCACAGGCATCCATCCAACAAGGTCCAACATTTCCAATCAAATGGGGAAATCAACAACAATGATGGGGCCCGGAGGGTAGTATCCCAGCTTTTCCTTTTGTCTCAAACTATTTCACTGACAGTCCAATGGTTGTTATTTCAGTAAATGGGAGACCCCTTTCCCTATCTTGTCGAATAGTGGTGCCACTAGGAGTACTATTTGTGAAGATCATTTCAAAGACAAATGGGAACCAGCAGAACCCTCTTTGGGAATTAATGGGATACTGACAAAAACATATAGGATCCCACCCCTACCAATAGAGGATGATGAAGGTTACACCATATGCACACACTCTTTTAGGATAATACCAAGGTGCCCTGTAATTTTGTTGGGGAGAGACTTGTTTGGGCCACTAGGAATCACAATTAGAACCAACTCAGAGGAAGGTCTAGACATTTCCTCAGAAAAAAATCACTATAGTAGCATGTAACCAGGTTTATTGATGCTGTCACAACAAAGTAGTGAAGAAGATTTTTAGGATATAGACCCCCAGGTCTGGTCTACATCAGATCTGGATGTAGGATTTATTTCATGCACACCATACAAAGCTACTCTCAAAGAAGGTGCATTTCCTATCTGTCACAAACAATATCCACTCTCTAAGGAAAAGATGGATGGCATAGTGCCAATGGTGAAAAAGTTTCTGCAGGATGGGATCCTGGAAGAAATTATTTCTCCCTACAACACACCTGTTAACCCTGTAAAGAAGCCGGATGGCTCCTTCAGGTTTGTACAGGACTTGAGGGCCATAAATGACCTCACAGTCCCAATAGCTCCCATTGTACCTGATGTTCCATCACTCCTGTCCTCCATTCCAGCAACAGCCTAGTGTTTTACTGTGATTGATTTAAAGAATGCTTTTTTCTCTGTCCCTGTAGACAAGGAGACACGGCCACTCTTTGCTTTTACTGTGTCGATTGACCAACACAATCACCAGTTTACCTGGTGTAGAACGCCCCAGGGTTACATAGACTCACCTGTGGTTTATTCTATAGTACTCCAAGCCACCCTCAGTCCTTGGACTGCCCCTCATGGTTCTGTACCGTTGCAATATGTTGATGATCTTTTGATTTGTAGTTCTTTAGAGGACGACTGCCGAGCTGATAGCCTATCCTTATTAAAATGGTTACATGTATGTGGTCACAAAGTGTCTAAGAAAAAGTTACAATGGTGTAAACAGGAGGTTGAGAACCTAAGGTTTGTGCTGTCTCCGGGAGTTAGGAAAGTCAGTCACAAAAGAGCTGCCGCTCTAGTGGGTCTGCCCCGCCCACTTACCAAGAAAGACATGTTTACCTTTCTTGGAATGATTGGTTACTGCCGCCAATGGATACCTGACTGTTCTTTCTATGACAATATACTGAGACAAGCAACCCTCTCTGAAATGTCTGATATTGTAAAATGGTCAAATGAAATATTAAATTCTTTTGCCATGTTGAAATGTGCAATGGTTGCCAGCCCGAGCCTCGGCCTCCCTGAATATGGCAAAATGTTTCACTTGTTTGCCAGGGAAAATTGCAGAACCATGGTGGGCGTACTGGCACAGGAATATGGTGGGAGACTACGCCCTGTAGCTTTTTTCTCAAAGGTGGTTCCCGTACAGGTGCAAGGCATGCCCATGTGTCTCAGAGCGCTGGCTTCTTGTGCAATGGTTGTAGAGATGGCAACACCTTTTACCTTGGGTCATGACACTACCTTACCTACTACACACAATGTCACCACACTCCTCAAAACTTTACATACTCAGCATATGTCAGCCCAAAGATTGAGTGGGTATGAAGTCATCCTCCTGTCCAATCCAAACCTGAAAATAAAAAGTTCATAAAAAGTTCTGGCCCAGCTCCAATTTTGAATGCCTTATTAGGTCTTAAAGGAGAACAGGATGACTTACCACCACCTCATGACTGTACACAATCAATACATCAGGACACTTCACCTAGAGCAGATATGCTTTCAGTACCAATCCCTACTGCACAAACAGTTTTTGTTGATGGCTCTTGCAGCAGACCGAGTGATAATGTCTATCACGTGTGATATACTGTGGTCCAACTGCCTGATACTGTCCTCGAGGCCGATCCAATACCCTATCAGTCTGCACAGGCTGCTGAATTGATAGCATTTACTGTGCATGCCAGCTGTTTGCAAGTAAAGAGGTAAATATTTACACCGATTCCAGATATGCTCATGGTGTGGTCTGGGACCATTGTGTAATACGGCTTCGCAGAAGATATGTGGCAGCAGATGGAAAGAGCATCTCACATTCTCACCTAGTCATAGCATTACTAGATGCAATTAATTTGCCTTCAAAACTAGCTATCATGCACTGTAAGGCAAATACAGGTCAAATGACTGATATAGCCAAAGGTAATGCACTAGCTGACAGAATTGCCAAAGAAGCTGCATCTACACAAAAGGCAAACATTCAAATGCCCATGCTAACACCTCAGGCATGTTCCCTAAAAGAGACACATTGGCTCACGGAACTGCAGGCTTTTGCCACCCCTGATGATATTGCGCAATGGGACTGTGATGGAATGGTGCAAAAGGATCCTAAAACAGGATTAATCTGCCAAGAGGGGAGAACATGTATTCCTCTTGCTAGCGTCCCCCCTGTTCATTGCACAATACCATGGACTGGGTCACAAGGGCTGGCAAGCCACATGTGAACTCCTAGATGCAGATTTTTTTCATTGCAGGACTACCTAATCTAGTCAAAGCTTTTGTACGGAGATGTGTCACTTGCATTAGGAACAATCCAACAAACCCAAAGAAATCAAAGCATGAACATCTTGAGTACCCAACAACACCGTTTACCCATTTACAGATAGACTTTACACATATGCCCAAAGAAGGAAAGAAACAATACCTTTTGGTCATAGTGGACATGATGTCACGCTGGCCAGAAATCTTTGTCACCAATAATGAAAACGTGGTGAAGATCCTCGCACAGGAAATTATTCCTAGATGGGGAGGTCCATTACAAATAAATTCAGACAATGGCCCAGCCTTCACAGCTAAAATCTGCCAAGATCTTGTAAAAGTACTAAAAATAGACTGGAAATTTCACCTCCCCTACCATCCACAGAGTTCAGGGATTGTAGAAAGAATGAATAGAACAATTAAAGACAGGATAAGGAAAGCTACAGGTGGGAATTTTGGCAAATGGAGAAAAGTTCTCCCAGCTGTATTAGCTGAAATCAGAATGACCCCTCACAGTGTGACGGGTTATTCCCCCTTTGAGGTACCCATGGGTAGGCCATTCCCCACACCGTGGGCTAATCATCCTTTGATGATGGAGGAAGATGATTTGAAACAGATACAGGAGGAATATGTAAAAAAAAAAAACTGATTAAAACTCTTGATATGGTTGAAAGAAGAATAGCTAGCACCTCTCCTTCACAGGTACCAACCCACCCGTTCCAGGTCGGTGATCAAGTTGTGGTCCAGAGGCTTCAGAAAGGTCACCAGGACCGCCATCCTTACCGAGGAAAGTCCTACCTGGATCCATGCCAGCAGGATAAAGAAGGTTGATCTAAGCCCAGGAACTGAAGGAAGGCTGAAAAGAGGCAAAGCAGGTGTTTTAAGTCCTCAAAAGACAAGCATAGGAATAAAGGACAGTGATGTCGCTCATTTCTTCTTCTGATCTTTGTCCCAGTGTGGATAATAACTAACTGTATCTATCATCCTGATGACTTAGGAGCCTTGAAACGCATATGTGGTAAAAGCGAAGTAAACACCAACCATACTGACTTCCACCCCAGAGATCACAGTAAAAGAGATGTCTCTAATGAATTGATCAAAGAAACGTGTTTTTCTGGAAAAATGTTACTGTTAAAATTTAAATATGCTTATGCTAAAAAGTCAGGATATGAAAAATGCTGGATTTGTAGTAAGTTACACCCAGAAACTGCTAAGATACCACTTTTAGCTGTCCCTCTAAACCTCAAGTCATTATTGAAAAATACTCTAGTCTTAAGTATTAAGAATGTCTCATAAGGATACCGCAATCAGAGTATTATGTTTTACACTTTAGGAATGACACATGAACCCGAGTGGTGTGTTCAGTTAGGCAATACATCTGAAGGAGTAGGTATGTGCTCCAAGTCAGTATTTAACATTTCAAAGGGTATTCCCATCCGCACTAGTAATTTTACACATACAGGTCAGTTGTGAAGTTACAAAAATCAATCCCTTAACACCACCATTAGTAAACTTACTACATACAAGAATACAACCTCTGGGATACTTGTGGGTAAACTTGTTAGTGCTGCGCTTGAGGCTGGAGCTGAGCCCCAACGTAGTTCTCTAAGTTTTTCATTGGGAAACAATACATACATATGCTGTGGTAAAATGTGTTACCCATGGATCCCCGCAGGAGTGAAAGGATGGTGTTATTTAGCACAGTTAGTACCAGTCATGTCAGCCCTAGGCCAGACTCAGGAGTATCACATACAAGTTACTTCAAGTCCAGTACATAGGTTAACTTAAAGATACAAGAGAGAAAACCCACCTATGTTTTCTGCCTCGGATAAGATATGGACATGGTTTCCATCCTGGACAGGATGGGGCATAACCATGATGGACAAATTAAAAAACTACACTAGTCTAATAAATGATGTTATGGAAAAAACTCCCAAGATATAGAACTACTCAATGTCGAGCTCAAAGCAATTAGAAGACAACTAGAGTTACACAAATTAGCTATTGAAAGCATGAGTGCAGCTCTAACAGGTTTATGTGAAATGACCCAGGATTATGAATGTTGTACATGGATTCATAATACCAGCCTGGAAATTCCAGACTACTATGTTATTAATCAACACCAAACACAGGTAAATGAATTAATGAAACAAGCAAGGGACGTAGGTAATTATGGATGGAACCCCTTTTCTAGTTTAGGTTTAGGTGGAATGTTTTCATGGTTAAAGGACATAGTGAGTATGATTATCATAGTACTATTGTTAGGATTGATAGGCTACCCGATTTTCACGCTTATTTTGCTTTGTATTAGCAAATGCACTACACCAGACCAACCTTCTCACGCACATACACAATATCTGCAGCTTTATGTAAATGAATACAACAAACGTAGCAAGAACCGTAGATTTCAAGAGGCTGCGGATCTGTAGAAAGTCATAATTATGACTTAAGAGGGGGTTGAAAGGTTATGCTAAGCCTCCATTTTGTCCTGTCAGCCATCTTAAATCATATGTACAGTTAGAATACCTCTTCAGCTTTGCAGAAGTCTATATCAGCATGATATTCTTGTAAATGAACTGTTCTCACATACTTCTTATCTACACTTTCACACTGTCTCTTACATTCCTTTGTAGTCAACAGTTGAGAAACAGAGAACAAAGACTGTTTGTCTTGATCAGCTGTAATTGCCTTAATATCTACTGTGCATGTTTTTAACTATGAATATTCCGTGTGATTTTTAATTTGCTATAAGAAACGCCTCCTGGCAAATCAATACAATCAGTTTCTAGAATGTAACATTGTGAGTGTCATTTCTTCATTCTCGGGAAACGGCTTCCAGATATATCTGAAATGCATAATGCATCGATCCGAGGTCTGAGAGGTTAAAAGGGACACCCCCTAGACACAGGATTAACCCTTTGAATCACTTCTATTCATATTGGATACTTCCAATCTAACTTTATCAAGGTCAGACTGTGCATATTCCTTTTCCAAAAATCTATTCATCAGCACTTCAGATTGAGTCCAATAGTTCTCATCTAAATCGCAGTTGCATTCTAACAAATTGTCCTTTTGGGATTGCTTTCAGCCATTCAGGATGATAACTCCCAGTAGAGATGTACCTGTTCTTGTCAACGTCTTTAACCACTTCAGCCCCGGAAGGATTTACCCCCTTCCTGACCAGAGCACTTTTTACAATTTGGCACTGCGTCACTTTAACTGCTAATTGCGCAGCCATGCAATGCTGTACCCAAACGAAATTTGTGTCCTTTTCTTCCCACAAATAGAGCTTTCTTTTGATGGTATTTGATCACCTCTGACGTTCTTATTTTTTGCGCTATACATGGGAAAAGACTGAAAATGTAGGAAAAAAAATGATATTTTCTACTTTTTGTTCTAAAAAAAATCCAATAAACTCAATTTTAGTCATACATTTAGGCCAGAATGTATTCGGCCACATGTTTTTGGTAAAAAAAAATGTCAATAAGTGTATATTTATTGGTTTGCGCAAAAGTTATAGCGCCTACAAACTAGGGTACATTTTCTGGAATTTACACAGCCTTTAATTTATGACTGCCTATGTCGTTTCTTGAGGTGCTAAAATGGCAGGGCAGTACAAAACCCCCACAAATGACCCCATTTTGGAAAGTAGACACCCCAAGGAAATCGCTGAGAGGCATGTTGAGCCCATTGAATATTCATTTTTTTTGTCCCAAGTGATTGAATAATGACAAAAAAAAAATTACAAAAAGTTGTCACTAAATGATATATTGCTCACACAGGCCATGGGCATATGTGGAATTGCACCCCAAAATACATTTAGCTGCTTCTCCTGAGTATGGGGATACCACATGTGTGGGACTTTTTAGGAGCCTATCCGCGTACGGGGCCCCGAAAACCAATCACCGCCTTCAGGATTTCTGAGGGTGTAAATTTTTGATTTCACTCTTCACTGCCTATCACAGTTTCGGAGGCCATGGAATGCCCAGGTGGCACAAACCCCCCCAAATGACCCCATTTTGGAAAGTAGACACGCCAAGCTATTTGCTGAGAGGCATGGTGAGTATTTTGCAGCTCTCATTTGTTTTTCAAAATAAAGAAAGACAAGAAAAAAAAAAAATTTTTCTTTTTTCAATTTTCAAAACTTTGTGACAAAAAGTGAGGTCTACAAAATACTCACTATACCTCTCAGCAAATAGCTTGGGGTGTCTACTTTCCAAAATGGGGTCATTTGGGGTTTCCATGGCCTCCGAAACTGATAGGCAGTGAAGAGTGAAATCAAAAATTTACGCCCTTAGAAAGCCTGAAGGCGGTGCTTGGTTTTTGGGGTCCCGTGCGCGGCTAGGCTCCCAAAAAGTCCCACACATGTGGTATCGCCATACTCAGGAGAAGCAACAGAATGTATTTTGGGGTGTAATTTCACATATTCCCATGGCATGTTTGAGCAATATATCATTTAGTGACAACTTTGTGCAAAAAAAAAATTGCCTCTTTCCCGCAACTTGTGTCACAATATAAAATATTCCATGGACTCTACATGCCTCTCAAATAGCTTGGGATGTCTACTTTCCAAAATGGGGTTATTTGGGGGGGTTTTGAACTGTCCTGGCATTTTATGCACAACATTTAGAAGCTTATGTCACACATCACCCACTCTTCTAACCACTTGAAGACAAAGCCCTTTCTGACACTTTTTGATTACATGAAAAAATTATTTTTTTTTGCAAGAAAATTACTTTGAACCCCCACACATTATATATATTTTTAAAGCAAATGCCCTACAGATTAAAATGGTGGTTGTTTCATTTTTTTTTTTCACACAGTATTTGCGCAGCGATTTTTCAAACGCATTTTTTTGGGGAAAAAACACACTTTTTTAAATTTTAATGCACTAAAACACACTATATTGCCCAAATGTTTGATGAAATAAAAAAGATGATCTTAGGCCGAGTACATGGATACTAAACATGACATGCTTTAAAATTGCGCACAAACGTGCAGTGGCGACAAACTAAATACATTTTTAAAAGCCTTTAAAAGCCTTTACAGGTTACCACTTTAGATTTACAGAGGAGGTCTACTGCTAAAATTACTGCCCTCGATCTGACCTTCGCGGTGATACCTCACATGCATGGTGCAATTGCTGTTTACATTTGACGCCAGACCAACGCTTGCGTTCGCCTTAGCGCGAGAGCAGGGGGGACAGGGGTGCTTTTTTTTTTCTTTATTATTTTTTTGCTTTTTTATCTTATTTTTAAACTGTTCCTTTAATTTTTTTTTTAAATAATTTTTATTGTTATCTCAGGGAATGTAAATATCCCCTATGATAGCAATAGGTAGTGACAGGTACTCTTTTTTTTAAAAAATGGGGTCTATTAGACCCTAGATCTCTCCTCTGGCCTCAAAGCATCTGACCACACCAAGATCGGTGTGATAAAATGCTTTCCCAATTTCCCAATGGCGCTGTTTACATCCGGCGAAATCTAAGTCATAAAATGCTCATAGCTTCTGGTTTCTTAGGCCATAGAGATGTTTGGAGCCACTCTGGTCTCTGATCAGCTCTATGGTCAGCTGGCTGAATCACCGGCTGCATTCTCAGGTTCCCTGTTGAGACAGGAGAGCCAGAGAAAAACACGGAAGACGGTGGGGGCATTCCCTCCCACTGCCTGTAAAAGCAGTCTAGAGGCTAATTAGCCGCTAGGATTGCTTTTACATGAAAGCCGACCGCTGGCTGAAAAGAATGATACCAAGATGATACCTAAACCTGCAGGCATCATTCTGGTATAACCACTCAAAGTCGTGAAAGGCGTACCTGAAGACAAAAAAATGGTTAACAATAAAGCACAGTAAACGGTAAAGTATAAAAAATTGCATACCTGAAAAGCAAACATGATAAAACATAACAATAAAACATTGCAGAATAGAATACAGTAAAAAAGAGCAGAACAATAGAGAGAGAATAGAGAGAGAGAGAGAGAACAATAAAACGACAACAATTTTTTTTTATTTTATATTTTTTTGTGTTTTTATTTTTATTTTTTACACTTTTTTTGTAACTGTAACTTTTATAACTGTAACCGGTTCCAGGTTTGGGTCTCTCAAAATGCGATGGCATCTTGGGAGACCCTGTGAAAGTGCGCCTAGTCTGTGGAATGCTGTACCCTACGCTAATACTCAACTAGTGTATGGTAGCGTTCAAAACATTCACCAATGCAAAGACCAGAATTGTCAGGACAGGAGGGACAATAATAACGGGTGTCACGCCTATATCCGCGCTTGCTGCAGACACAACATCTTTTTTGAGGGGGTTTGTTGGGTAGGGGTACTCGGGAGGACATAAAGAAAATGCCTTTCATGCAGCTGACTGCATTTGGTTGGGGATGTGAATAGGGGGAAGTACGGGCGCTGCAGAAGCGGTGGGTTCCCAATTAGGATTGGCGAATGCAGCAGGAAGGGCATTATGGGCACGACGGGCCTGTGTTTGTGTCAGAGTCCTGGATGTCAGGCCGAATTGCAGAGGGGGCGCCCCTTGCGGCTAAGTGCAGCGTAACCCTGGGAGTGAGACAGGGAGTACGGTGCCCAAAGGTGCACGGGTTGCCAGATCGCTGTTGCTGAGTAGCAGATAGCAGGGAGCTGCTAGGGTGTGCTGGTAAGGTTGAAGGGCAACCGTGCAAGGAGGGATTCCAGGTATGGAGCCGTGGAGCAACCAGGAGCGGAGTCAGAGCCAGGCCAATGGTCATTCAGCACAGGAATTAGTCCAAGGTGAGGTACAGCAGGATAATCAGGAACAGAGAAGGTAGCCGAGCCGGGGGTCAAACACAGGAGGACGATCAAGGTACAAGTGCGGAGCCGAAGAATAGTCAGATACAAGCCGGGGTCAATGCAGGCGGGATACTGGAGCAGTCAGGCAAGCCGAGTAGTAACAGGAAGCAAATATCACAACAGGAACCAGGAACACAGGAACAAGGAAAACAGGAAGCTGATGATAATCCAGCAACCAGCATGAACCAGCAGCAGGCTTAAATAGGCAGAAGGGCGCCACCATGAGGAATACTGGCAGAATTACCCGTCCTGACAGTGCCCCCCCCCCTAGGGGCAGCCTCCGGATGCCCAATCTGGCCCATTTTTCAGGGTATCGGGCTTGAAACCTCTGCAACAGTCTAGGGGCATGAATGTTATCTGCTGGTTCCCAAGAATTATCTTCTACAGAGTAACCTTTCCATTTAACAAGAAATTGAACAGTCCTACCTCTCCGACGGCAGTCCAGAATGGCTTCTACTTCGTATTCTGTTTCATTGTCCACCAAGATTGGAGGGGGCGGAGCTTCTTCTCTCCCTGGAAAAGGACTGGAGACAACAGATTTTAATAAAGAAACATGGAATACTGGGTGGATTTTATAGGAACTTGGTAAAGACAATTCAAATGCCACTGGGTTAATTTCCTTCTTAATTGTGAATGGACCGATAAACCTTGGTCCTAACTTCCGGGAGGGGCAAGGCAGCTTAAGATTTGTTGAGGAAAGCCACACTCTATCTCCAACCTTAAAGACGGGATCTCTCCTCCCCTTGTCATAATGTTTCTTATAATTCTCTTGGGCTTTCTGCATAGTTGCCTGGAGAGTTAGGAAATTAGCCTGAATGGCGTTTATCCTGTCCTGGACTGCGGGGACTGAGGTCTCTGGTATAACATTAGGCAAGAATGAGGGATGGAAACCGTAGTTGGCCCAGAAAGGTGACTGATTGGTGGAAGCGTGGATTGAGTTGTTGTATGCAAACTCCGCACACGGGAGTAGCAAGGACCAGTCGTCCTGGGAGAAGGAGCAGAAGCAACGTAAGTACTGTTCTAAAGTTTGATTAGTTCTTTCGGTTTGGCCGTTGCTCTGAGGATGGTAAGCTGAAGATAGGCACACTCTAATGGAAAGCGTTTTGCAGAGCTCCTTCCAGAACTTAGAGGTGAATTGCACCCCTCTGTCGGACACAATGTTGCTCGGTAGGCCGTGAAGTCTGACTATCTCCTTTATGAAGATCTTCGCCGTGTCAGCAGCAGATGGTGTACCCATCATGGGCAAGAAATGCGCCATCTTGGACAGGCGGTCAACAACTACCAAGATGGTTGTAAATTTCTCCGAGGGTGGTAACTCTACTATGAAATCCATAGATATTTCTTTCCATGGTTGCTCCGGCACAGGCAATGGGCGTAGTAGACCCCAAGATCTGACGTTAGACCCCTTGTTACGTTGACAAATGGTGCAGGAACTGACATATTCCCTGCAGTCAGGCTTTAGAGTGGGCCACCAAAAAGATCGTTGAACAAGCTCCAAAGTCTTTCGTACCCCGAAGTGACCAGCAAGTTGGTGGTCATGTA
Organism: Lithobates septentrionalis; assembly: GCA_037952835.1. NCBI lineage: Eukaryota > Metazoa > Chordata > Amphibia > Anura > Ranidae > Lithobates > Lithobates septentrionalis. Next base: position 163,925 of record JBBDGP010004665.1, read on the forward strand.
AAGTCTTTAGGACCTGGGCTCTGGCTTGTTGCGGAACAAAAATTTTGTTCTGATACCAAAGAAAACCTTCCTGGTTTCTTAAAGACAGTGCTTCTGGTTCAGAGCATTGGGAGGAAGCTTGTTTCAGTGAGGAACTCAGGTCGGTCTGAATCATGAGAAAATTCTGTGGAGATAATATAGTGCTAGGAGTAATTTCTTCGGGAGTGTCAGGAAACATCCGGGACAAGGCATCGGCCTTCCCGTTCTTAGACCCCGGGCGGAAGGATATATGAAAATTGAATCTGGCAAAAAACAAGGCCCATCGAGCTTGTCGGGGTCTCAATCGTTTAGCCGTGCGAAGATACTCCAGGTTTCTGTGATCCGTGAATATCATGATGGGATGCTGAGCACCTTCAAGGAGGTACCGCCATTCCTCCAGGGCAGTTTTAATAGCCAAGAGCTCTCGATCTCCCACATCATAATTCCTTTCAGACGGACTCATCTTCCGCGAGGAGAAGGCCACAGGATGGAGTAACGACTTAGAACCCTGACGTTGGGATAAGACTGCTCCTGTGGCAACTTCAGAGGCGTCAACCTCTAAGATGTAAGGGAGGGCCGGATCAGGATGTTGCAGGATAGGTGCGGAGGTAAAGAGGGATTTGAGCTTATCAAAAGCTGATTGGGCTTCTGAAGACCACAGGAACCGAGTATGTAAACGGGTAACTTGGGTGATTGGTGAGATGATGGAGGAAAAGTTCTTTATAAACCTCCTATAAAAGTTTGCAAACCCCACGAATCTTTGTACTCCCTTTTTATCCGATGGAGTTGGCCAGTCCAAGATTGCCTGTACCTTCTGCGGGTCCATGGCAACACCACCAGTTGAGATAATTAGGCCCAGGACTTGTATTGACTCTTTTTCGAAATCACACTTCTCTACTTTTACATAGAGTTTGTGCTTACGTAGAGTGTGCAGAACTGTCCTTACATGTGTACGATGGAGCTCCAGGGTGGTTGAAAATATCAGGATATCATCCAGGTAGATGATGACGAAGTAATCCAGAAATTCTCGAAAGATATCGTTTACAAAATGTTGGAATGTGGCCGGGGCGTTGCACAATCCAAATGGCATCACTAAGTACTCGAAATGTCCAAAGCGAGTTCTAAATGCTGTCTTCCATTCGTCACCCTCTCGGATGCGAACGAGATTGTAGGCTCCTCGAAGGTCAAGCTTAGTAAATATTCGGGCAGTACGGAGTCTCTGGAAAAGTTCCGGAACTAGAGGAAGAGGGTAACGGTTTTTTATAGTGATTTTATTGAGCTCCCTGTAATCCACACATGGTCTTAGGGATTTGTCCCTTTTTTCGACAAAAAAGATTCCAGCTCCAGCAGGAGAAGAGGAGGAATGGATGAAGCCTTTCTCCAGGTTTTCATCAATGTATTGTCGCAATGTTCCTAGTTCCACCTCCGAGAGGGGGAATATGCGACCGAATGGGATTTCGGCTCCTGGGAGTAATTCAATTGGACAATCGTATGACCGGTGTGGTGGCAGGACATCAGCCTTTTTCTTGTCAAAGACATCTGCAAACTCCTGGTAGGCCGGTGGAATACTCTGGTTGTTGACAGGTACAGGTTGGACTGACAGGCAACTGGCTACATTACTGGTTTCAGGGGCAAGACAGTGCTGTAGGCAATAAGGTGAAGTGAATGAAATTTCTTTCCTGATCCAGTTGATCTGGGGGTTGTGGGCTTGGAGCCATGGGGTACCCAAGATGACGGGGAACATAGGTGAGCTTAGAATGTCGAAACGTATGAATTCCTGATGACCATCAGGAGTAGTAACCAAAAGAGGAGTGGTCTCTTGTGTCACAGGACCGGAACTAGGCAGGGTGCCATCAGCCAGGAGAACTTCCAATCTACGGTTCTTGGGAAGAAGGGCCAGACCGAGCTTTAGTGCTAAGTCCAAGTCCTAGAAACAACTGCATGCCCCGGAGTAGACTATGGCCTGAAGCTGAACCCCCTTGTCGGCCAACTGTAGCGTGATGGAAAGGATAAGGTGAGAAGTGGAAGTTCCGGACATCTGGAAGTACACTGGAGAGTTCTTGGGTACCTTGCTGGGCCTTATGGGGCAGTTGCTCAGGAAATGTCCGTTTCAGCCACAATAGAGACAGAGATTGGCTTGACGCCGACGCTGCTTTTCCTCGGGAGTCAGTGCGGATCGCACCAAACCAACAGGCATAGCGCCGATCTCTGGTCCCTGCACCTTGGGAGTCTGAGAACGTTCAGCCTGGCGCTCCCGAAGGCGTCTATCCAACTGGATGGATAGTTGAATGAGCCCCTCGAGGGTAGCAGGGATGCCGACCCTGGCCAACTCGTCCTTAAGGGATTCAGAAAGCCCCAGGCGAAACTGGTATTTCAACGCAGCCTCATTCCAGTCTGTATCGGCAGACCACCGGCGGAAGTCCACAGCATAGTCTTCCACCGGGCGCCGTTTCTGTTGAAGAGAATGCCGAGCGGCCTCAGCGGTGGCTGTACGCTGGGGGTCATCATAAAATTGCGACAGGGCCGTAAAGAACGTTTCCACTGAACTAGTAGCTGGGTCCTTCTGTTCCCATAACCTGTGGGCCCATGCCTGGGGTTCATTGGTCAGCAGGGAGATAAGAAAGCCAACTTTGACAGTCTCAGTGGAAAAGGTACGGGGTTGCAGAGCCAGATATAACAGGCAGGCATTCTTGAAGGATCTGAATTTCTGCCGGTCTCCAGAGAAACGTTCAGGGGTAGGTACCCGCGGTTCTGGGGGCAAAGTCAGTACCGAAGAGGCCGTGGCAGGGAGATTGGTGGAGGAGGAACCAGGATCCAAAAAGGCAGATGGTAGCATAAAATGTTGGAGTTTTCCTTCTAATTGAAGGTATCTTTCCTGAAGAACTTGGACCACTCGTGTAAGGGTAGCGGCCTGTTGGCATAAAGTCTCTATTGGGGACGCACCTCTGCCGGCCTCAGTCATGGCTGGATTATACTGTCAGAGTCCTGGATGTGAGGCCGAATTGCAGAGGGGGCGCCCCTTGTGGCTAAGTGCAGCGTAACACTGGGAGTGAGACAGGGAGTACGGTGCCCAAAGGTGCACGGGTTGCCAGATCGCTGTTGCTGAGTAGCAGATAGCAGGGAGCTGCTAGGGTGCGCTGGTAAGGTTGAAGGGCAACCGTGCAAGGAGGGATTCCAGGTATGGAGCCGTGGAGCAACCAGGAGCGGAGTCAGAGCCAGGCCAATGGTCATTCAGCACAGGAATCAGTCCAAGGTGAGGTACAGCACGATAATCAGGAACAGAGAAGGTAGCCGAGCCGGGGGTCAAACACAGGAGGACGATCAAGGTACAAATGCGGACCTGAAGAATAGTCAGATACAAGCCGGGGTCAATGCAGGCGGAATACTGGAGCAGTCAGGCAAGCCGAGTAGTAACAGGAAGCAGATATCACAACAGGAACCAGGAACACAGGAACAAGGAAAACAGGAAGCTGATGATAATCCAGCAACCAGCATGAACCAGCAGCAGGCTTAAATAGGCAGAAGGGCGCCACCATGAGGAATACTGGCAGAATTACCCGTCCTACGGTTATCACCCTGACAGTTTGTCTTCTTCTTGGTGACAGCGGGACACTACTTGTGCTTGCCACCTCACCAGCTTGAACTGCACTTATGGGACTCGCCACGTCACCAAGTGTTACTGCAGTGCTGGTTTGACTACAACCAGGGTGTACTAGGGCGCTGGTGCTTGCCAGTTCACCAAAACGCTACCAAAAAAACTGTTAGCAATCGCAGGGATCAGGCCTGACTCTGCGAACACTGCAGTTATGCGTTTAGTGTTTTGTAAGTGACAGTGATCGATCGATACTGCACTTGGGTGGGCTGGGCCAGGCCAGGCGGAGGGGCAAAACGCAGGTGCTAACAGGTATCTGGGCTGATCCCGCTAACACTGCGTTTTTGGGAACCCTAAACTGCTGGGGACGCTAGTATAGATCTGATCGGATCAGATATTGATCCGTTCAGATACTATACCACTAAGGGAGGTGTACGGTGCGTGCGTGGGTGTTAGCGGTACTGGCGCTAATCTGACGCTGCCTGGGGCTGGTGCTTGCCAGTTCACCAAAATACTACCAAGAAAACTGTTAGCGATCGCAGGGATCAGGCCTGACTCTGCGAACGCTGCAGTTATGCGTTTAGTGTTTTGTAAGTGACAGTGATCGATCGATACTGCACTTGGGTGGGCTGGGCCGGGCGGAGGGGAAAAACACAGGTGCTAGCAGGTATCTGGGCTGATCCCGCTAACACTACGTTTTTGGGAACGCTAGTATAGATCTGATCGGATCAGATATTGATGCGTTCAGATACTATACCACTAAGGGAGGCGTATGCTGCGTGCGTGGGTATTAGCGGTACTGGCACTAATCTGACGCTGCCTGGGGCGACGCATATCACCGCCGGGCGATCAGAGGGCTAAAGCTTTATTCGGTAATAAACGGCGGGTGCCCTGACACTATAAAAATAAACGAACTAACCAGCGTCACCCGTAACGGTTATACGGTGATCAGTGGTGAAAGGGTTAACTAGGGGGCAATCAAGGGGTTAAAACATTTATTGGGTAGTATATGGGAGTCCCTGTCGCTATAAAACGCTGACGGCGAACTTAAATATTTACGTCCCTAACTAGCGTCACCAGCGACACTAATACAGCGATCAGAAAAATGATCGCTTAGTGACACTGGTGATGGGGGGTGATCAAGGAGTTAAAACTTTATTAGGGAGGGTTAGGGGGGTATCCTAGACCTACAGGGGGCTACCACTCACTGCCCTACCACTTCTAACTGTCACAAACTGACACCATGCAGTAATCAGGAAAAAAAAAATACTGCTTGGTGTCAGTGTGACAGGGAGGGGTGATTGGGTGATTGGGGGGTGATCGGGGGGCGATCGGGGGTGTAAAGTGTGCCTGGCATGTTCTACTGTGTGTGTGTTGTGCACTCACATGTCTTCTCTCCTCGGCGCCGGAACGGAAACTGCCGAGCCGAGGAGAGATGACATCACATCCTCTGCCTCTGTGTACTACACAGAGGCAGGGGATGATTGTCATTGGCTGGGAGCGATCACGAGGGGGGGGCCACGATCGGATGGCCTCCCCCTCATCTCTAAACGCTCCCAGACCAAAGCCAACCGCCGCTGGCTCCGGAGGGGGGGTCCGATCGGACCCCCCGCCCGCGGGAGGCAGATCACGTATGGGTATGTGATTCTGCCTGCCCGTGCCATTCTGCCGACGTATATCGGCGTGAGGCGGTCGGCAAGTGGTTAAAGTATGTCTTAGTATACAGCCTATCTTCCTTTTTGTAAATTACTAGATCTAGATATTGTATCTCCTCATAACTCCACTTACTGGTGAGTTTGATGTTATAACAGTTAATATTCATATGGGTCATAAAAGAGTCCAAATCTTCCACAGATCCTTCCTAGATGAATAGAACGTTGTCTATATACCTCCTGTACAGCCTTAACTGTGGCCATTCACCAGTCAGTATGTCTCCATCCTCCCATTTATTCAAAAAAATGTTTGCCACGCTGGGGGCATATCTGGCCCCCATAGCAACTCCCTTAATTTGGTTAAAAAAATCAACGTACCAAAAATAATTATTTGACATTTTAAGTCTAACAAAAAAGCTCTTTGTGCTTGTTTAAAACTGGTATGTTTATACAAAGACCACCTAACTGCATCATCTTGCTTAATGCTAGTGTACAATGAGTCGACGTTTGCTGTCACCAGCAACGCCGAGCCATTGATGGAAATGTTTAACAGGGTTTTTAGTTCTTTACCATCTTTCAAAAAAGCTCTAGCTTTTTGTGCCAACAGATGTAAAAATATGTCCAAGTATTAACCAATGCGGGAATAAATAGAATAAATCCTGCTAATAATTGGCCTACCCGGAGGTATGTCCCTATTTTTGTGCATCTTAGGCAACTGGTATACAACAGGAATCTTTGGAGCTTTTAGATTTAAATATTTTGCTTTCTTTTTTATCTAAAATTTTCTTATGTGTACCCTTTTTAATCCATTCCTCTAGTTTCTTTTTTAATCTACGCGTGGGATCTCCAGGGAGTTTTTTTATGTGTCCCTCTCATTTAGAATCCTTTTTCATCTCTGCTTCATACTCCTGTTTTTTTTTTTAAGAACTACCAAACCCTTTCCTTATCAGCCGGCCTAATAACTATCCCCTTCTTTTTTCCAATCAGTTTATGGCCTCCCACATGCAGTTTGAGAATTCCAGTTAATGTCAGCCATGTTGAAATCACCCATAATAAAAACCTTTCCCTTCATTGTTCTTTTGAGTTATCTCATCAATCAAGTTATCATAATCACGTGACAGTTTTTTTTCTTTTTTTTTTTTTTTTAACAGTGCTTGCTTTTTTTTGGGGGGGGAGGGGGGAGGGGGTGAACGTTGTATGTGTGTGTTATTTTTTTTTTTTTTTACAATTTTTATTTTTTACAATAATATTTTTTTATTCTTTATTGTTTTTTTTTTTGTTTTTTTTAATCAGCCCTTTTGGGGGGCTTTGGTGAGATATCAGGGGTCTTAACAGACCTCTGATATCTCCCCCTTGAGACAGAGAAAGAGACAGAGGATAGAGATTCCCCAGTCCCTTTCTCTGCAGCCTCAGCTGCACTGAGAATGAATGGAGAGAACACAGCAGCTTCTCTCCATTCCATAAACTGACACATCGTAATCACAGGAGATTACAATGTTTCAGTTATGTGAATGGACAGAGTCAGCTGACTCTATCCATACACAAAGGAAGGAGGAGGGGGATGGAGGAACGGAGGGGGAGAACGGAGGGGACAGATAAGGAGAGCAGAACGGAGGGGACAGATAAGGAGAGCAAAACGGAGGGGACAGCTGAGAGGGACAGATAAGGAGAGAGGAACGGAGGGGGAGAACGGAGAGGCACAGATGAGGAGAGAGGAATGCAGGGGACAGCGGAGAGGCACAGAGGAACGGAGGGGGCACGGAGGAGGATGCAGTGACAGTCAGCTGTGAGCGATCACCGCTGTATGTCACTAAAGCAGCTGAAAGCCGGCGGGGGGAGAATCTTGTAACTCCCCCACGCGCCGATCACAGCTGACTTCCAGGTATCGGTGGAAGCATCGGGAGCATTTGCCCGAGTACAAGTACTTGGGCAAATGCTCGGTATCGGTGCCGATACTGATACTAGTATCGGTATCGGGACAACCCTAATCGCAACAAATTCCATGTTGTCCCTAGACATAAGCGCTGTCAGTTCACAAAGCTTGTTGCCTAAACTAGGAACGTTAGTGCACTTGATGTGACCAACCCTGCCATTTACTTCTGTATTTTTAGCACCAGAAACTAACTGAATTGACTACCCCATCAGCCCAGTCCTTAGCAACACAAACCCTCACATTTATTTTAACCTTCTGATGACAGAAATGCACCTTATCAATTAAATAAGTAATAAATGCCTCATTTGAATGCATGTCCAAAAAACTCCTAAATTCCATACTAAAAAGCTCAGTGCCCTCGTGTGAGGGATGCATGCCATTTGTTTTATACAGTTCAATATCAGACCACACGCTAGCCTCATGATTAACCACTTCCCTACCCGCCCATAGTCATATGACGTCCACAGATGGGATCTCCCATCCTGGGTGGGCGTCATATGACGTCCTGGGATTCCCGGCCGTCTAGGGGGCGCGCGCGCGCCCGCCGCGTTGCTCGGGACCCGGTGCGTGTGCCCGGCGGCCGCGATGTCCGCCGGGCACCCGCGATTGCCCGTTAACCGGGCCGGCATGTGGATCTGTGTGTGTAAACACACAGATCCACAGCCTGTCAGCTCTGAGGAGAGCGATCTGTGTTCCCAGAACGGAGGAACACTGATCGGTCTCCTCCCCTTGTGCATCCCCTCCCCCTTCAGTTAGAATCATTCCCTAGGAAACATACTTAACCCTCCCCGCCCCCTAGTGGTTAACCCCTTCACTGCCTGTCACATTTACACAGTAATCAATGCAATTTTATAGCATTGATCGCTGTATAAATGTGAATGGTCCCAAAAATGTGTCAAAAGTGTCCGATGTGTCCGCCATAATGTCGCAGTCACGAAAAAAAATCGCGATCGCCGCTAAAAAAATAAATAAATATATATTTTTTAAAAATGCCATAAATCTATCCCGTATTTTGTAGACGCTATAACTTTTGCGCAAACCAATCAATATACGCTTATTGCGATTTTTTTTTACCAAAAATATGTAGAAGAATACGTATCGGCCGAAACTGAGGAAAAAATTTGTTTTTTTTATAAAAAAATTGGGATATTTATTATAGCAAAAAGTAAAAAATATTGTGTTTTTTTCAAAATTGTCGCTCTTCTTTTGTTTATAGCGCAAAAAATAAAAACCGCAGAGGCGATCAAATACCACCAAAAGAAAGCTCTATTTGTGGTGAAAAAAGGACGTCAATTTTTTTTGGGTACAACGTCGCACGACCGCGCAATTGACGTTTAAAGTGCGACAGCGCTGAAAACTAAAAATTGGCCTGGGAAGGAAGGGGGTGAAATTGCCCTGTATTGAACCGGTTAATAACTAAAACCAAAGTTTTAGTTACACCAATCTTTTAACCATACATTGAACTGCGCTATACAAAGTACTTCCCCTTGTTTGTGCATTATGGACAGGTAAGACCTTTGAAAATGTAAGAGTACACCCTAACTGCTGGGAACCCTGGCCCAAATTCTGAAAATCCTTCTGTACTGAAGACACATCATTCTGGGACAAATCACTGGTGCCAAGGTGCACAACAACGTCAACATTGCACCCTTCACTAGCTTTCTTGATCATCTGTAAAAAGTGCCTTTTATCTCTCCTGAGCACCAGGTAAACACCTAAGATTCTTTGTCACTTCCACGTGATTTACTAAAGAAAAAGACCTCCCACAATTGAATCACCAACACGATGACTTATTCTTATCCCCAACACTTTCCCGGTTTGCAACATCAGATACAAAACGTACTTTTGGCAAAGCAATTTCTTTCAAAGGGACCTCCTTTGCATAGAAGGGTTGCCATTCTCAAACAGCTATGCTTGCAACCTTTGTATCTGCTTCTAGCTTAGAAAGAAAACTATGGGCACAATTCACGAAGCAATAATACCCATGTGCAGTAATATAACGCAAGTTTCAAAAAGTAATCTCGGATGCATTTGATTTCCTAATTAAGCTCAAAATACCGCACGAAAGCACGTGGTAATTTATCGCGAGCATCTCTGTATATTGGGCTGCTCTTGCATGCAAACCTTGCAGTACATGTGTGAGGAGATAGGAAAATGAGGCCTTAAATACTTCTACTATCTCTCCAGCTAACATTCTGATGGGATGCTTTCCCAAAAAAGTGTAAGGCAGCCAACAATTTAGTCATGGCTGGTATGGCATGGCTTCTCTGGGTTCAGGGCTCAGGGTACCCTATGAGTTGGGTACAGTATATGGCTCCATAATAAGTACCTTGGATGACCAGAAATTCTGTAGGGTATCAGCATCTGTGAATTTATCCAGAAATGTGCGCTCCTTAAAGCATCTTTCCTTTAAAAGGACCACTTAAGATCTTCTCCTCTTCTGCAATACTTTAAATTGCAGAAGACTGGATTAAAAGAGCTCCATTGTCTGTGCTATGCTGTCTGCCAGCCTCCAGAGACAACTCCTGAGTGGAATCTAGCTGCCACCTGCTCCAGCTTGCACCTTTCCGCCTATTTCTTAAACCAATCACTTACCTCAAACTCAGGGTCTGACCATTGCCCTACTTACCACATGGTTATTGCAAGCTTAGACCGCTACCTAATTACCACGTAATTGGTCGTGGAAACTACAGCTAGATAATAGCACCAATCCCCAAATTGACATAGAAATGATAGGAAGGTGGGTGGGGATTTTAGGTGGTGCAAAAATGTCGTCAAATCTATTCATTTTTTTTTTTTTTTAAAACAGACAACAAACAAAAATGAATATTATTTGCAGCAATTAAAGAAACTATATACATAGAAAACAAAACACACACAAAAAGAACAAAAAAACAAAACAAACCCCACATACATACATACATACATACATTGGTCCTACCTGGTTCCTATGCCAGTTTGATTTTAGAAAAAGGTGTCAACCCGTGTTACATATCTACACCTAGAGGCCAATAACTAATGGAGAGATTGCAAAGAGTCATATTCCTCTAGGAGGCTATTGAGGCTGTAGAGGGGTTCATGAGCCATTTGGACCAAACCTTTTCATATTTGAGGAGACAACCCCTATTTATATATGTTTCTTTGTATAATGGTAAGCTATTATTAATGAGTTGTTTCCACAAAGTCAGCGATGGGGGGGTGGTTTTCTTCCAGCTGAGAGCTATGGCTTTACGAGCATACAAAAGCAGCCCCACGAAAGTGCGCCCTGCTGTCGTAGGAATAAATTGCTCTATCAGACCTAAAATACATATTGGCATTGATGGTTGCAGTGGGATATATGTTATTTTTAATATAAAAGCTAGTATTTCTTCCCAATACCTTACAATAGCTGGGCAAGTCCAGAATATATGGGTAAAGTCTCCAGGAATCTCCCCACATCGCCAACAGCCAGGAGCAGAGTCTGAATTAATTTTATTTAATATATGGGGGGTGTAATATGCCCTGTGGACTATCTTAAACTGAATAAGTCTGTCTCTCAAGGAGACGAGAGAGTTGAAGGGAGAGTCCCATATATTATCCCAATCATCCTCATTAAGTTCAGGGATATCCTTAGACCATTTTGATCTTAATTTCTCTAAATCAGGGAGAGAGGCAGTTGTTAAGTGAAGATACAATTTAGATGCGGCATTCTTTGTGCAATCCAAACTAAGAAGCTTCTCTAAGGCAGATTGGACTAGTTGTAGAGGAGAGCCAGAGAATTGACAGCTGAAGGCATGGGAGAGTTGAAGGAAACGAAAAGAATACGACTGAGGGATATTGAAATCCGAGATTAGTTGGGAAAAAGAAATCAAAGATTTATCCAAAATAATCTGTGTCACTGTTTTTATCTTAAAATTAGTCCAAGCACAGGGGTCGGGTAGTGAATAGAAATGCTCCAGAGTGGGATTTAACCAGAGGGGAGCATTAGGTGATATTGCCTGTAGGGGATATCGTTCAATTTTGAGGCCCTCTCCCCATACACGTAGCGTGGTAAGCATAGATGGTGTCAATGAATATGGAGCACGAGGGCCCCGAAAGATCAAAAATTTCAGCGCCTCTAGGGATCCCAGCACTGCTGCTTCTACCTGAGTAGCGGAATTTGAGGTATCTGGGTTAAACCACCAGGCCGTAGTTACTAGCTGAGAAGCCAAGTAATATTTATGGAAATCTGGACATGCCAGGCCACCTTGGGAGGTCGGGCGTACCAATGTTGCCCAGCTATACCTAGGGGGCTTTGATCTCCATATGAATGCTGAGAAAATACGATGTAGCCTTGCAAAGAAAGATTTAGGGATCCACTGGGGAGAGTGTCGAAATAAATATGTGAATTTAGGTAATACATTCATTTTTATTAAATTTATGCGTCCTAACAATGAAAGGGGTAATGACTCCCATGCCTTCAGCCGTTGTTGAGTCTCCTGGATCACAGGTGTTAAATTTAGGGATATATAGTCTGAAACCTGTCTGGAAACCACCACCCCTAGATATTTAAAATTCTCCACCCATCTTAGGGGGGTATCCATATCAGCAGTAGCACGAGCCGCAGAGTCTATAGGAAATAGAAGTGACTTTTCCCAGTTTACTTTAAGGCCTGTGACTGCGGAGAAAGAATTGAGGACCTGTAGGGCCCCCCTAAGTGATGGTCCTGCGTCATTAAGAAAGAGGAGTAGGTCGTCCGCATACAAGGCGACCCTTTCCTCCAGCCAGCCAACGCGCAATCCCTTAACATGAAGGGAAGTACGGAGAACCTCCGCCAGCGGTTCCATCTAAAATCTATTCATTAAAGGAGATTTATTTCTTATTTTGAGGAGCAAAACAAATAAAAAAATTATATATATATATATATATATATATATATATATATATATATATATATATATATATACAAATGACACAGGCATGTACAATACTGATATTACGATGTTAAATAGGACAGCATGATAAACAATCCTGACATGTTTCACCCATAGATCGGGCTTCTTCAGGGGGGCTGTCTTTTGGAAGTACAGACCTTCTAAAAATAGATAACAAATAAACAAACATATACAAAAAAATAGTAAGTGACTGAATACTAGTAGAAAATATAATAGGCATATTACATATTTTGAAAAGTTGAGGTGAAAGCAAAATATGAAAAAAGTAAAGTGTACGCAATAATCGGATATGCACCTGTGTCTCCACTCCCAGGGCAATGCTTCTAGCCCAGTTCACCCAGAAAATGGGGGCGAAGGTCCCACTGCCGTCTCCTCAGAGGCTGACAATGCAAGTCGGGACCACAAGCAACTGGGGGTCACAGAGGGAACAAAAGGACCAGCTAAAAACCATATACAATGGGTCAAATGAGTAAAAAAGAAGAGCATATAGTAGTAATATTATATCGATTTAATAAAGAGAAAAAAATAGGCTTACAATATGGACCCATAAGGGACTTGAAAACCAAGGGACCTGGAAAGGCTTCATAACAGGACTGAAGGTACTCGTCAGGCTAATGCAGACAAAAAAAGATGACAAACAATTGGTTATCCAGAAGGGCAACCAGCCGTTCAAACAGTAATAGTAAAGCACCAAAAGAGATGGTCAGAGGGAACCTGGGCAGCCAAAGAGAGGCATCCTGGCGCCAAATCAAAATACATAAGATAGGAACAAAGATCCTCAGTGGGCTGAGGGAGTTACCTGGCAGTGTGTAGCAGCACGTCATGTCCCAAGGGGCTTCAGCGGCGTGTGAATGCCGGAGCAGCGGCGTTTTTAATCCCCCCATCCGGTCCCGGAGGGCCGGAAGCGGACATAAGGCTGCGCCGCACATGCGCAGATCGCCATCACACAATTCAGCTCATCGGCACCGGGTCCTAGGACTCGGATGCCAGGTAGAGCGGAGCGGCTCCCTCCAGTGGTGGACAAGGGGAGACATCATCCCTGAATTTCAGGGAGATGTGATGCGGATCGCACAGGGCGGCACAGAATGGCGGACGTCTTGCTGATAGGGCAAGAACGCCCTCGGGCGTCCATGTGGCCACCAAAAAATGCCAAAGGGCCGGACTGCAATGTAGTCAGAGGGACCTAGGTAGGGACGAACACCAATGCGGGAGAAAAAGGGGGAGAGATGACTAAACCCTAATGCAGTGCTATGGGTATGGGGGAGAGAAAGGTGCATTAACAATAAAATATAATAATTAATAATGAACAAATCAAATAAAAACTAGATGTGTGAAGAAAGTAAATATGAAATGCATGAACAAAATGTGAAAAATAACAATAAATAATCTTAATCAAAGAATGAACGAATTAGACCAAAAAGATCGTAATAAAATAGAAAATGTGAAATAGGCAGAAACTAATAATGGAACATATACAGTACCAAAAACTATGAATACAAAAATATATGATTTAATAATAATAATAAATAAAAAGATGTATATAGCACTCATTGGTAAGTATCATAAAGGTTATAGCAGAGGCCAAAAAATGGGGGGGGGGGGGAGAGGGGAGGGGAAGGGGGAGGGGGGAATGGAAGGGAAGGGAGGAAAGCAGAAGGAAAAAAAGGAAGAAAGATTAGAGGAGAGAAAGGGAAAAGGGGGGAAGGAAAAGGAATGGAAGAAGAAATAGCAGCAGAGAAAAGTGGAAGGGATTAATAAAGGGCTTGAAGCTCAGCATTTCATTTAATCCAGGATAGGTAGTGGCTTTCAGTAAATGAATCTAACGGGATTCCAATTGTAGCAGCTTTTGATCATTGCTGCCTCCTCTAACATCTATGGGAATATGTTCCAAAGCCATAAATTTAATGGTATCCAATCTGAAGCCATGGTATAAACCAACATGGCGACTGATTGGAGTTTCCATTTTGCGTTTCTTAATGAGTGATATATGGTCATTAATTATTTTAAAGAAAGGACGTTTTGTCTTTCCAACATAAAAACACTTACACGTGCATTGCATCATGTAGACAATGCCAGGGGTTTGGCATGTAACTCTATATTTAATCTTGTGGATTTGACCATTGGGCAGATTGATTTCTTGATGGTTTAACATGAAACGACATTTGTCACATTTTTTACAGGGAAAGGATCCCGGAGTAGAGGTTAGTAGAAAAGACGTTTTGTAATGGCTTTGGGTTAGGCGATCTTTCAAGGACCTAGCACGTCTGTATGTGTTTTGAGGTTTTTTATCAACATAATTGCATGCTATGGGATCTGCCAACAGTAAGGGCCAATATTTATTGATAATCTGTCTCGCTTGTCTATGTTGTTTGGTGTAAGAGGTTATAATCCTTACTAATTGTGATGAAGATTTTATATTTTTCTTATGAATCAGCGTGTTCCTCGCAGGGGCCCTTGCTCGATTATAGGCCCTCTTCAAAGTGTTGTGGGAATATCCCCTTTCATGCAAGCGAGAGTACAAAAGGTTAGCTTCCCTCTGAAAGTCATCATCCCTACTACAATTATGCCTCAATCTGAGGTATTGACTGTAGGGGATGCTGTTTATCAAAGGCTTGGGGTGTGAGCTAGATGCATAAAGGGCAGCTTTGCTAGCCGACGGCTTCCTGAATAGGGATGTACCGAAGGAGCCGTCAGTTTCTACAAAAATTTAAATATCCAGAAATGAATGGACTTCCTATCACATGACATAGTAAATTTAAGGTTGTAGGTGTTATGGCTCAGGATGTCCATGAATTCAAGCAGTTCTTCATGGGTGCCTGACCAAATAATCAAGATGTCATTGATGTAGGGGTGAAACGTCACCACATTATCTAGATACTTGGTTATGTCCTCTCTGGAAAACAGGTCTCTCTCCCACCCCCCCAGGTACAGGTTAGCATACGATGGGGCACATCGTGTCCCCATTGCCACCACCTGTACCTGGAGGTAGTGGGAGAGACCAAAGACAAACACATTCCTGGTGAATATAATTCTCAGTAATTCCAATATGAACTCATTGTATTGGTCCGCATTTATTTCCTTCTGTGAATTGAATTTAATGCTTTTTTTATGCAGTATTTAATGCACATTTTTTGTGTTTGCGCTAAATACATACGAGCAAGTGTCAGACCAAAAGCTACAAGTTTATGATCCATAAACTTCTTTCCTGGTGCACTCTTCATGCCACAACCTGACAGGACTGGTAACTTTAACCACTTCCGGACCACCCACCATTGTTATACGTCGGTACTAGCTGCCATTACCCCGGTATCCTCTTCTTCAGCGGGCGGTCTGCTTCAAGATAAAAGTAGTCTCTGCGGCAGATTCACAGCAAGATCACTTATCAGCGGTGACGGGAGAGGGTCCCCCCTCCCGCCGCGCTCCAGTGCCCTCCACCGTTTACCGGAGCCGTCGGTAGCGGCGGAGGCAATCAGATCCTTTCCCTAGCCTGACATGGAGACAAGTTAGGGGAAGATGACGCCCACCCGTCTCCATATCATTGCAGGGCAGAGGCGACGTCAAGACGTCACTTCCGCCAATAGCTCTTAAAGGGCCATTTTTTTTTTTAATTACATTTTTTTTATTGCATTTTAGTGTAAATATGAGATCTGAGGTCTTTTTGTCCCCAGATCTCATATTTAAGAGGTCCTGCCATGCTTTTTTTTCTATTACAATGGATGTTTACATTCCTTGTAATAGGAATAAAAGTAACACTTTTTTAAAAAAGAATAGTGTAAAAATAAAAAATAAAAAGGTAAAATAAATAAGAAAAAATATTTTCTTTTTAAACGCGTCCCGCCGAGCTTGCAAGCAAACGTATACGTGAGTAGCACCCGCATATGAAAATGGTGTTCAAACCACACATGTGCAGTATCGCCGCGTTTGATAGAGCGAGAGCAATAATTCTAGCCCTAGACCTCCTCTGTACCTCAAAACATGCAACCTGTAGAATTTTTTTAAATGTCGCCTATGGAGATTTTTAAGGGTAAAAGTTTGTCGCCATTCCACGAGCGGGCGCAATTTTGAAGCGTGACATGTTGGGTATCAATTTACTCATTATAACATTGTCTTTCACAGTATAAAAAAAAAAAAATTGGGCTAACTTTACTGTTGTCTTATTTTTTAATTCAAAAAAGTGTACTTGTTCCAAAAAAAGTGCGCTTGTAAGACTGCTGTGCAAATGCGGTGTGACAGAAAGTATTGCAATGACCGCCATTTTATTATCTAGGGTGTTAGAAAAAATAAATATATGTTTGGGGTTCTGAATAATTTTCTAGCAAAAAAAAAGTTTTTAACTTGTAAAAATCTTGTAAAATCTCAGAAAGAGGCTAGGTCCTTAAGTGGTTAAATCAAAGACCAACCCGGCTCGCAGAATTCTCTGTAACTCCCAGCATTTGGGTGGGAATCTGTATGCTGCTATGCATATGCACTAGGAAAGGAAAATTACAGAAAGGTGAGTATACAATTTTCCTGCCATCATGGCAGCATACAGGACAGCAGTGTGGTGTAGTGGTTAGCACTTTCACCTGGCAGCAAAAGGGGCACTGGCTTGAATCCCAACCACGACACTATCTGCCTGGAATTTGCATGTTCTCCCTGTACCTGCCTGGGTTTCCTCCCACACTCCAAAGACATGCTGGTAGGTTTATTTGACCCTCTCTACATTGGCACTAGTATGTGTATGTATGAATGTGAGGTAATGACCTTAGATTGTAAGCTCCTTGAGGGCAGGGACTGATGTGAATGTACAATGTATATGTAAAGCACTGCGTAAATTGATGGCGCAATATAATTACCTGAAATAAATAAATAAGCATACAATGGGAACTTGCCATACGTGAGGGTGCAAGAAAACTTTTGCAATGGTCAGTAGCGTAGGTATGCATAATGAATTCTCCAAATATTACTGTTGTGAGCTGAGCCAGGTTCCCCTAATGTGTAATGAAGGTGTCTAGGGAGGGACCATATTGCTGACTTGCAAATAGCCTCAGGAGACATTCGGCACTGCTCTGTCCACAGAGCTGACACTGCCCTGGTTGAATGTACTCTTAAGTCCTCCAGGACAGGAAGGTCTTGTGAAGAGTAGGCTCTTTTAATTGTCTTAACAATATACTAGGTGGCTGTACGTTATGATGCTGACTGACCCTGCCTTAAACCATGCCAAAGCCTAGCACATATTTCATCTTTCCTGAATGAAAGGATAGCTGCCAAACAGGCCATCAGAGTTAGATCAACATCCAGGGGATGGGATTTTCCCGCTTTACCACTGAAGGATGGTAAAATGACTTCCTGGTTAAAGTGGAAGGAGATAGACACCTTAGAGATAAAAGTGGTCTGAGAGTTAGGATTATTCCGTTCGTGTAGAATGTTAGGTGAGGCCCCCGGAGTACAAAGCCTGCAGCTCTGACACCCTTTTCACAGAGGTTGTAGCAACCAGAAATACGGTCTTCAGGGTTAGATTGCAGAGTGCAGCCACTGTAGGATAGAAATGAGGCCTTGATAGAGCTGAGGACCATAAGCAAGTCCCACACCCTTGAAAAAGTCACGTGACATGTGACGCAACGCATCGGCAGGCGCCAGTGATGACCTCAAATGTGCTTATGATTGAGCACAGTAGATGTGGTATAAAGAAGAGTCTCACTACAAGCGTCTGACTGTTTGCATTAAGCGTTGATTGATCATACAAATGTGAGTGGATTCATTTGTACTCTAAACCTATAATCGTTTTAATCATTGCGCAATGATGCATCTCTCTTGTTTCGTGTGACTACCCATATTAATGAGGGAACCGAGAGGAGCAGCAAGAGAATATAGCTGAATACTCTTAATGAACTGAGAGTTTGGCAGGAGTGGCTGTTTAGAGAAAATATCAGTGAACCATTGTGCTTTTTATTTTCTCATCCTCTGAACAGGCTAATCAATCAGTATTTGTGGATGTCCTTGTGCATCTTGGGGTGAAGCAGTCCCCCTTATCGGTGTTATGAAGACAATTATGTTTATATATTTTTTTTGCATCACATGTATTGCATTTTCATAATTGTAATATATTGCACTGGGAACGTAGCGGGATAATAGTCCCTTGTCACTACTATTAGAATATTGGTTGGAACATATTATTTGAAGGTACCATATATACTCGAATATAAGTCGAGTTTTTCAGCACATTTTTTTGTGCTGAAAGTACCCCCCTCGACTTATACTCGAGTCAAGCACTTTTCTGCAGCAAAAAATGTCATTTTCCAAAACCGACTTTGGGGCCCCGTATCTCAGGGACACTTGGTGCTAGAAACCCCAAATTTGGTGTGCTAACCCAGTGGAACTGGGTTCACAACATGTTCAAAGCTAGAGTTCATAGCACCAAGTGGCCCCGAGATACGGGGCCCCAAATTCGGTTCGGAAAATGTCATTCTCTGCTGCAGAAAAGTGCTTGACATTTTCTGAACCGATTTTGGGGCCTTGTTTCTCAGGGCCACTTAGAGCTAGGAACCTCAAATTTGGTGTGCAAACCCAGTGGAACTGGTACCATAACATATCCAAAGCTGGGGTTCCTAGCACTAAGTAGCCCCGAGATACGGGGCCCCAAAGTAGGTTCGGAAAATGCCATTCTCTGCTGCAGAAAAGTGCTTGACATTTTCTGAACCGATTTTTGGGGCCCTGTATCTCAGGGCCACTTGGTGCTAAAAACCCCAGCTTTGGATATTTTATGGTGCTAGTTCCACTGGGTTTGCACACCAAATTTGGGGTTCCTATCACTAAGTGGCCCCGAGATACGGGGCCCCAAAGTCGGTCAACTGTGTCTATCTGCAGCAATGTCATTTTGGGACCCTTTGGGTTCAGAGACCCCAAATTTTGGCTACGGCTAGGGGGCATCTATGAACCCTTAACTACCGAGTTTGAAGTTTAGGGGACCTATGGCTGCAAAATGGGCACAGTGAGGCATGCAAATGGGCACAGTGAGGCTGCAAATGGGCATTGTTGACCCTCTTTTCCACTTACAGTAGCTGTGCATTTCTCACCCTCGTCTTATACTCGGGTCAATAAGTTTTTCCCATTTTTTTGTGGTAAATTAGGGCCTCGACTTATACTCGGAACGACTTATACTCGAGTATATACGGTAATTTTTGTTCTTTAATAGAAGGTTGATTGCAGCGCACTATTGTTTGTAACACATAAGTCCCACATAGGGAGCAATGGTTTTCTGGCAGGTCTAAAACTTCATGCAAGCCTTTAAGAATTGCATCACTAAAGGGTTAAGGGCTCCTTAAACCTCAGTAACTGCAGACAAGGCCGAACTTTAAATTTTAAACATATATGAACCTAGGCCAGCTCCAGTTGTATGAACTGCAAAACCTTGGCTGGTTTTGGTGATAAAGGACTCCAGGCTTTTGCTGCGTGAGATCTGCACATTTTACCCATGTTCTCTGGTAAGTCTTATTCATGGAGACCTCTCTGGCTTGACACAAGGTAGCCACTACCTGCACTGAGCACCCTTGACTTGGTAGCCACTGCCCCTCAACTCCCATGCCATCAAAAGTAGTCTCTTGGAGCTGGATAGCAAAACTGGCCATGAGAGAGCAGATCCATCATCACTGGCAGAGGCAGTGGTGAATCAATGCTCAACTGTAGGAGAGACAGACACTAGAGCAGGGGTAGGCAACCTCGGCCCTCCAGCTGTTTTGAAACTACAAGTCCCATGAGACATTACAAGACCCTGACAATCACAGGCATGACTCCTAGAGGCAGAGGCATGATGGGATTTGTACTTTCAACAACTGGAGGGCCGAGGTTGCCTACCCCTGGACTAGAGCCTCCTCAGCCAAAATGGTATTATTGCAATTATCGATATAGGAAGCTCCACTGACAGCCTAATGATTCTACCCTTCCACTGCTGTCAAGGCACAGTACAACTCTTGTTCCTCTTATAAAATGAGTGAATAACAGAAGGGCTTTGAACGCTGCTCTCTGTTTGAAAGCATTCAATACTATGCCTCATAAGTTGAACATCCCATGACCTTGAGCAGCCTGCTCTTTGAAAGGTGTCCCCCAACCTGTCTGACTGGGGTCTCATGTGATAATGTTCCATTTGAAAACAACAATTGGTCAGTTAAGAAGAACCAGGATACTTAGGCACTGTTCTGCTGAAAGAGACTTCACTCCCAAAGCACCTTTGACTTTCTGTATCATAGGGCGGATTTTCCCTCGTGGAAGTTCTACTGAATTCCAAATTAATTAGCTATAAAAATTTGTAGATTGTGTAGCAGAGTATCCTGATGCTGGATAGGCATCTCCCAATTTCTGGCTAGAAGAAGGATGCCATCCCACTAGTGGAGTGTTCTCATCCCCGTTGCTATTGCAGACAGTAGGACCTTTGTGAATGTCCTTGGGGAAGTAGACAGACTGAAGGGGAGGCACTGAAACTGGTAGTGGAACTGAAATGCAGGATGGATTGGGACAAGTAGGTGCCTGATAAACCTACAGAGCATCCAATCTCCCAGATTTATCAATAATAGAATTCATTGAAAGTTCTCTATCTTGCACAACTCCAACTTTCTCTGCTTGTGTTTATTCAAGTTTAGCGCTGGGCACAGATTTAGATTTTCTTTTTACTAGGAACAGAGGTGAACCGAATCCTCATCTCCTCTGGGCACTTGGAACCTTCACGATTAGGGCTGAAACAAACTATGATTTTCATATATGGCAAATTATTGTTTTGATTAATCGGATGATAACCTTAAAAAAAAGTGTGGTGTATAATTTAGTTATTATGTAAAGTTTAAAAAAAAAGGCAATTTATTCTTAAATATCTATGTGCGAAATATAAATAATCAACTATATGTTTAAGGAGCAAAATCTCTAATACACTGAGAACAACAGACAGAAAAGATCTAATGTATATACTATTAAATGTTGAATATCTAATATATGTTAAATATCAGACTCAAAGAACAATTTTTTCCTTGTCAAAAGAAGTTTATTGAGTATACAATGTTATAAAGATACATAAAGTAAGTTTACAAGGATCTATAAAGTAAGCTCATTGTTTTACAGTAGGGTTTATATAGGTAAATATCATGGAATTTCAAATATTAAACATCGGGATCAAGTAAACCTAAATTAAAGATATATATCATTTCCTTAGTTACTTTTGTAGGTATTTAAATGATTTATACCTACTATACATATTGTTTACAAGTAGAGTGTATATAGGTCAAATAAATTCTGATAATGAGCTTTAATCGTAAGGTGGAGAAAAGGAAAGAGAAAGAAGAAAAAGGGTTGAAAGGTAGAGGTATGGTCCACAAGGTTGTCCCGCTCGTCAGTTTATTATTCTTTTTAGTTCTCTTTGAAGCCTTAGAATGGGTGTCTCTGTAAGTCATTTAATCTGTTACCATGGCAACAGGACAGAGTCATTGAAGTTTGACAGGAACTGTTGTTTTATCCAAGGATGCCAAAGTTTTTCAAATTTTGGAATTTGATTTTGATCGATGGCTACCATCTTAGCATGGGACATTGTATTATTCATTCTGTGAATTGTTTCTGCTAGTACCAATGTAGGAGATTTCCATGCCTTGGCCACTGTTTGTTTTGCAGCCGTTATTAGTTGGATCATAAGTTTGAATTGAGAGAGTGTTAACGATTCCGGTTTTAGATTAAGTAAAGTTAAATATGGATCTGGTTGTATTATTTTTTTAAATATTTTAGATGCAATCACGAAGACTTCCTTCCAGAAGGTTTGGATTACTGGGCACGTCCACCATATGTGTAAATATGTGCCTATTTCTGGGCATCCTCGAAAACAAAGAGCTGCGGTATTAGGTGAATATTTTGCCACTCTAGCGGGTACAAGGTACCAGCGAGTTAGGACTTTATAATTTGTCTCCAGTGCTAAGATGTTGGGTGAAGATGACTTAGATGTGAGCCATATGTTAGACCAGTCCGTGTCTTCTAAAGTTCGTCCCAGGTCCTCCTCCCACCTCTGAACGTAAGAGGGTCTATTAACCACTTGAGCCCCGGACCATTATGCTGCCTAAGGACCAGAGGTCTTTTTCCAATTTGGCACTGCGTCGCTTTAACTGCTAATTGCGCGGTCATGCAATGCTGTACCCAAACGAAATTTGCGTCCTTTTCTTCCCACAAATAGAGCTTTCTTTTGATGGTATTTGATCACCTCTGCGGTTTTTATTTTTTGCGCTATAAATGGAAAAAGACCGAAAATTTTGAAAAAAAATGATATTTTCTACTTTTTGTTATAAAAAAAATCCAATAAACTCAATTTTAGTCATACATTTAGGCCAAAATGTATTCGGCCACATGTTTTTGGTAAAAAAAATGTCAATAAGCGTATATTTATTGGTTTGCGCAAAAGTTATAGCGTCTACAAACTAGGGTACATTTTCTGTAATTTACACAGCTTTTAGTTTATGACTGCCTATGTCATTTCTTGAGGTGCTAAAATGGCAGGGCAGTACAAAACCCCCCCAAATGACCCCATTTTGGAAAGTAGACACCCCAAGGAAATTGCTGAGAGGCATGTTGAACCCATTGAATATTTATTTTTTTGTCCCAAGTGATTGAATAATGACAAAAAAAAAAAAAAAAAAATATTTACAAAAAGTTGTCACTAAATGATATATTGCTCACACAGGCCATGGGCCTATGTGGAATTGCACCCCAAAATACATTCTGCTGCTTCTCCTGAATATGGGGATACCACATGTGTGGGACTTTTTGGGAGCCTAGCCGCGTACGGGGCCCCGAAATCCAATCACCGCCTTCAGGATTTCTAAGGGCGTAAATTTATGATTTCACTCTTTACTGCCTATCACAGTTTCGGAGGCCATGGAATGCCCAGGTGGCACAAAACCCCCCCAAATGACCCCATTTTGGAAAGTAGACACCCCAAGCTATTTCCAGAGAGGCATATTGAGTCCATGGAATATTTTATATTTTGACACAAGTTGCGGGAAAGTGACACATTTTTTTTTTCTTTTTTTGCACAAAGTTGTCACTAAATGATATATTGCTCACACAGGCCATGGGCATATGTGGAATTGCACCCCAAAATACATTTAGCTACTTCTCCTGAGTACGGGGATACCACATGTGTGGGACTTTTTGGGAGCCTAGCCGTGTACGGGACCCCGAAAACCAATCACCGCCTTCAGGATTTCTAAGGGTGAAAATTTTTGATTTCACTCTTCACTGCCTATCACAGTTTCGGAGGCCATGGAATGCCCAGGTGGCACAAAACCCCCCCAAATGACCCCATTTTGGAAAGTAGACACCCCAAGCTATTTGCTGAGAGGCATGGTGAGTATTTTGCAGCTCTCATTTGTTTTTGAAAATGAAGAAAGACAAGAAAAAACTTTTTTTTTTTCAATTTTCAAAACTTTGTGACAAAAAGTGAGGTCTGCAAAATACTCACTATACCTCTCATCAAATAGCTTGGGGTGTCTACTTTCCAAAATGGGGTCATTTGGGGGGGGGTTTGTGCCACCTGGGCATTTCATGGTCTCCGAAACTGTGATAAGCAGTCAAGAGAGAAATCAAAAATTCACGCCCTTAGAAAGCCTGAAGGCGGTGCTTGGTTTTCGGGGTTCCGTACGCGGCTAGGCTCCCAAAAAGTCTCACACATGTGGTATCCCCGTACTCAGGAGAAGCAGCAGAATGTATTTTGGGGTGTAATTTCACATATTCCCATGGCATGTTTGAGCAATATATCATTTAGTGACAATTTTGTGCAAAAAAAAAAAAAAAATTGTCTCTTTCCCGCAACTTGTGTCGCAATATAAAATATTCCATGGACTCGACATGCCTCTCAGCAAATAGCTTGGGGTGTCTACTTTCCAAAATGGGGTCATTTGGGGGGGTTTTGAACTGTCCTGGCATTTTATGCACAACATTTAGAAGCTTATGTCACACATCACCCACTCTTCTAACCACTTGAAGACAAAGCCCTTTCTGACACTTATTGTTTACATGAAAAAGTTTTTTTTTTTTGCAAGAAAATTACTTTGAACCCCCAAACATTATATATTTTTTTAAAGCAAATGCCCTACAGATTAAAATGGTGGGTGTTTCATTTTTTTTTTTCACACAGTATTTGCGCAGCGATTTTTCAAACGCATTTTTTGGGGAAAAAACACACTTTTTTAAATTTTAATGCACTAAAACACACTATATTGCCCAAATGTTTGATGAAATAAAAAAGATGATCTTAGGCCGAGTACATGGATACCAAACATGACATGCTTTACAATTGCGCACAAACGTGCAGTGGCAACAAAATAAATACATTTTTAAAAGCCTTTAAAAGCCTTTACAGGTTACCACTTTAGATTTACAGAGGAGGTCTACTGCAAAAATTACTGCCCTCGATCTAACCTTCGCGGTGATACCTCACATGCATGGTGCAATTGCTGTTTACGTTTGACGACAGACCGCCGCTTGCGTTCGCCTTAGTGCGAGAGCAGGGGGCGACAGGGGTGCTTTTTTTTTTTTTTTTTTTTTTCTTTATTATTTTTTTGCTTTTTTATCTTATTTTTAAACTGTTCCTTTCATTTTTATTTTTTTTTAATCATTTTTATTGTTATCTCGGGGAATGTAAATATCCCCTATGATAGCAATAGGTAGTGACAGGTACTCTTTTTTGAAAAAATTGGGGTCTATTAGACCCTAGATCTCTCCTCTGCCCTCAAAGCATCTGACCACACCAAGATCGGTGTGATAAAATGCTTCCCCAATTTCCCAATGGCGCTATTTACATCCAGCGAAATCTAAGTCATAAAATGCTCGTAGCTTCCGGTTTCTTAGGCCATAGAGATGTTTGGAGCCACTCTGGTCTCTGATCACCTCTATGGTCAGCTGGCTGAATCACCGGATGCATTTTCAGGTTTCCTGTTGAGACAGGAGAGCCAGAGAAAAACACGGAAGACGGTGGGGGGGGGGGCATTCCCTCCCACGGCTTGTAAAAGCAGTCTAGAGGCTAATTAGCTGCTAGGATTGCTTTTACATGAAAGCCGACCGCTGGCTGAAAAGAATGATACCAAGATGATACCTAAACCTGCAGGCATCATTCTGGTATAACCACTCAAAGTTGTGAATGGCGTACCTGAAGACAAAAAAATGGTTAACAATAAAGCACAGTAAACGGTAAAGTATAAAAAATTGCATACCTGAAAAGCAAACATGATAAAACATAATAACAATAAAACATTGCAGAATAGAATACAGTAAAAAAGAGCAGAACAATAGAGAGAATAGAGAGAGAGAGAACAATAAAACGACAACTATTTTTTTTTATTTTATATATATTTTTTTTTTTTTTTTTTTGTAACTAACTTTTATAACTGTAACCGGTTCCAGGTTCGGGTCTCTCAAAATGCGATGGCATCTTGGGAGACCCTGTGAAAGTGTGCCTAGTCTGTGCAATGCTGTACCCTACGCTAATACTCAACTAGTGCATGGTAGCGTTCAAAACATTCACCAATGCAAAGACCAGGATTGTCAGGACAGGAGGGACAATAATAGCGGGTGTCACGCCTATATCCGCGCTAGCTGCAGACACAATATCTTTTTTGGGGGCGTTCGCTGGGTAGGGGTACTCGGGAGGACATAAAGAAAATGCCTCTCATGCAGCCGACTGCATTTGGTTGGGGATGTGAATGGGGGAAGTACGGGCGCTGCAGAAGCGGTGGGTTCCCAATTAGGATTGGCGAATGCAGTAGGAAGGGCACTATGGGCACGACGGGCCTGTGTTTGTCTTTTTGGTGGCAGCGGGACACTACTTGTGCTTGCCACCTCACCAGCTTGAACTGCACTTATGGGACTCGCCACGTCACCAAGTGTTACTGCAGTGCTGGTTTGACTACGACCGGGGTGTACTAGGCCGCTGGCGCTTGCCAGTTCACCAAAACGCTACCAAAAAATCTGTTGGCGATCGCAGGGATCAGGCCTGACTCTGCGAACGCTGCAGTTATGCGTTTTAGTCTTTTGTAAGTGACAGTGATCGATCGATACTGCACTTGGGTGGGCTGGGCTGGGCCGGGCGGAGGGGCAAAACGCAGGTGCTAGCAGGTATCTGGGCTGATCCCACTAACACTGCGTTTGTGAGAACCCTAAACTGCTGGGGATGCTAGTATAGATCTGATCGGATCAGATATTGATCCGTTCAGATACTATACCGCTAAGGGTGGTGTACAGTGCGTGCGTGGGTGTTAGCGGTACTGGAGCTAACCTGACGCTGCCTGGGGCTGGTGCTTGCCAGTTCACCAAAATACTACCAAAAAAACTGTTAGCGATCGCAGGGATCAGGCCTGACTCTGCGAACGCTGCAGTTATGCATTTAGTGTTTTGTAAGTGTCAGTGATCGATCGATACTGCACTTGGGTGGGCTGGGCCGGGCGGAGGGGCAAAACGCAGGTGCTAGCAGGTATCTGGGCTGATTCCGCTAACACTGCGTTTTTGGGAACCCTAAACTGCTGGGGACACTAGTATAGATCTGATCGGATCAGATATTGATCCGTTCAGATACTATACCACTAAGGGAGGCGTATGCTGCGTGCGTGGGTGTTAGCGGTACTGGCGCTAACCTGACGCTGCCTGGGGCTGGTGCTTGCCAGTTCACCAAAATACTACCAAAAAAACTGTTAGCGATCGCAGGGATCAGGCCTGACTCTGCGAACGCTGCAGTTATGCGTTTAGTCTTTTGTAAGTGACAGTGATCGATCGATACTGCACTTGGGTGGGCTGGGCGGAGGGGCAAAACGCAGGTGCTAGCAGGTATCTGGGCTGATTCCGCTAACACTGCGTTTTTGGGAACCCTAAACTGCTGGGGACGCTAGTATAGATCTGATCGGATCAGATATTGATGCGTTCAGATACTATACCACTAAGGGAGGTGTATGCTGCGTGCGTGGATGTTAGCGGTACTGGCGCTAATCTGACGCTGCCTGGGACGACGCATATCACCGCCGGGCGATCAGGGGGCTAAACCTTTATTCGGTAATAAACGGCGGGGGCCCTGACACTATAAAAAATAAACAAACTAACCAGCGTCAACCGTAACGGTTATACGGTGATCAGTGGTGAAAGGGTTAACTAGGGGGCAATCAAGGGGTTAAAACATTTATTAGGTAGTATATGGGGGTCCCTGACGCTATAAAACGCTGACGGCGAACCTAAATATTTATGTCCCTAACTAGCGTCACCAGCGACACTAATACAGCGATCAGAAAAATGATCGCTTAGTGACACTGGTGACAGGGGGTGATCAAGGGGTTAAAACTTTATTAGGGGGGGTTAGGGGGGTACCCTAGACCTAAAGGGGGGTAACAGTAACTGTCCCAACACTGTAACTGTCACAAACTGACACTATGCAGTAATCAGAAAAAAAAAAAAAAAAAAACTGCTGGTGTCAGTTTGTGACGGGGGGGGAGGTGATTGGGGGGGATCGGGGGGCGATCGGGGGGGGGGATCGGGGTGTTTTGTGTGCCTGGCATGTTCTACTGTGTGTGTGTGTGTTGGTGCACTCACATTGATGTCTTCTCTCCTCGGGCCGGAACGGAAATTACCGAGCCGTGGAGGGATGACATAATTTCCTTTGCTGCTGTTTAGCATACAGCAGCAAAGGAATGATTCGATTGGCCGGCGGCGATCGCGAGGGGGGGGCCACGAACGGATGGTCTCCCCCTCACCACCGATCGCCGCTGGACAAAAGACGACCGCCTCGGGCACCCCCCACCCGCGGACCATGTACGTGATTTTGCCTGTCCGTGCCACTTTGCCGATGTACATCGGCGTGAGGCGGTCGTCAAGTGGTTAAGATTTGCTACTCCATATGATTGATTATAAAGTGATGAAATTGTACCTTTAGCAAATGGATCTTTTGTACAGATTGATTCAAAAATGGATAATTGGGATAATGGTGTATCCCCCTTTAGGAATGGTGTATAGAAATTTTTGATTTGGAGATATCTAAATATCTCAGAGTTTGGTAGATCATATTTTTCTCTAAGCGATGGGAATGAAAGGAATGATTTAGATGCTATGAAGTCATTTAGTGTCTGAATGCCTGATGTTGTCCAAGCTTTAAAAGAATTTGGGTAGATCCATGCCGGATAAAAGGCCAGATTTCTGATAAAAGAAAGGAGAGGATTGTGTGGAGATTGTAACTGATATTTGGTTTTTAGTTTATCCCAGAGAAATAAGAAGTGTTTAGTTATGGGATTATGAATTTTAAAGCGGTCTTTAGGATCAAGCCATAATAAATTTGATATTAATAGAGGGTCATTTTCTGAAGCCTCTATAAATACCCATAATGGGATTTCCTGTTTTGCATGGTATTTGGACAGACTGGCCAAATGTGCTGCTCTGTAGTAGTTAGTAAAATTAGGGTATCCCAGGCCTCCTTTATTTTTGGGAAGATGTAGTGTGTGTATAGGTATACGTGGTTTAGAAGAGCCCCATATAAACGAAGTTGCTCTTTTTTGTACTATTCTCAAAAAATAGGAAGGAATTGGAATAGGGAGGACTCTGAATAGATAAAGCAATTTGGGTAGAATAGTCATTTTGACTGCATTAATCTTCCCTATCCAGGATAAAGGAAGTTGCGACCATTGTTTTATTAGATTTGTGATCTGTCTTAATACAGGAGGATAATTGGTTGAGAATAAGTCAGAATGAGATGCTGTTAAATGAATTCCAAGATATGGGATTGATTTTTCTGCCCATGTGAATGGGAGTGCAGCCCTAGCCGGGATCAGTTCCATGTTTGTGAGTGAAATATTAAGCACTAGGCATTTCTTAGGATTAATCATAAGGCCGGATAGGGCTGCAAATCCATCAAGAGCTGGTATTAAGTTAGGACCAGAGACCTGTGGTGATGATAGAAAAAGTAATATATCGTCTGCAAATATACATAGTTTGTGTGTAATACCTCCTACTTCAATGCCAGTTATAGTTTGGTTTGTTCTGATGTATTGGGCCATGGGTTCGAGTATAAGGGCAAATAATAAGGGAGATAATGGGCAACCCTGTCGGGTACCTCTTTCGATATTAAAGGCTTCAGATTTGTATCCAGCATATTTTATATAGGCTTTGGGTTTATTATATAATGCTTTGATCCATGTTAAAAAGTGGGGTCCAAAACCCCATTTTTGTAATGAATATTGCATATATTGCCAGGATACTGTGTCAAATGCCCTCTTAATATCGCGAGATAGAAAACATAAAGGGATTTTCCGTTTTTTAGCAATATGTGCCAATAACACTGCCCTGCGTATATTATCGCCTGCCTGTCTATTTGGCATGAAGCCTACTTGATCTCTATGTATTAATTTTCCTATAATGCTATTGAGGCGTTTTGCTATTATTTTTGCTAATAATTTAATATCGAGGTTTAACAGAGAGATAGGCCGATAATTCACACAGGAAGTATCATCAGAAAGGGGTTTTGGGATCATACAAACAATTGCCATTAGTGTTTGCCGAAAAGAATGTCCATCTAGAAGTTTGTTAAAAGTTTCAGTGAGAATGGGAGAGAGTATTTCTGAGAATGTTTTATAGTATAAAGCCGAGTAGCCGTCTGGGCCTGGTCTTTTGTTAAGTTTTAGGTCTTTTATGGCGTTAGCAACTTCATCTATAGTTATAGGCTCATCCAAACTGCTTTTTTGATTCTGAGATAACTCAGGTAAGGTTATTTTTGAGAAGAAGGATTCAGCCTCTGTAGGATTAAATTCATTGTTTGTCTTGTATAAAGTTGCGAGATGTGAGTGAAATTTATGGACTATTTTAACTGGATTATAAGTGTAAACATTTTTTGATAATTTCAAACGTATTGGTTTGAAAGATTTGTTAGTTAAATTTAATGCCCGAGCCAAATATGTACCTGGTTTGTTTGTATTCATGTAGAAATTGTGTTTGGAGCGTTTGAGGGATTTATCGACTGACTCAGTGAGAAATAGATTGTATTCCAATCTAGATTTTTCCAGATGAGATTTTGTACTCTGAGATGGATTATCTTGAAATGATATGTAGGCTGCATTAAAATTGAGTTCTATTTTTTTTGCTAGATTTTTGCGTTCCCGTTTAAATAGTGCCATTTGTCTTTGTATTGTACCACGCAAGACAGGCTTATGAGCTTCCCACAGTGTTATTGGGGAGATGTCTGTTGTATTATTAATTGATATGTATTCCTTTAAAGCTTGTTCAATGGCCATCTGATGTAGTGGGTGTTTGAGCATTATGTCCGGTAAGTACCACGTTGGGTCATGCGCTTTTGGTCTGGCTGAGGCTATAGTAGTGTATACTGCATTATGGTCAGACCACGAAATCGGAATTATATCTGATGCAATAATTTCTGGTATCATTCCTATTGTTAGAAAAATATGATCTATTCTGGTGAAGGTTTGATGAGGGTGCGAGAAATAAGTGAATTTCTTTTTCATTGGGTTACTTTCTCTCCACGAATCTACCAGATTGTATTTGGAAAGAAGTTGAGAAAAAGGTAATCTAGAGGTTATTTTGGATGGTGTAAAAGGTGATTTATCTAGAAATGGGAGGAGGACCTGGTTCGAATCCCCACACATTATCACTGTTCCTATTTTGTGTGTATTAATCACTTGTAATATATGTGAGAGGAATGGTGTAGGTTGTTTGTTAGGAGCGTAGTAGGAAATCACCGTGATTGCTGTATCCATTATATAACCCATGAGTATCAGGTATCTACCTTCTGGGTCTTTAATTTCTGATGATAAGGTGAATGGTGTGGATCGGTGAAATGCAATTAGAGTTCCCCTTTGCTTGGTACAGGCAGAAGCCGTGTAAATTTGTTGATAAAAAGGAGAAATATATTTTGGAGTAGAATCTCTGGTGAAGTGTGTTTCTTGGAGGCATACTATGTGAGCCTTCTTGTTATGGAAAGTACGGAAGGCTTTGGTCCTTTTTTGAGGGACATTTATTCCCTGAACATTCAGGGAAAGTATATTCAGTGGTGCCATGGCAATAGATCAAATAGTTTTGACTTACTTTTTGTTATGCAGAGCTGACTGCACAGATCAACCTGTGTGGACTGAAGAGATGAATAGATAGAAAAGAAACCAGTGAATTCTGGAGTAAAGAGTAAACAAAAAACATATGAGATTAGATGATACATTGTATAAATTATTTTTTGCAAGTAATCACAATTTACCCGTGAAAGAGAATAAATATCTCTCTCAGGGGAATAAGTGCCTTCGTCACACTCCCACATAATATGGTTGGGAGAATGAGGAGGGCTAATGGGGGTACACGGATCTTCCGCTTACAGGAGAGAAGTGCTATGTCAAAAGACATCAAAATGATGTTTCATTATTTGGAGTGCAGAATATAGTTTTTGTTGAAATTATTTATTCCAGGGTGGTTGTATATGGTTAGTCTTGCCCTAGGCTAAATAATTCAGTTAGAAAGGTACTGTTAATAACTTTGGTATTGATGAAGATAGTTTGAATTATTTTGGGATTTTAACCCTTTTAGAGTAAACAATTACATATTTTATTCATATGTAAGTGTTTAGATATGTTAACTCATAAAATTGAGGTTGTATTGCTTCAGATTAGAATAAACAAAAACATAGTTCTAGGAACTAGTTAGGTAATAATATATTTGTTTTAAGAAAAGAAAGAAAAAGCTTCCATTACTTCTGGATTATTGAACATATGTCCTAAAAAGTAATAAATCTATTGTTATTACCTGATAATATATAACTGAACAAGAATTTCCTTATTTCACTTCTATATTCTAAGGCTATATGAATCAGAAGTAATAAGAAATATAACTGGAACGTAACATGATCCCTCACAGTGTGTGACTATCAGAATGCAGTTACATTCAGTTATAAATACAGGTTTTTTATAGAGAACCATCTCTTAGTATAATAAATGAAGAGATATCAGGAATTAGGATGTCAGTCCATTGAATCTTCTTGGTCCATGGATGATGTGGCATAACGGCCTCTTTTGTGAGAATGATGATTCCCATTTTGTTCTGAAATTTTCTGGGTGCTGCCTGAAGGTGAAGATGATGCCATTCTTCTGCGTGTTGCTGCTTGTGGGTTCTGTCAGATTTAATTTTAAAAGGGTTTGTTGTAGTTCATCTGCTGATCTGCTTCTGTAAATTGTACCTTGGTAGTTAAATCTGACTGAAAAGGGGAAGCCCCATTGATACATAATGTTGTGGCGTTGCAGTTCCATTGGTTGGGGTTTCATGGATCGTCTTTTAGTAATAGTAAGTTGGGATAGGTCAGCAAAAATTTGATAATTGTGTCCTTGAAAATTAAGTTCCTTTTTTTCTCTTGCAGCAATTAGTATTTGTTCTTTCGTTCTGTAATAATGAAATTTTGTGATTATATCACGTGGGGGTCCATCTTTCTTTTTGGCTGTGAGGGCTCTGTGTACTCTGTCCAGTTCTAAACGTTCAATAGGGATATCTGGCTTTAGTTCTTGTAATAGAGCAGTAATAGTAGATTGCAGGTCTGTCACAGTTTCAGGTATTCCCCTTATGCGCAAGTTTGAAAGTCTGGCTCTATTTTCGTAATCTTCGAGCTTAGTTTGAAGTAATAAATTCTCTTTTTTTAATTGTTCCAATTCTGTTATATTTTCTTGGGTTGTAATTTCAATTTCATCCATTTTTATTTCTAAGGCTGCGGTGCGGTTTCCCAGCTCTCTTATTTCTTTGGTTAGGCTTTTTGTTATTTGGTCTGAGGTTTGTTTTAAAGCCTTATGAAGCATCTTTTCAAATTGTAATAATATTACTGGGGATACTGAGGAGGCTTGTGGAGAAGTTTGTGAGAGGATTTGTTTTGTATCTGACTCAAATGGAGAGTCTTGCTGTGACATTTTCTGTCTGTGAGAGCGCCCTGATGCTGTATCTTGTGAGGTGACTGGAGCTGCTTTAGTTGCAGTGAGTGCCTGTGAGCTCTTTGTGAGGTGATTTTTATTTCTGCCACGGTTTCCTGCCCAAACTTTCACAGTTTGTCCTTCTCTTCTCTCCTCAGCGGTGTGGAGCTCTAACAATGCATGTCTGCTCCGCTAGGCTCCGCCTCCTGCCCCCCCAAAGAACAATTTTTTCATTTAAAGAAAAAAAAAAAAAAAAAAAAAGAAGACTGCTTTGCCAATTTTCAGACAGAACTGTAATGTATTATGTATGATAGACTCCCTTGTCATAGGCAGGTGGTTTGATAAAAGCTACCTGTGCCTGCTGTCACTTATGCTGGCCATACAAAAACAATGTCTTCCTTCAAAAAAAATGTATTTCTTTATCGTACATCATAGGACACAGAGCCTCAAGTATTTACTTAGTGGGTTATAGCTACCTTCAGGTGTTGACACTGGCACACCCAATACAGGAAGTTGACTCCCCTATATAACCCCTCCTCCTTCCAGCAGTACCTCAGTTTTTTTGCCAGTGTCTAAAGGTGTTGGCACGAGTAAAGATGTGCTCTGCAGAGCTCCAGGAGGGATCCATGCTGGTTTTAAAAAGCCTCCACAATCTGATCCATCCTGCCACTGCGGCTCCAGGATGGTACCCGGGCCTCGCATAGAAGAATGAGGTTTTGCCTGTAATGCTCTTTTTTGAGGGCTGGACCTTAGGAACCAGGACTCTCTTTGGTCTTGCTACATTACCTAAAGTTGTCCTGAGAGGTGCTATACAAGGTCCAAAGGAGTGGAACCCCTATTAAAGGGCCCCAGTCTTTGAAGGTTTAACCACGCTGCCCGCCGTGATGGGTGAAGTTTGGTTTTGTCTGTTTACAGCAGTATCCTGCAGCGAGGAAAAGGTAAGAGGAAAGCATAGGAACTGCAAAGTCCACCTATGACTTTTCCTTCAATTATATTGAAATGCCTTTAAAAAACTCCTCTAGAGAGAGTAAAAATGTATATACCCTGTTTAAAGTGCTAACAACAGCGTGTGTCTCAGCAGCTGGAGGGGGTTCTCCTTTCCCCCCAAGGGGGAAACTGAGAGGCTGGGGGTTACATGTTATGTTAACCAAGCATAAAAAAACTGATAATACTGCTGTATAAACCCCCTGCCCGCCCCCCCCCCCCCCCAGGGGTATGGGGTGACTTCTTGCAACAACATAGGAAAACATTAACTTGCCACAGCCGCAAAAGTGAAGGAGACACGTGGGCTGCAGTCTCCTCTCCTCCACTGGTGTGTGTTTCAGACCGAAGCCGCCATGCGTGCACAAGGCTGACGTCAGAGGAAGGAGGGCGGGGAAGGGGCGTGGCTTAAGCGGTCCTTACAAACACAAGGCGCACAGACAATCAGGCTTACACCTGAAAAAAGCTTAAAAGCTGATACTCTGGAAACAGTGTCTATCAGAGCAGCTGAAGCAAGGCTGCCACAGGACACAGGAGCGCTGGTGCACGTGAGGGGTTTACACAGGCATTGCAGTACAGGAAAAGACTTTAGTGTTTGGCATTAGATTAGTCTATGCTGCCATTGTTTTTCCTACTATTGCTCAAGTAAATAGAACAAGTCTTATGCCTCTGCTTTTGTGCTTTGCACTATGGCTTCAAGGCTTACTACTAAGGCACCAAAACCACCCCCAGACGCTGGGAACTCCAGTCATACCTTCAACAGGATGAGGTATTAGCCTCAAACGATCGGGAAAAATGAACCGATTATTCCTCTGCGGAGGAAACAACAGCTGATGTTTCAGCTTCACAATCTGGAGGTACAAATCCTTACTGACATGGTTCGCTCCACTTTCATGCTACCCCTAACAGAGTCAGCTGAAAGTCTGGTTTCTTCTTTGTGTTCTTTGAAACCTTCACAACTAGTGCATGTGTTTCCTGTCCACGCATTACTAGAGAAATTTATTTATACCGAATGGAATCATCCGGATAAGCATTTTCTCCCTCCAAAGAGATTCTCAGTTCTCTATCCCATGGTGGAAAATCTCCCCAAAAGATGGAAAGTTCTTGCAGTGGATGCTGCGATTTCCAGTGTAATAAAAGTTCGACTTGTCTAGTGGACAATGCGCAAATGCTAAATGATCCAACAGATAAAAAGTTGTAATTCCTGTTAAACTCCTCCTTTTCTTTAGCAGGTACTGTTGCTCAGCCTGCAGTTGCAGCTATAGGCATCTGTCAGTCCTTAAAGGACCAGTTCACAGAGGCTCTTAAGGAGCTCCCTGCACAACAGGCCCGTGAGTTGGCCGAGTTACCAAAAGCATTATGTTTTGCCATAGATGCTATGAAGGATTCTATTCACCAGGCATCTCGCATTGCGCTTGTGCTAGTACACATGCGTAGGACCCTTTGGCTAAAGGGTTGGTCTGCCGAAGCACCCTGCAAACAGCTTCTGTCTAGTTTCCCATTTCATGGGGAGCGACTATTTGGCGATGATTTGGATAAATACATCCAAACAATTTCCAGTGAAAAGAGTACTCTTTTGCCAGTTAAAAGAAAGTATAAACGTCCTTCATTTAAACAGACTTTCTCTCCTGCGCCAAGCGCATCCGCCTCTAGGCAGTGGCGACGGCTTAGACCATAGGATTCCAGAGAAAAATCGCAGGGTCAGGCCCAGGCTCAAAGGAAGACCTGGAGCCGCAAAACTGCAAAACAGAATACTAAGGCCTCTGTATGAAGAGGCGTCTCCCCTCAACAAGGTGGAGGGAAGACTTCTGCATTTCGCAGAAGTCTGGCAAAGGGAAACTCAGGACAGATGGGCTCTCTCCACAGTGACTCTAGGATACAAACTAGAGTTTCGGGAGTTTCCACCATCTCATTTTCTGAGATCAAACGTTCCCAAGGATCCAGGGAAAAGACAATCCCTGTTTCAAGCATTAGACCGATTATTGACTCAAGGGGTAATCATACAGATCCCCACAGAAGAATAAGGTTTGGGATTCTATTCAAACCTGTTTACGGTACCAAAACCGAATGGAGATGTCAGACCCATTCTGCATCTAAAAAATCTAAATCGGTTCCTGAAAATCTGCTCATTTCGCATGGAGTCGATCAGGTCAGTGGTCTCAATCCTTCAAGGGGGAGAACTTCTGGCGTACATCGACATCAGGGATGCATATCTGCATGTCCCTATATTTCCCGCTCACCAAAGGTTTCTGCGATTCAAAGTAGAACAACAGCACTTTCAGTTTGCGGCCTTACCCTTCAGGCTAGCCACAGAACCACGGTTAGTCACAAAAAATACTGGCCCTACCTCTAGCCAAGTTAAGGGCACAGGGCATAACAGTGTTGGCGTACCTAGACGATCTATTGTTAATAGATCAGTCAGTGACTCGCTTAAAGCAAAGCGTACGCATTACAACCAGTTACCTGGAAAGTCTCGGTTGGATCCTCAACCTAGAGAAGTCTTCCTTAAAACCAGTAAGAAGGCTGGATTATTTAGGCTGATCATAGATACAGCCCAGAAAAGGGTGTTTTTGCCTTCAGCAAAGATCAGCTCCATACAAGAGCTGGTACAGATGGTCAGGTCAAAAGCAAATCCTTCAATTCGCCTTTGCATGAGGTTGTCAGGAAAGATGGTAGCTTCATTCAAAGCAGTTCCCTATGCCCAGTTCCATTCAAGACTGTTGCAAAACAGTATCCTCTCTGCTTGGAACAAGATGATCCAAGCTTTGGACTTGCCAATGCGGCTGTCCCCAAGAGTTTCCCAAAGCCTCAGTTAGTGGTTACGAAGCCAGAATCTGCTGAAAGGGAAATCCTTCAGACCAATTATCTGGAAAGTAGTAAAGACAGATGCCAGCCTCTTAGGCTGGGGAGCAGTACTAGAAAAGACGACTGTCCAGGGACAGTGGTCAAAACTCAAAAGAGCCCTGCCCATTAACATCCTAGAGATTCAGGCAGTGTGTCTGGCTCTGAAACCCTGGACTTCCAGGTTAAAGAGTTGTCCTGTCAGGATCCAATCCGACAACCCCACGGCTGTGGCATATATCAATCACCAAAGGGGCACCAAGAGTCTCTCAGGTCAGAGAGAGATGAACCATATTCTAACTTGGGCAGAAAGGAATGTCCCATGCCTATATGCAGTTTTCATTCCGGGAGTAGAAAATTGTCAGGCGGACTATCTAAGTCTATCTAAGTCGCCAGCAGTTATTCCCAGGGGAATGTTTTTTTTCTCCCTGATGTTTTTCGGGCTGTTTGCCAAAGATGGGGGACTCCGGACATAGATCTTCTAGTGTCCAGATGCTACGTGAAGTTAGTCAACTTTGTGTCCAGAACAAGGGATCCACTTGAATACGGAACAGATGCGCTGGTAACCCTGTGGGATCAGTTTTCACTGATCTATGCTTTTCCCCCGATTCAGTTGCTGCCTCGACTTCTTTTCAGGATCAAGCTGGTAGCACCAGCATGGCCCAGAAGGTCATGGTACGCAGAGATCATAAAGATGGCAGTGGAACGGCAACTCACACTTCTTTGACAATCTCACTGTTGCAATGCACTGGCTTGATAGGGAGGAAAGGAATTTGGCTCAGTAACCACCATAGGGACACTGGGAAGACCAAAGTCTATCACAAATACTGTATAGGTGCTTTTGCTGAATCCTAGAAAACCAGCGGAGATGACCCATGCAGTCTGACATGCCTACACCACAAGAAAAAGTTATTTTTTGGTTTGTTTTTTCAGCGCTCAGTTTATTGTGGCACATACTGATTATAAGCCACACAGCTACTATTGAGCCACCACAAGATAGTCCTGCAAGGACTTATACCCCTGTGAGTTTGGGGGTGTTACTTTTTTGTTCGATGGGCCCAGTTGGCCAATGACTGTAATGATTTATACCTAATCATTGTGCTGTTCTCTCTCTCTCTCTCCCCTGGAAGTTTTTCTCTCCACAGAAACTACATATGAGGACTCTGACTTTGTTGACGTTGTTTGTTGATCCAAACATCCACTGGGTGGTGCAAGAACACTTATTCTAAGTGTCTGGTAATGTTGTTGCACACAGACACGTTTTATGTGCACCTCAGCTTAAGGTTTGCTCTAACTGCTGTAATGATTGAGCCAAATTTTAATGGCTGACATAGCTAATGCGGGAATGCTGTTACTGTCATGGAATGTAAGAGGCATGGGGGACGGGGTAAAGAGAAATGCGATATTTAAATATTTTAGTAGGCTGCAACCACAGCTAATTTGTCTCCAGGAGACACACTTGCAGTCCGACTCTGTCCGTCTGCTGCGATCACGCATATACCCAATACAATTCCATTCCACACACTACCCCTATTCCAGGGGGGGGTTAGTGTACTGATTTTTGCCACTATTTCATTTGAATGCATTCAGTAGCGGGTTGACAGAGAGGGCAAATATGTTTTCATATTGTGTAAACTAAATGGGTTCATGTGTATTATTGCAGCAGTATATATTCCTCCGCCATTCTCAGCGGCACCACTCAGGAGCTTAGCTCAGTTCATGGCTTTATATCCGGACGTGCCGGTGTTGGCCCTGGGTGATTTGGACAGTTTGACTTTGACCCCTAGACAGGCTAGATCCACCACAGGAAGGACGGCCTTTGCTTCCTTGCTCTCAGAACTGGACTTTATGAAGTGTGGTGAGAAAGACATACTGATGTTAGATGCTACTCCTGCTACTCGGCTACGCATGGTGGACTCTCTCGTATTGATTTGGGACTGGGAAATGGTTCATTAATGCAGAGCGTGAGGGATGCTGCATATGAGCCACGTCTTCTATCTGATCACTCTCCTTTTTGGATGCGGCTAGATACTGCTGCTTCATCCGACCGTCCATTGTGGAGAGTGAATCCATTTTGGCTGACCTTGTTTCCATCTCCGGATGGGGTTTTGAGTGCATTGAGAGAGTTCCTGCTATTTAATAGTCGGTCTGCCAGTGCAGCAGTGGTCTGTGATTCGTTCAAGGCATTCTTGAGGGGCAGCCTCATTAGAGAAATCACAGGCATCAAGAACAGATCTAGGGAATGGGAGGACAGAGTAAGAGGAAATAATGAATAGAGAACAGGCACTAGTCGCTGATCCCTCCCAATCCAATCATGCTGCATGGACAGAGGCGCAATCTATGTATAATTCAGTTCTAATGTCTGCAGCGGAGAAGAGGAGATACTTTCTCCAACAGGGATATTTCGAGGAGGGGGAAAATACAGGACGTTGTCTGGCCTTAGTAGCTAGGGAACGACGGGATTCTACAACAATTACAGCCATTAAGTCAGCTACAAGGCAAACGCATACTCTTAATTCTGACATATTAAATGATTTTCATTAGTTTTACAATGACTTATATACTTCCAAAACTAGTTACGATCCCACAGAACTAACCTAATTTTTACAATCTTGCCACTTCCCCCAGCTTTCGGATGCTGACAGGGATGCATTGAACTCACCAATAACCCTGACAGAGTTGACAGATGCGTTAGAGGAGGCACCACATCACAAATCACCGGGCTCGGACGGCATACCAGCTGAGATGTATGCTCATTACGGTGGGGTCCTTCTCCCACCATTGTTAAGGGCTCTCACTGAGGTTATCAGGATGGGCAGCCTAGCCGATAGCATGCAGGAGGCCATTATAGTGGTACTTCCCAAGCCTGGTAAGGATAAGCTTCTGCCGGACTCATACTGCCCGATTTCTTTACTGAATGCGGATGTTAACCTCCCTGGCTGTATGATTATGTCGGATTTTAGGTGCTGAAAGCAGGACTATTATTTTGCATGGAAATTTGGCGTTTTATATTGTAGGCCTGTAATTCTTAACAATAACACACTTAAATCTGTCCAAACAAGAGTCTAGTAGATAT
Source organism: Lithobates septentrionalis (assembly GCA_037952835.1). Taxonomy (NCBI): domain Eukaryota; kingdom Metazoa; phylum Chordata; class Amphibia; order Anura; family Ranidae; genus Lithobates; species Lithobates septentrionalis. The sequence continues at coordinate 203,843 of JBBDGP010004665.1, forward strand.
CCCGGGTATGATGAAGTTTGAAACACAAAATCATAAATTATAATATAATAAATAAATATAAATAATTAAAAATAATAATAATAATAATAATAAAATAAATTTCCCCACAATTCACTATCGCTCAATTCTGCAAGTGTTCTGATTTACTATCGCTGTTTTCTAGCTGGTCTAAAGCCACTTTTGATGTAAAGGGACACTTTTTGGTTGCTATGGACAATCTCAAATTTCCAGGCAGAAAGAACAGTATATATAATATAAAACTGCATGCAGGGCATTGGACAAAGCATTGGGGACAAAAGGGATGTGAAATGATTTCATACAGTACTGTAATCTGTAAGATTACAGTACTGTATGTGTTATGATTTTTACATTTTTTAAATTTGTCGCCAGGCTCCGCCCCGTGCATCGCGACACTGGCAGGTAAGGAGCACAGAGAGGCTTCGGCTTTGGGAGGAGGACAGAGCCCGCAGACACCGCGGGGGGACATCGCAGGATCCTGGGGACAAGGTAAGTATACCTCACCAGGATCCCGCAATGCAAACCCGAGTGTGGCTCGGGGTTACCGCTAATGGTGCTGAAATTTAACCCCAAGCCACACTCGGGAATACCGTCATGGAGGCTACGCTGCTGGCACGAGTTCTGGCTACCAGATTATCTCGAGTGATAGGCGGATTGGTCCATCGTGATCAGTCCCGGTTTATTCCTACTCGATCTACGGCCAATAATATTCAGCGTCTGTTTATGAACCTGCAGGTGCCAGTAGATAATCCTGGGGGTAGGGCCATTCTGTCACTAGATGCTGCAAAGGCTTTTGACAGCGTGGAGTGGCCCTACCTCTTGGAAATCCTGGCAAGGTTTGGTCTAGGGAGCCAATTTTTCGCTTGGGTGAAGGTGTTGTACTCAGGGCCCAGAGCTAGACTCCGTATCAATAACAACTTATCCTGATCCTTTGATCTTCATAGAGGCACCCGGCAGGGGTGCCCATTATCCCCATTGCTGTTTGGGCAGTAGAGCCTCTAGCCATTTTGATCCGCAAGAGGTTGTAGGGTTTTGCAGAGGCTCACTGGAAGATAAAATATCCCTGTATGCGGAAGACGCACTTATTTATATGGGCGACACCGCTGATTCTCTGCAGACAGTGATGGGGATTATAACTGATTTCGGTGGATTTTCTGGCTTTACCATAAATTGGTCCAGATCAATTTTGATGCCCATTGATCCCCTGGCGGCTCCCTTGCCAGCAAGAGCAAATCAGGTAAACATTGTGCACAGCTTTAAATAGACATGTGCAGGATGAAAAAATTAGTTTCGTTTCGATTCGTCATTTAACTAAATTCGTTTAGTTAAATTTGTTGCATTCGTTACATTCGTTTTTGGAATTTGTTTCGTTTCGTATTCGAATTCGAAAAAATTTGACCGCATTCGAAAAAATTCGATCGTATTCAAAAAAAAACTATCAAATTCGAAAAAGTTCTACCACATTCGAAAAAAACTGTCAAAATCGAAAAAATTCTACCACATTCGAAAAAAACTGTCAAATTCGAAAAAATTCTACCACATTCGAAAAAAACATTAACTGAATTTGAAAAAGTAAACTATATATAACCGTTTTGCGAAATTTGAAATTCGTATAGAATGAAATTGAATTCTAATAGAAAAGATTAGGATAGAATAGAAAGTATAAAAGAATAGCATAGAAAAACAATAGAACAGAATAGAAAAAATATATAATATATTGTATTCTAATCTTTTCTATTCGAATTCATTCTGTACCAAATTCCAATTTTGGAAGATGGTTTTATATATATATATATATATATATATATATATATATATATATATATATATATACATATATTATATTTTTTTTTCTATTCTGTTCCATTGTTTTTCAATGTTATTCTTTTCTATTCTATTCTAAACTTTTCTATTCGAATTTGAATTAATTCTATGCGAAATTAGAATTTCGGAAGATGGCTTCTAAAATTAGAATTTCGTATAGAATGAATTCGAATTTGAATAGAAAAGATTAGAATAGAAAATAATAGAAATAGAATAGACTAGAAAAACAATAGAACAGAAGAGAATAAAATATAATATATATATTATATTTTTTTCTATTCTGTTTCATTGTTTTTCTATGCTATTCTTTTTTATTCTATTCTAAACTTTTCTATTAGAATTTGAATTCATTCTATACGAAATTCGAATTTCGGAAGATGGCTTCTGAAATTCGAATTTCGTATAGAATGAATTCGAATTTGAATAGAAAATATAATAGAAATAATAGAAAAGCATAGACTAGAAAAACAATAGAACAGAACAGAATAAAATATAATATATATGTTATATCTTATTCTATTCTGTTCTATTGTTTTTCTAAATTCGAATTTCGGAAGATGGTTTTATATATATATATATATATATATATATATATATATATATATATATATATATATAATATTTTTTCTATTCTGTTCTATTGTTTTTCTATTATTTTCTATTATATTCTGACCTTTTCTATTTGAATTCAAATTCATTCTATACAAAATTCGAATTTCGGAAAATGGTTATATAGAAATAGAATGAAATCAAATTCTAATAGAAAAGAATAGAATAGAAAAACAATAGAACAGTAGAACAGAATAGAAAGATATATAAATACCGTATTTATCGGCGTATAACACGCACTGGCGTATAACACACCCCCCAATTTAGGAGGGAATTTTAAGGGAAAAAAAACTTTTAGGAGGAAAGTTGAAGGGAAAAAAACTTACATTTAAATGCCCATCATTGCAGCCTTCTCAGTGCAGCCTTGCCCCAGTGCAGCCTTGTCAGTGCAGCCTTGTCAGTGCAGCCTTGTCAGTGCAGCCTTGTCAGTGCAGCCATGTCAGTGCAGCCATGTCAGTGCAGCCTTCCCCAGTGCAGCCTTCCCCAGTGCAGCCTTGTCAGTGCAGCCTTGCCCCAGTGCAGCCTTCGATCCCCTGTCCCTGCCATCCTGGGCTTCAAAATCGCCGACCGCGATTTGAAAATGGCGCCGCCGGCGCCGAAATACACAGAGCCGGTCCTCGGCTCTTTCCAGCGGCTCTCGTTCACTTTCCGCTCCACTCGTAGTCCCGAGCGGAGCTATCCGAACCTAGCCGAGTAGCTTCGGATAGCTCCGCTCGGGACTATGAGTGGAGCCGAAAGTAAACGAGAGCCGCCGGAAAGAGCCGAGGACCGGCTCTGTGTATTTCGGCGCCGGCGGCGCCATTTTCAAATCGCGGTTGGCGATTTTGAAATTGTGACAGCTCGGGATCGCAGGGGATCGGCGTATAACACGCACCTGCGACTTTCCCCTGATTTTAAGGGGAAAAAAGTGCGTGTTATACGCCGATAAATACGGTAAATAAAACCATCTTCCGAAATTGGAATTTGGTACAGAATGAATTTGAATAGAAAAGATTAGAATAGAATATTTTATATTTTTTTCTATTCTGTTCTATTGTTTTTCTATGCTATTCTTTTATATTATTTCCTGTTCTATTCTAATCTTTTCTATTTGAATTCATTCTGTACCAAATTCCAATTTCGGAAGATGGTTATTTATATTTATATATATATATATATATATATATATATAATTTTTTTCTATTCTGTTCTATTGTTTTTCTGTTCTAGTCTTTTCTATTAGAATTCGATTTCATTCTATTTCATTCTGTTTCTGTATAACCATTTTCAGAAATTCGTATAGAATGATTTCGCATTCAAATAGAAAAGATTCGAATAAAATAGAAAATAATAGAAAATAATAGAAAAACAATAGACCAGCATAGAAAAAAAATTAATAAAAAAAAATAAAATAAATATATATATATATATATATATATATATATATATATATATATATATATATATATATATATATATATATATATATATATATAAAACCATCTTCCGAAATTTGAATTTCTTAGAAAATGAATTCGAATTTGAATAGAAAAGATTAGAATAGAGTAGAAGAGAAAAGACTAGAAAAACAATAGAACAGAATAGAATAAGATATATATATATTATATTTTATTCTGTTCTGTTCTATTGTTTGTCTAGTCTATTATTTTCTATTCTAATCTTTTCTATTCAAATTCGAATTCATTCTATACGAAATTCCACTTTCAGAAGCCATCTTCCGAAATTCGAATTTCGTATAGAATGAATTCAAATTCGAATAGAAAAGTTTAGAATAGAATAGAAAAGAATAGCATAGAAAAACAATGAAACAGAATAGAAAAAATTTTTATATATATATATATATATATATATATATATATATATATATATATATATATATATATATATATATATATATATATAAAACATCTTCCAAAATTCGAATTTCATATAGACTGAAATCAAATTTGAATATAAAAGATTAGAATACAATAGAAAATAATAGAAAAGAATAGACTAGAGAAACAATAGAACAGAATAGAAGAAAATATAATATATATATATATATTATATTTTCTTCTATTCTGTTCTATTGTTTTTCTAGTCTATTCTTTTCTATTCTTTTCTGTTCTAATCTTTTATATTCAAATTCGAATTCATTCTATACGAAATTTAAACTTCAGAAGCCATGTTCCGAAATTCGAATTTCGTATAGAATGAATTTGAATTGAAAAGACTATTATAGAATATAAAATAATAGAAAAGAAAAGCATAAAAAAACAATAGAAGAGAATAATAAAAAAAAAATTATATATATATATATATATATATATATATATTATATATATATATATATATATATATATATAAAAATATTCTATTGCTTTATTATTTTATATTCCAACTTATTGTTTTTTTAGAAAAACGTTTTCTATTTTTTTTTAATTCGATTCGAATTTGTCTTCGAATTCGATTCGAATATGTTTTCGAATTCGATTCGAATTTGAATTCGATTTGAATCTGGTTTTGGAATTCGATTCGAATATGTTTTCGAATTCATTCATTTTTTTTCGGATTCGTTTAAATTCTTTACTTTTGTGAACTTCCGGCCAGATGTGATCAGGGCAGCACACCTCCCTCCACAGCTCCGATACTCCTGACAAATCTCCGGGACTTTGGAGCACTTTTCACCAGCCTGAGCTGCACAAAACCACCACAGGTACACAGGGGAAGGTGCGCTGATTACAGGGATGCCATCATCCGCTCAAAAGAAGCCTGCTAAGCCTCCCACGGATCATAGACAGACCCGCTCCGTAAAGGACACATCTCCTGGCCCCGCCCCCGCCATCTTGGCTTCTTCTCCACAGAAGCAACGTGCTAAAGCCGCAGCAGATAAGATGGCACAGGCAAAGAATGCAGAGGAGACAGCCCCGGCGCCCGATCTGAACCCTGCAGTGGACGCAGAAGCGATCACACGGCCGATTCTGGAGGCGATCAGCACGAGTAAGGCAGAACTCATGGGGAGGATAGACCATCTCTCCTCTGAGTGTAACTTAATAAGGCATGATTTGGATAAGATTCGGGGCCGCCTGACAACAGTGGAGACGCGTGTCTCAGAGGTAGAAGACACATCCCAGGATCATGGTGCTCAGCTTGCTGAATTGAGAGATCAGGTCAGGGCACTGCAACATAAAGCCACAGATGCTGAAGACCGTCAGAGACGGAACAACATCAGGGTGGTGGGCCTTCCGGAAGGATCTGAAGGAGACAAGCCGGCGCAATTTGCTGAACTTTTCTTTAAACAGCTGCTGTCCATACAAGAAATGCCCCCCACATATGTTGTGGAACGAGCCCACAGGGTTCCTACTGGTAACAGACCCCCTGGTGCCTTTCCTCGGCCTCGGCCTTTCCTGGTCAGATTCCTGAACTTTCGTGACCGAGACATGCTCCTGACACAGGCCAGAAAACTACAGGATCTAAGACATGAAAACACCAGGGTGATGTTGTTTCCTGACTTTTCAGCAGCTACGCAACAGAAAAGGCAATCCTTCAATGAAGTCCGAAGGCGACTCAGAGAAAAAGAAGTAAAGTACAGCATGCTCTACCCCAGCAAGCTTCGAGTTCAACACAAAGGGATGGTAACGTTTTTTGAGCACCCGGATGAAGCGTGTGACTGGATGGACAAGGAACTTTGAATTTCTACAGCATGTCCGCAGATCAGTACTAGAGGCTGGTAAACTTTATTTTCCCTTTTTTTTTTTTTTCTCCTGTTTTTTCTTTCCCTGTTTTTACTAGTCTTTCTCCATGACTAACTCTGATGAGCTGCTCTAGGAATATGGGCATGTGCTGCAGTGTGTCGGGAATTTCATCCTGAATTTTTTTCCGTTATGGGTTCTCAATGTTTTTTTTTTTCCTTGGATGAAGGGGGAGTGTTTCTTTTCTTTTTTATTGGTCATCACTTACCGACACGCTACAAGGCTCCCTGCGGAGCAAAAGCAGAATTTCCTTGTACTCAATTAATGGCTACAAACCCCTGATACTTGAACCCTGCCTTTCAGAGTTAACTAAGGGTGCAGCTCTCTTTCACATGTCATGTGATGCTCCACGTTTTTTTTTATTTTTACAATTGGAGCTAAAGGAGGTGCAAAGAAGATACAAGGAACTGCCGAACTTTAGATTACAGCGGCGGGAATTCGCCACAATTTTTTTGTTGTTCTGTTTAGGGATGAAGCTACATACCAATCGTTTTTTGTTTGTTTTTGGTATGAAGGCAAGGGTGGGAAATTTTGGAACCATAGCTCGACCTAGGGTTTTTCATATAGTAATTGTTATTGCAGTAGCTAAGATTTGCATAGTCTATAGGGTTGACTACTCAATACGGAAAAGCAGATGGTTTAAATTCAAATATATAGAGAATGATGGCTAATGATATAAGGATTGTGTCTTGGAATGTTCGTGGCCTTAATCACAAATTAAAAAGGGCCTCAGTATTCCAATATCTTAAGCACACCCGACCGCATGTGATACTCCTACAGGAGACTCACCTGGATGGCAGTAGAATACTTTCACTGCGAAAACCGTGGATCCAAAGGGCCTTTCATTCGACATATTCCACCTTCGCAAGAGGTGTGTCTATCCTAATCAGTAAATCTATACCTTGCACGATCCACCAGGTGATCTCTGATACAGGAGGAAGATATGTGGCGGTTGTATTAGATCTGTGTCAAAAAACCATTGTACTGGTGAATATATATGTACCTCCTCCATTTCAGGCCAAAATGTTATATGATCTTTTAAATAAGATAGCACCATTTGCTCATCTCCCTATGGTATTGTTGGGGGACTTCAACGCGGTTCTTGATGCGGCGTTGGATACCTCCAACCCAGCTAGGCGAAGCTCTGTTGATCTTAATGGCTGGAGGTCGATGGCAGACCTCACGGAACTGTGGCGCTGGAAACATCCAACTGCCACTAGCTTCTCGCATGTGTCGTTAACCCACAAGTCCTCGGCCAGGATTGACCTGGCATTTGGAAATAACCTAATGCTGCCATTTCTGAAAGACATATCATATTTAGCAGGAGGCCTGACCGACCACAACCCTCTTGAGGTAATTCTGACCTTTGTATCAGGGAAAACAGGGGGGGGAATATGGCGCATGTCACCTGGTTGGCTGCAAAATGAACAAGTGGCTGCTCAGCTGACAGGAGCCATGCAGTCATATTGGTCGCTTAATGTTGACTCGGCAGACCCTCCACTGGTATGGGACGCCTTCAAGGCAGTGACCCGGGGGGAATGCATATCAGCAGTAAAAGCGGCACGGAAACATGACAGGGAAGAGATTGAGCTTCTACATCTTAGAGAACGGGACTGTGCGAAAGCCCATGCAGAGAACCCTACTGGGGCCTCGTATGAAGCCTTGTTGGAGGCGAGACGCTCCTTATCTATCTTTTTCACAGGTCAGGCACGTGCAGACATGACAAAGAAGGCTCAAACTGTCTTTACAGAGGGAGACAAAAATGGCAAGTTACTGGCCATGTTAGTCGCTGACTATCACCCAATTACCAATATCCCGATTATTAGGAACCAGAGAGGAGACCTAATTAGTGAACCCAAGTGTATTATGCAGGAATTTGTCAATTTTTTTGCATCTCTTTACTCCCCAATACCTTCTTATGAAACTGCAGACTTAGATTCCCTTCTAGGGGATTTATCTATACCTAGACTCTCGGACGATGACAAAAATAATCTTGAGGGGAAAATCACAACCAAAGAAATTGAGAAAGCGATTTACTCGTTCCCCCCCAACAAAGCTCCTGGACCTGATGGTTTCCCTGCCGATTTTTATAAAGCAAATGTTGAAGTCCTGGCCCCTAGAATTAACCTACTCCTGGATTATTGCCATGAACACGATACTTTACCTGACTCTATGTTAGAGGCCTATATGGTTCTCCTTTTGAAACCAGGGAAAGACCCGAAGGACTGTGCATCATACCGACCCATAGCTTTACTAAATACCGACCTGAAAATTCTGACTAAGATTTTGGCCCTTAGACTATCTACTGTACTCCCATCTATTGTAAACATAGACCAGACAGGTTTTATGCCGGGGAAATCAACTGACACGAATCTAAGAAGACTATTCACCCATTTACAATTGCAGTCCAGGAACACTAGCTCCAGAGTTGTGGTCTCTATCGATTTTGAAAAGGCCTTTGACTCTGTAGATTGGAGGTTTATGTTTAAGGTCTTGGAGGTTATGGGGTTTGGCCCAAACTTTAGGAAATGGGTTGCTATGTTATACAGAAATCCGAAAGCGGCTGTTCGACTGGGATCATCCATTTCGGATTTCTTTGTGGTGGGAAGGGGGACCCGCCAAGGGTGCCCGCTTTCACCTTTTTTGTTTGCTCTCGCCCTGGAGCCTCTGGCAGTAGCGCTTAGATCCTCGAGTCGTATCAAATCTATAAGGGTGGGAACGATAGATGAGTCCCTGGCGTTATACGCTGACGATATACTATTGTTCCTAGATGACCCGGAAGAATCCCTAAGAGCAGCATTGGAAATCATAAACCTTTTTGCTACTTTCTCCGGGTTAAGAGTAAACTGGAGTAAATCGTCCATTTTACCAATTGATGATGGGGCCAAGGCAAGGGTTGATCCTAGTTTACCGCTGCAGTGGGTAACGACCATCAAATATTTAGGGGTACAGATTACAGCGAATGTTCAGGAATATGTATCCCTGAACTTACTGCCATTGTTAACATCCCTACAGCAAAAGATTCGGGCATGGACCAAACTCCCACTATCCCTTATAGGACGCATTAGTTTAACCACTTGCCGACCCCCTCACGCCTATATACGTGAGCAGAGCGGCACGGGCAGGCAAAATCACGTACCTGAAACGTGATTGCCTTCCCGCGGGTGGGGGGTCCGATCGGACCCCCCCCCGGTGCCAGCTGCGGTCGGCATTTGGTTGGAAGCGATGGGAGACGAGGGGGAGGCCATCCGATCGTGGCCCCCCCCTCGCGATCGCTCCCAGCCAATGAGAAACATCCCCTGCCTCTGTATTGTACACAGAGGCAGAGGATGTGATGTCATCTCTCCTCGGCTCGGGAGTTTCCGTTCCAGCGCCGAGGGGAGATGACATGTAAGTGCACCAACACACACACACACACACACACACAGTAGAACATGCCAGGCATACCTTACACCCCCGATCCCCCCCCGATCACCCCCCGATCCCCCCCCAATCACCCCCCCCCCGTCACAAACTGACACCAAGCAGGTTTTTTTTTTTTTTTTTTTCCTGATTACTGTATAGTGTCAGTTTGTGACAGTTAGCAGTGTTAGGGTAGTGACTGTTACCCCCCTGTAGGTCTAGGGTACCCCCCTTACCCATCCTAATAAAGTTTTAACCCCTTGATCACCCCCTGTCACCAGTGTCGCTAAGCGATCATTTTTCTGATCGCTGTATTAGTGTCGCTGGTGACGCTAGTTAGGGACGTAAATATTTAGGTTCGCCGTCAGTGTTTTATAGCGACAGGGACCCCCATATACTACCTAATAAATGTTTTAACCCCTTGATTGCCCCCTAGTTAACCCTTTCACCACTGATCACCATATAACCGTTACGGGTGACGCTGGTTAGTTTGTTTATTTTTTATAGTGTCAGGGCACCCGCCGTTTATTACCAAATAAAAGTTTAGCCCCCTGTAGGTCTAGGGTACCCCCCTTACCCCCCCTAATAAAGTTTTAACCCCTTGATCACCCCCCGTCACCAGTGTCACTAAGCGATCATTTTTCTGATCGCTGTATTAGTGTCGCTGGTGACGCTAGTTAGGGACGTAAATATTTAGGTTCGCCGTCAGTGTTTTATAGCGACAGGGACCCCCATATACTATCTAATAAATGTTTTAACCCCTTGATGGCCCCCTAGTTAACCCTTTCACCACTGATCACCGTATAACCGTTACGGGTGACGCTGGTTAGTTCCTTTATTTTTTATAGTGTCAGGGCACCCGCCGTTTAATACCGAAAAAAGGTTTAGCCCCCTGATCGCCCGGCGGTGATATGCGTCGCCCTAGGCAGCGTCAGATTAGCGCCAGTACCGCGAACACCCACGCACGCACCGTACACGCACCGTACACCTCCCTTAGTGGTATAGTATCTGAACGCATCAATATCTGATCCGATCAGATCTATACTAGCGTCCCCAGCAGTTTAGGGTTCCCAAAAACGCAATGTTAGCGGGATCAGCCCAGATACCTGCTAGCACCTGCGTTTTGCCCCTCCGCCCGGCCCAGCCCAGTCCAGTCCAGCCCACCCAAGTGCAGTATCGATCGATCACTGTCACTTTTTTTTGTAGCGTTTTGGTGAACTGGCAAGCACCAGCGGCCTAGTACACCCCGGTCGTAGTCAAACCAGCACTGCAGTAACACTTGGTGACGTGGCGAGTCCCATAAGTGCAGTTCAAGCTGGTGAGGTGGCAAGCACAAGTAGTGTCCCGCTGCCACCAAAAAGACAAACACAGGCCCGTCGTGCCCATAGTGCCCTTCCTGCTGCATTCGCCAATCCTAATTGGGAACCCACCGCTTCTGCAGCGCCCGTACTTCCCCCATTCACATCCCCAACCAAATGCAGTCGGCTGCATGAGAGGCATTTATATATCCTCCCAAGTACCCCTACCCAACGAACCCCCCCAAAAAAGATGTTGTGTCTGCAGCAAGCGCGGATATAGGCGTGACACTCACTATTATTGTCCCTCCTGTCCTGACAATCCTGGTCTTTGCATTGGTGAATGTTTTGAACGCTACCATTCACTAGTTGAGTATTAGCATAGGGTACAGCATTGCACAGACTAGGCACACTTTCACAGGGTCTCCCAAGATGCCATCGCATTTTGAGAGACCCGAACCTGGAACCGGTTACAGTTATAAAAGTTACAGTTACAAAAAAAAAGTGTAAAAGAAAAAAAAAAACACAAACAAAAATAAAAAAAAATAGTTGTCGTTTTATTGTTCTCTCTCTCTATTCTCTCTCTCTATTGTTCTGCTCTTTTTTACTGTATTCTATTCTGCAATGTTTTATTGTTATTATGTTTTATCATGATTGCTTTTCAGGTATGCAATTTTTTATACTTTACCGTTTACTGTGCTTTATTGTTAACCATTTTTTTGTCTTCAGGTACGCCATTCACGACTTTGAGTGGTTATACCAGAATGATGCCTGCAGGTTTAGGTATCATCTTGGTATCATTCTTTTTAGCCAGCGGTCGGCTTTCATGTAAAAGCAATCCTAGCGGCTAATTAGCCTCTAGACTGCTTTTACAAGCAGTGGGAGGGAATGCCCCCCCCCACCGTCTTCCGTGTTTTTCTCTGGCTCTCCTGTCTCAACAGGGAACCTGAGAATGCAGCCGGTGATTCAGCCAGCTGACCATAGAGCTGATCAGAGACCAGAGTGGCTCCAAACATCTCTATGGCCTAAGAAACCGGAAGCTACGAGCATTTTATGACTTAGATTTCGCCGGATGTAAATAGCGCCATTGGGAAATTGGGGGAGCATTTTATCACACCGATCTTGGTGTGGTCAGATGCTTTGAGGGCAGAGGAGAGATCTAGGGTCTAATAGACCCCAATTTTTTCAAAAAAGAGTACCTGTCACTACCTATTGCTATCATAGGGGATATTTACATTCCCTGAGATAACAATAAAAATGATTTAAAAAAAAAAAAATGAAAGGAACAGTTTAAAAATAAGATAAAAAAGCAAAAAAATAATAAAGAAAAAAAATAAATAAATAAAAAGCACCCCTGTCCCCCCTGCTCTCGCGCTAAGGCGAACGCAAGCGGCGGTCTGGCGTCAAATGTAAACAGCAATTGCACCATGCATGTGAGGTATCACCGCGAAGGTCAGATCGAGGGCAGTAATTTTAGCAGTAGACCTCCTCTGTAAATCTAAAGTGGTAACCTGTAAAGGCTTTTAAAGGCTTTTAAAAATGTATTAATTTTGTTGCCACTGCACGTTTGTGCGCAATTTTAAAGCATGTCATGTTTGGTATCCATGTACTCGGCCTAAGATCATCTTTTTTATTTCATCAAACATTTGGGCAATATAGTGTGTTTTAGTGCATTAAAATTTAAAAAAGTGTGTTTTTTCCCCAAAAAATGTGTTTGAAAATCGCTGCGCAAATACTGTGTGAAAAAAAAAAAAATGAAACACCCACCATTTTAATCTGTAGGGCATTTGCTTTAAAATAATATATAATGTTTGGGGGTTCAAAGTAATTTTCTTGCAAAAAAAAATAATTTTTTCATGTAATCAAAAAGTGTCAGAAAGGGCTTTGTCTTCAAGTGGTTAGAAGAGTGGGTGATGTGTGACATAAGCTTCTAAATGTTGTGCATAAAATGCCAGGACAGTTCAAACCCCCCCCAAATGACCCCATTTTGGAAAGTAGACACCCCAAGCTATTTGCTGAGAGGCATGTCGAGTCCATGGAATATTTTATATTGTGACACAAGTAGCGGGAAAGAGACAATTTTTTTTTTTTTTTGCACAAAGTTGTCACTAAATGTTATATTGCTCAAACATGCCATGGGAATATGTGAAATTACACCCCAAAATACATTCTGTTGCTTCTCCTGAGTACGGGGATACCACATGTGTGGGACTTTTTGGGAGCCTAGCCGCGTACGGGACCCCGAAAACCAAGCACCGCCTTCAGGCTTTCTAAGGCCGTAAATTTTTGATTTCACTCTTCACTGCCTATCACAGTTTCGGAGGCCATGGAATGCCCAGGTGGCACAAACCCCCCCCAAATTACCCCATTTTGGAAAGTAGACACCCCAAGCTATTTGCTGAGAGGTATAGTGAGTATTTTGCAGACCTCACTTTTTGTCACAAAGTTTTGAAAATTGAAAAAAGAAAAAAAAAATTTTTTTTTCTGGTCTTTCTTCATTTTCAAAAACAAATGAGAGCTGCAAAATACTCACCATGCCTCTCAGCAAATAGCTTGGGGTGTCTACTTTCCAAAATGGGGTCATTTGGGGGGGGTTTGTGCCATCTTGGCATTTTATGGCCTTCAAAACTGTGATAGGTAGTGAGGAGTAAAATCAAAAATGTATGCCCTTAGAAATCCTGAAGGTGGTGCTGGGTTTTCGGGGCCCCGTACGCGGCTAGGCTCCCAAAAAGTGCCACACATGTGGTATCCCCGTACTCAGGAGCAATATATCATTTAGTGACAACTTTTTGTAAATTTTTTTTTTTTTTTTGTCATTATTCAATCACTTGGGACAAAAAAAAAAAAATATTCAATGGGTTCAACATGCCTCTCAGCAATTTCCTTGGGGTGTCTACTTTCCAAAATGGGGTCATTTGGGGGGGTTTTGTACTGCCCTGCCATTTTAGCACCTCAAGAAATGACATAGGCAGTCATAAACTAAAAGCTGTGTAAATTCCAGAAAATGTACCCTAGTTTGTAGACGCTATAACTTTTGCGCAAACCAATAAATATACGCTTATTGACATTTTTTTCCAAAGACATGTGGCCGAATACATTTTGGCCTAAATGTATGACTAAAATTTAGTTTATTGGATTTTTTTTATAACAAAAAGTAGAAAATATCATTTTTTTTCAAAATTTTCAGTCTTTTTCCGTTTATAGCGCAAAAAATAAAAACGGCAGAGGTGATCAAATACCATCAAAAGAAAGCTCTATTTGTGGGAAGAAAAGGACGCAAATTTCGTTTGGGTAGAGCATTGCATGACCGCGCAATTAGCAGTTAAAGCGACGCAGTGCCGAATTGTAAAAAGTGCTCTGGTCAGGAAGGGGGTAAATCCTTCCGGGGCTGAAGTGGTTAATTAAAATGAAATTCCTTCCTGTTATTTTATATTTTCTACGGCATGCACCTATTTGGATTCCGAAAACGTATTTTCGGAAGCTGGACAGCATCATCTCATCCTTTATATGGGCTCCAAAGCCTCCAAGAATAGGCCTCAGAGTCCTGCAGGAACCTGGGGATCAAGGGGGTCTGGCACTGCCTGATTGGCAAAAATACTACTTAGCAGGACAGATGGTGTTCGCTCGTAGATGGTTGATAGCTGAGGATGGGGATGCTGCCACAGTGTTGGAGGCGGCCCAACTCGGTTCGTATGAAAGTCTTAGGTTTGCCCTGTTTAGAGGTTCCAGGTCTGAACTGCCCCTGACGCTGACAATGAAGGCCACTATTAAAGCATGGACGACTGCAGTGAAACTAGCATGTCCTAGTTATGGGGGGTTTTCGCCTTCAACCCCGATTTGGATGAATCCAACTGTACCACAATTTTACAACTTACCAGATCCTATGATTTGGGCGGTAAAAGGAATAAAGACTTTGAGAGACATAACATATTTTGGAGAGTTACAGACCTTTTCCCAACTACAGTCGAGGCATGATCTTCCAAATACATACCTATTTAGATTTCTACAAGTTAGGCATGCATTTCAGGAGCAATTTAGAGAACTGAAGGTAGAATCCTTGCCCTCGTCCCTTGAATCGCTATTGGCGGATGGGGACCTGGTCAAACCTCTTTCAGTGGCCTATAAAGAATTCTTTAAGTCAACCCCACCAGCAATTACCAAATGCAGAGAGAAATGGGAGATGGAGGTTCCAGAAATACAAGGGGAAGACTGGGATGAATTATGGATTCAACCTTTTAGGCACCTGGTATCAGCCAGGGATAGGCTGATCCAGTTCAAATTCCTGCACAGAAGCTATCTTACTCCAGCTAGGTTGCATAAGATCTTCCCCACGGTTTCGGCAGAATGTTGGAGATGCTCTCATGTAGCTGCAGATACAGATCACATTTTTTGGCGCTGTCCAAAGATTCAGGAATTTTGGACGGATGTTACTTCCTGTATCACGGAATTAATATCAGTACCAATACCGATGAATATTAAGGTATGTCTGCTGGGACTGGTGGATGACATAGTACCAACACATGCCATGCGAACACTACTGAATATACTCATGTTCTACGGAAGAAAAGCTATCTTGCTGGCCTGGAAAAAACCAGAGGCACCGACTATTTCAGCCTGGAAGGGCCTGGTGAACTCCATGCTTCCCTTTTACAAGGCTACATATGAATCTAGGGGGTGTGTAAAGAAATTCGATAGAGTGTGGCAAGCATGGTATAAGTCTAACACCACGGTGGGATAAGGGAGGAGGTAATGAGTTGATAAAAAGTGAACATATTTGGAGGAAGACACATCTCATAGACATCTCAATGAGTAGCGACAATAAATTCAGCAGGTAGAGGGTCATGATACTTGCAAATAAGTAACATATCACAAGCTTTTGTTATAGGCTACACCAGTGATCCGGTAACTCTCGGCGAGCTGTGGTTCATGGGTGGGGGGGAGGAGGGAACCAGGGAGGTACGGGGAATGTAGTTAGTAGATCTTTGTTAGATAAGCACAAGGCCACGGTTGGCCTTTTGGGGACGTTGTTTATCGGACACGTCCTTAATGTTGTATGATTTATAATGTCGATAAAATTAATAAAAAGAATTTATAAAAAAAAAAAAAAAAAAAATTCTTTACTTTTGTAATTCAGAAATTCGGATGCATCCGAATTTCCGAATAATGAAAAATTCGTCCGAATTTCGATTCGGAACGAAACGAAATGCACATGCCTAGCTTTAAATACCTGGGGGTGGTGGTATCCAGATCCGGCTGATTACCTTAGATTGAACTTGGGCCCGCTACTAGACAGGCAGAAGGCTAAATGTAATAGTTGGTGCAAGCTTCCCTTGTCAGTGGTGGGACGAGTGAACCTAATAAAAATGGTGTGGGCTCCGCAACTCTTATACGTGTTCCACAATTCACCTATGTGGATTTCAAACAAATGGTTTAAACGTATTGATTCCTTAATGCGAGATCTGATATGGAAGAAGAAAAAAGCTAGGATTATCTTAACTACCCTACAATATGGTAAAGATAAAGGAGGATTAGCTGTACCACATCCTAAACTGTATTTCATAGCCTCACAAATCCAACAATTGGCAGAGTGGGGAGAGGATGCAGGAGACGACCCCATAATTAACCTGGTCACAATGTCCAATCCCACATTGAAAGCAGCCTCCCATATGGAAATGGACCTGCCTAGTATACCACACTCAACCCCCACAAGTGGTCTCCTTAGGAAAGTGTGGCAGGAATTTCTGAAAGCTAAAGCACTTAAAGGCCCATTACCCTTTACCCCATTATGGAATAGTCCTAGATATCCAGAACTACAAGAAATACAGGGGTTCTCCCCCTGGAGAGAAAGGGGGATATGATTTTTCCCACAGCTCTATGAAGGGATGGCGCTGAAATCTCGTGAACAACAGACTCACTCTCTAGAGGTATCATCATCTCCTCTGCTGATGGATGTCCTACGGGCTGAGACCCGGAAGGGACTTATATCCAGGATATATGCTGAACTGCTGTCCCCTGTCCAGGATCATGCCTCATTCAAATGTAGGGTGGAAGAAATTGGAAGTATAGATGGGGATCAATGGGACATGGCCCTGGAGTCAATACCTGTGGTATCTGTTTCAGCCTCTCAAACTGTCACAATTATTTATCTTACACAGAGCATATAGAACACCAGTACAGCTCCATAGCTGGGGGGGTAGAGACTCTCCCCTGTGCCCGAAATGCAAAGTACATCAGGGGGACTTCATACATTTACTCTGGAGGTGCCCGAAACTCCACCGATATTGGGTGGAGGTATCTCAATGTATCTCCAGACTAGCTCAGGTTCCTGTTAACTTGAACCCCCTGGTGTCCTTGCTCGGGGGAATTGATGAGGAAATGTATCCGAAGGGAATGTACCATATGATTATTAGGTTGCTGTATCAGGCCAGGGAACTTATAGCAAGGTACTGGATGGCACCCACGGTCCTCATGGGAAAACAGTGGATTGTTTATGTAAATTCTCTACTTCCCAGGGAGCGCTTGCCCTACAGCCACAGAAAGGCTGCGAAGAAATTTGAACTCATCTGGGAGCGATGGCTGGATGACCCTAGCCTTGCCCCTCTACAACTGGTATTAGACAGGCTCGTTCTGTAAAGGTTGACAGTTGATGTGGGGAGGGGGAGAGATGAGAGAGAGGTAGGAAACACAGGTTGAATTACGTTTATAGGCTATGCACTAGACTCTGTCCTAATATCTTATCCGTTGGCTGAAGAAATTACTAGTGCGGTTCTATGATAACGGGTCAAAAGTGCTGGTTAATGTTTTATGTTTGGGGTTAGGGGAGGTAAAAGAGAAAATTCACCATTTGCACTATATTCTGTTATTTGTCGGATAATATGGATGATCAAAGAAAGATATGTTTGGTATGTACTACCTTATTCTCATACTGCAATGTTTGTATGTATCATATGAGCAATTTAATAATAAACAAGTTTTGATTAAAAAAAAAAAAAAGAAAAAAGGATGGCAGTGGAGGGTCCTTGGCCTCTCCCACTAAGGCCAGACCTGCTTTTGCAGGGGCAGATATTCCATCCTACTTTAAGAACGCTAAATTTAACAGCTTGGCTATTGAAACCCACATTATGAAGAAACGTGGGCTTTCCAGGTCAGTTTTCTCAACTTCAATCAATGCAAGGAAACCAGCTTCCAGAGCTATATATTATAGAGTTTGGAAAACTTATGTTTCCTGGTGTGAATCCAAGGGTTGGCACCCTCGGAGATATATTATAGGCGGAATCCTTGCCTTTCTACAATTGGGCACAGAAATGAAGTTGGCCCTAAGTACTATTAAGGGCCAAGTCTCAGCCTTATCAGTTTTATTTCAAAGACCGCTTGCTACGCATTCTTTAGTCTGGGGTTTTATGCAAGGGGTGATGCGGGTTAATCCGCCAGTTAAATCACCTTTAACCCCTTGGGACTTGAATTTAGTTTTGTCAGTGTTACAAAAACAGCCATTTGAACCATTACAGCATATTCCCTTAGTCCTTCTGACTAGGAAGCTGATATTTTTGGTTGCTATATCCTCAGCAAGGAGGGTTTCAGAATTGGCTGCTCTTTCTTGTAAAGAGCCATATTTGATTATTCATGAGGACAGAGTGGTGTTACGCCCTTGTCTAGGCTTTTTGCCAAAAGTGGTTTCAGGCTTTCATCTGAATGAAGATATTGTCTTGCCATCGTTTTTCCCAAAACCATTTTCCAGGGAAGAAAAGTCATTACATTGTCTTGATGTAGTGAGAGCAGTGAAAATATATTTAAAGAAACTGCTCAGATTCGTAAGACTGATGTCTTAATTATTCTGCCAGAGGGTCCTAAGAAAGGACAGGCAGCGTCAAAATCCACTGTTGCTAAGTGGATTCGGCAAGTTATAATTCAAACTTTTGACTTAAGTGTAGCAAGGAAATCCCGGACTGCTGCACTCTGAACACGGCCATCTTTATTTCAAAAAAATTGTTAAAATCCAACAAAAGTCATCAGATACGATCAGAAAATAGCAATAGGTAACGTGTTTCACATACAAAGATGCTTACTCATAGCTAAAGTATGAAAGAGTGTAGTCACAGCTAAATAGAACAGAAGAATAAAAACCACCAATGAAAAGCTGGTGGTAAAACAATGAATTAAATCAATGAACAATTATCAAATAAATGACACACTTGTGGAACATCACATAGAACAAAAACATACCAACAGTGAGAAACACCTATGGAAAAAGATGCATATATATTCACAATAAACTTGATCATCCTAGAGGCAGTTCAAAAACATTTGCGGAGCTTAAAAAGGCTTAAGAGAAACACAAAGGTAGCAAAGTAGGATATGATAAAAGTATGCAGTGGAAGAAACATTCAGTTATACGTATATTAAATCAATTTAGATTAAATTAAATCAGATCGAATTAGATTGAGAGACTGTTACGGCAATCTGGGTACAGGATACATCTTGAATAGTTGTTGTCTCAAAAATGTTACAAATAAGTATCACCGTTATATTTGGGAAGTGTCACCGTTATAGTCCCAAAAAGCTATCATATATGTGTGTAAATGGCAATGAATAATAATAATAGTAAAAAGTTTGCTTCCACTTATTATAGTCTATAAGGAAACCCAGCTATGATTGACTCTAAATAGTTATGCTATGCTGTTGTAACAGAGTATGTGTAGTATGTAAACCAGGACTATCAGAAGGGTTACTTTGTAAGTATATAGACCAGTATTGGAAAAACAAACTACAAAAAACGGAAAAACAAAAGCCAACTCTATCTTCCAGTGAGATCTAAACGACCTTGTCACTTTATAAATCTCAAATGAACAGAGTCTCCCTCCGCTTGCTGAAAAATGAAAACAAGGGTCATATGGCCTACAGCCATCACAAGCTCACAACTATGTAATCTGCGAAATTATAAAGGACTTAGCCCTCTATATAGCTCAAAATAGCTATCGATGGCACGTGTCCACAGTTCTACAATACTGCCTCTGAAAGCAGAAAAATCCACAACCCAAAAATTGTAATATGCCACAGAGGGGTCTATAAATTGTGAATCTTAGATGAACAAAGTTTCCCTCCGCTTGCTAAAAGAGTGGAAACCACAAATTATATATATTACATTCATTACACATTTCAATAATATAATTCCAAAGCTGCTGCAAACCTGAACAGAATCTCCCTCTGCTTGCTGAAAAATAGAAGCCGCGCATTATATGTCTCCCATCCATTCCAAAAGCATAGTTCCAGAACTGCTAAAAAAGCTTTGAGTAGTCTGTCTATATCTACGTATTAATGTAAAAGTGCCAGACATGAACGGGGAATAGAGAAAACCGATATTTACATATATAATAGGCTGTAAAATGTATATCCCTCCCCATACGTCTAATATCCGAATTAAAACCGGCCTTAAATCAAAGAAGCTATTAGTATCGTGTAATCGTGTGGTACCAAAATGGCCTCTAGATTCAAGGAGAGAGGATATTCTGAGTCGATGGTCAACAGGGGTTTGTCCATAGCATCTGAGACATCTAGAGAGAAACTACTTGAGGAAAAATCCATAAAGAAGAATACAGCAATGTTTGAAAGGGGCAGGATTCATGGCAGTCCTACCTTCTCTACTCCATACAGTCTTGAATAAGAGAAAATACGTAAAATAGTTAAGAAACATCTTCCCGTTCTGTCACACGATCCCATCTATTCACATATTTTAGCTGGTGGGATACGTACCGTGTCTAGAAAGGCTCCATCCCTGGGAAATCTGATGTTACCTAGCCTTTTTTCAAGTAAAACAAATACGAATAATTGGTTATCTTTTAAAGGCACATTCAGATGTGGGGGACATAATTGCACCTACTGCCCATTCATCAAGGGTGGAGATGCAATTGTGTCCTCATCTACAGGTAAATCTCATAAAATTCTCTCATTTGCTAATTGCAATACCCGCTATGTGATTTATGCCATAACCTGCACTGCATGTTCTATACAGTATGTGGGAAGAACTATTCGCAGGTTAAAAGATTATATGATCATCTCAATGATATATAGAAAAACCATAATACAAGTGTTTCGCGGCACTGGAATGAGTTCCATAATAAGGACACCTCTAGTTTAGTCATCCAAGCCATTGATAAAATCTTGAGACCACCGAGAGGTGGTGACAAATTGAATTTATTATGTAAACGTGAGGTTCGGTGGATCTATATTTTGAACACTAGGCTCCCGTCCGGTCTTAACTTTACTAAACTCCTACCAATAAACCCCATAATATCTATACTGTATGATAATTATACTCTAATCCAATTATTAGTTAGAAAGTTAGAACATTGGTTTTTGATAGTTTCACAATTTCTATTTCTTGCTACTGAAATTTTTTAATGCATGAAATGGCTATAGAAAGGCATTGATCCTGTTCTGTCTAGAGGCAGTGCTATGCTAGTATGGATATCTACTGATCTCTTTCTCTCAAGGTAGCGTCATGTCATCATAGAAATGCATTTCTCTTATTTTCTCTTGATGTTATATTATGTTTTTATGTTATCATAGAGGTGTGTTTGTCTCTTTGTCTCTGGAGGCAGTATGTGTTGCTCTAGAGACACGATACTAATAGCTTCTTTGATTTAAGGCCGGTTTTAATTCGGACATTAGACGTATGGGGAGGGATATACATTTTACAGCACATTATATATGTAAATATCGGTTTTCTCCATTCCCCGTTCATGTCTGGCACTTTTACATTAATACGTAGATGTAGACAGACTACTCAAAGCTTTTTTAGCAGTTCTGGAACTATGCTTTTGGAAATTTGGAATGGATGGGAGACATATAATGCGCGGCTTCTATTTTTCAGCAAGCGGAAGGAGACTCTGTTTGCAGCAGCTTTGGAATTATATTATTGAAATGTGTAATGAATATAATTTATATAATTTGTGGTTTCCACTCTTTTAGCAAGCGGAGGGAAACTTTGTTCATCTAAGATTCACAATTTATAGACCCCTCCGTGGCATTTTACAATTTTTGGGTTGTGGATTTTTCTGCTTTCAGAGGCAGTATTGTAGCACTGTGGATATTTTGAGCTATATAGAGGGCTAAGTCCTTTATAATTTTGCAGATTACATAGTTGTGAGCTTGTGATGGCTGTAGGCCATATGACCGTTGTTTTCATTTTTCAGCAAGCGGAGGGAGACTCTGTTCATTTGAGATTTATAAAGCGACAAGGTCGTTTAGATCTCACTGGAAGATAGTTAGCTTTTGTTTTTCCGTTTTTTGTAGTTTGTTGTTCCAATACTGGTCTATATACTTACAAAGTGACCCTTCTGATAGTCCTGGTTTACATACTACACATACTCTGTTACAACAGCATAGCATAACTATTTAGAGTCAATCATAGCTGGGTTTCCTTATGGACTATAATAAGTGGAAGCAAACTTTTTACTATTATTATTCATTGCCATTTACACACATATATGATGGCTTTTTGGGACTATAACGGTGACACTTCCCAAATATAACGGTGATACTTATCTGTAACATTTCTTGGGACAACTATTCAAGATGTATACTGTACCCAGATTGCCGTAACAGTTTCTCAATCTAATTTGATCTGATCTAATTTAATTTAATCTAAATTGATTTAAAGCAGGAGTCCAGCGACCAATCTTTTTTTTTTTTTTAGGTCATTGAGACACTTTGCTAACCCCAAAATAATACTCAGTTTGGGTGTAATATTTCCGCCTCTGTCTGTTTTCGTACTGATGAATAACTTAAAAAATGTGATGCTGGCTGTTTCCATCTTGCTTGTGGGCATGTGAAGCCCACAAGCATTGATTTTCTGAATGTGGTGAATGCTGTTCATTCACAGCTTGTTCACAAGCATGATCATTGTTTCCGCAATGAATCTTGGGAAGCCTGACACTAAGCTCCCAGGAGACAGTGCGGCGCCGGGGAAAGGCAATGAACACGCCTACTCCCATGGGAGGAGAGACAGGAAGTGCCACAATAAAGTACAATATAAAGGTAATTACAGCGATAAAAAAAAAATTTGTGCGCCATTTGAACATCTATGCAATTAACTGAAGGGGGTAAGATTAAGTAAAAAATTTGAGTGGAACCCCACTATAATATACCTATAACTGAATGTTTCTTCCACTGCATGCTTTTATCATACCCTACTTTGCTACCTTTGTATTAGTTATTTTACTAATATCTATGCGGGATATTCTATATAACCACACTTTATTTACAGGTGGTTTCTCTTAAGCCTTTTTAAGCTCCGCAAATGTTTTTGAACTGCCTCTAGGATAATCAAGTTTAATGTGAACATATATGCATCTTTTTTCCATAGGTGTTTCTTACTGTTGGTATGTTTTTGGTCTATGTGATGTTCCACAAGTGTGTCCTTTTAATTCATAATTGTTCATTGATTTAATTGATTGTTTTACCACCAGCTTTTCATGGTGGTTTTTATTCTTCTGTTCTATTTAGCTGTGACTACACTCATTCACACTTTAGCTATGAGTAAGCATCTTTGTATGTGAAACGCGTTAGTTATTGCTATTTTCTGATCGTATCTGATGATTTGTTGGATTATAACAATTTTTTTTAAATAAAGATGACCGTGTTCAGAGTGCAGCAGTCCTGGATTTCCTTGCTACCATAGACTTGTGCACAGTCTGCAGCTGACTTTTATTGAGGGTGGAGGTTTTCCTTTACGGTCCGCGGAGCTTGGAGAGCGGAATTACCTTATGTTTTATGATTTAATGCCAGAGAGGTTAGTGCTTCTTGGCCAGTGCGTCACCAGGCCTCCTTTGCGCAGATCTGCAAGGCCGCAACTTGGTCTTCGGTCCATAAATTCACAAAATTTTATCAAGTGGCTGTAAGAAGGAATGAGGATATCGCCTTCGGGCCCAATGTGCTGCAGCCAGCAGTATAAGTCCTCAGGTCTGGGGGTGCCCTACAGGTTGTGTCTCCCTCCCCTCAAGTAGCATTGCTATGGGACATCCCACTAAGTAAATACTTGAGGCTCTGTGTCCTATGATGTACGATAAAGAAAATAGGATTTTTATAACCGCTTACCAGTAAAATCCTTTTCTTGGAGGATTTTCTTGGGGTGTAAGTATATTGCTTTGCTACAAAAAACAGAGGTACGCCTGGAAGGAGGAGGGGTTATATAGGGGAGTCAACTTCCTGTATTGGGTGTGCCAGTGTCAACACCTGAAGGTAGCTATAACCCACTAAGTAAATACTTGAGGCTCTGTGTCCTATGATGTACTCCAAGAAAAGGATTTTACAGGTTAGCTGTTATAAAAATCCTATTTTTTTGTTCAATTTTCTAATCGATAGTTGGGTCAAATCAACATTAATTTTCAACCACAGTGATGGGAAAATTTGAAGGAGCAGTATGGAAAACATTTTACTCAAAGGAATTTTCAGACAGTGTATGTGGTTTCAGAAATTACATTCATTTTAATACTGAATGTTAAAAGCAAGTGAAATTTTCAAACTTCTCTGGGCTCAGATGCTAATCTTCTCTGCACAGAGTCTTTAAAGGAGAAATCTAGCCAAAGCTCATTTGGCTGGGCTTCTCCTATGGGTCAGAGGAGTGCAATTCGTTTTGTGACCCGTTTTCAGCAGAGAGCGGACTTTCGGCTTTCTGCTGTCATCACGGATATCAGTCCAGGCACCACGTCATCCCGACAATAGAAGTCTGGATCCGCCAGGTGCCTGCACTGAAACCCGTCGCAGCCTCGCAGCGAGCCACTGAGAGCCTAAGACAGCCGCTCCCTGCCCCTCCACAGCTCAGAGCTCCAATGAGCGAGGAGGAGAAAGAGCAGAGAGCTGTGACTGACAGGCTGCAGCTCTCTGCTCATGGAGCTCTAAAAACCAAGCGATGGGCGATGTTCAATTGCCCCCGTTTTCAGTGTAGAGGTGCTGGGGGACAGATGCAGCATCGGACCAATGCTGAATCCACCTAGGTAAGGATAGGTGTGTGCACAGGCTGTGCCAGGTGTGCCTGGGCACACCGAATTACCCTGTGCTGCGCAGATTCCCCCTGCTGCTTGGCTGCAGAGAAAGAGACTGGGGAATTTTTGTCCTCAGTCCCTTTCTCTGTGTCAAAAGTGAGACATGGGAGGTCTGTTTAGATCCCTGATATTTCACCAAAGCCCCCAATGGGGCTCCTAAAATATGTAAACAAAACAAAAAAATATTGTAAAAAAGAATAAATAAATGCTGCATGTACCTGTACGGCGTACCGATGTACCTGAGATACTGGGGGGGGCACACGCCCGCTGCACGCCGGGGGAGCGTGCGCCTGCTGCATGGCAGGGGAGCGCACGCACAGGTCCCGTGGACTTGTCAGCCGGCCACCTGCAATCACTCCACAGAGACAAGGCAGATCCCCGTTCTAAACGTTCAGCCATTTTGTCGGTTGGCAACGCCGGTTCGTTTCCAGTATGCTTGGCGGTCTTTTTAAACATGTGAGTGCACCAACTTTTTTTATACAAAAAATTTGTTACCTGGATGCCTGCGCAATGAGCGTTTTTATTTTTTACATATTGATATGGATGCTGGAGCTTATCCGTTTTAATGAATTGAAGCGACTATTGGGTTCCTTTGACTATTGGGAGAGGATTAGTCCAAAGTGTCGGATTGGATCGATCACTACAGAGGGACCGTTGGGGCCATTAACCAGGGTCAGTAGTTTTGGGTGCTGGTGGTGGCTATTCTATCCCCTTTATCCGGTTCTGGATGAAGATCCCCGATTCGATCGTCTTCTCAGTTTTATTATTGATGGACTTTATTGTTTATATATTATTTTAAGCGCTACACCTTTCCATTTTACATTAGGGCTGGTAACTTGTGGTGTTTGTGGATGGGGAGCAATGATAATGAGAGGTGAAATGATGACCCTAATCAACAGTGGCTGGATGTCTGCTCTTAGATGGCAACTTGACCTTTCGAGGGCTCGATCCATCTTGTGGTCCTTACTGTCTTTTTCTCAATATCATCACCACTTACCTAATCCCTTTAACTTAAAAGCAATGGGTGGTCTGACTGGGCAGCTTTCCCCATAGAAACAGAGCAAAGCAGCAGACTTAAATGAATAACAGCATGACACAGTGATCCCAGAGAAAGCATTGACAAGGAGATAAGAAGAGTCAAGGTGAATGCCATAAAGAGCACTGGGATCCCAGAGCAACACTGAGAAGGAAGAGATCAGAAAAGTCAAGGTGAATGCCATATAAAGGGAAAACATACCTGCAAACAATGATCACATACTCATTCAGCATGCATGAGTAGAGAACTCCACCATGTGTTGCCCAAAAAAGCCATACAACCATTTAAAACAGTCACATTATTGATGATATCAGTGCCTGAGCATGCTCAGATCGCCATCTTGGAAAAAGGCTAGCCAGGAAACTTGCCACAGAGGCTGCATCACTTCCTGCCTTTCATGATCAGAGTGCACTTGCACTGCTGCAGTAATCTTGGAAATGGCAAACGCCCACAACACAAACAGAGCAAATAAGAGAAAAGCATATGGAAAGCAAAGGGAAAATACTGCCACTTGCACCAAAGCTTATTTAAAGCTTTCTTTGACAGGCCTGCACCACTGGAATGGGGCTCCAACCATATAGCTCATGTAGAGGCTGTACAGGAAGGACTTTTACCCAGGAGAGGCTGAACTATGCCCCCACCAGACCACCAGAATGGGGCTCCAAGCATACAGCTCATTTGGAGGCTGTACAGGAAAGACTTCCACCCAGGAGAGGCTTAACCTGGCTTGGGCGACAAACGGTAAGGGATGCCTCACGACTCCAGTCCTGATCAGGTGAGGACAAAAAAAGAGAATGCTGCGAGCCAGATCTGTCTTTGATGTATAGTTAACCAGTCCTATCAAATTGCGGGGGTGGAGCCACAACCCATTGTATGCTGCCGTGATGCTCCAGAAAAGTATTTTTTTATATATTGGGTATTCATTCGCATTGACCATTTTTTCAATATCACCTTTGGTTTGCATACCATCACTGGGACATTCTCATAATTAATTTGGACATTCATAGACTTTTGTTTCCACCTATGCATCGGAATCAGAATACTTTATTAACCCCAAAGGGAAATTATTGACCTGTTTCATCCTATGTTTTGGCACCAGCCAGTGGTTTGTCTGCATATTTACAGTACACAGTCCTCACTCTTCCTGACCCAACAGTTGTCCACACTGCCCTTCTCCTGTGCAGGCTTTTTGCAAGACAGATCAACAGAACAAATTGGCTTAGGAAGCCTCAGACTGAACAGCACAAACCAAGGAATTTAGACAAGCAATGTCACCACGTAGACTAGATATCTGCATACATATAGGACAGCAACCCAGCTTCCAAAAAGTACCAAAAAATAGCAAATGGCAAGCAAGTATTAGGCCTCATTCTCACGAGGCGAACTCCGTGGAAGCGGTCCGCCGGCTCAGTGGGAGATCTCTCCGTTGATCTCCGCTGAGCCGGCGGATGACAGGTCCCTCTCTGCTCACTGAGCGGGGAGGGGCTTGTCAGGCGCCGCTGCTGCCTATGGAGGGATCGGATGAAAACAGACAGCATGTCCGTTTTCATCAGATCTCACCCGATCCGCCAGTGACGGATCCTGACGTAGGGCCATCCGTCTGCTTTTTGCGGATCAGACCGGGTCAGATGTCAGCGGACATGTCTCTGCTGATATCCGTTGCTCCATAGGCTAACATGTAGCGCCCGTTCAGGTCCGCCGTCAAAACTGACAGGCGGACCTGAACGGTCCCATCGTGTGAAAAGGGCCTTACACTGAATTAAAACAGACATTTTAAAAATATTTACTTAAAATCAAACCTAGGTCCTAGCCAAATACAGTTGGCTGTCTGCAAACTCCAAGCTGTTTTTAAAACTACTGCGGTTCAAATTATGCTCTTTTGTCTGCTACGGTTCTGTCCTGATGCACTCCCAATAAACAAACACCAGAGTTTGCTCATTGTGTGTAATGGGTAGTTTCCCTTCCTCCCCTGAATCACAAGGGTTGGGAGAGTAAAGCTGGATACACACTATACAACTTTTTTTGTTCGGTTGTTAGGTTTACCTTCAACTATGTAGTGCAAGGGCCTGCCTGATTGCATACAAATTTTGACATATTTATGGTTTAGGTAAATCTAAAGAAAATTGTACAGTGTGTATCCAGCTTAAGGATTGGGCCTTTTGTTTATAGACCTTTTCTGGTTATTTTGCTCATTTCTTTTTTTGTTGATGAGATCATGTTGTTGGCCTATTCTTCTTTATCAAGTAGATATGTGGTTCCACCTGTTCCGGTGGATTATTTGTTTACCGCCTCTGCTAGTGCAGGATCAGCGTTCCTTCACCTGGAGTAATTTCCCTTAAAAGTGGATCGCTTTTATCCTACACTTGAGCATCAGTTTGACATGTGGCCTTCCTTTCTTCATTGGCAGTCTCCCCTGTCTTGAAGACAACTCATCGCACCTGGTTCAGATATAGGCATTGGTCTTTCTGTTAGTCCTGTGTTGCAGATGGTTCCTGGGCTCTTCTTGGATGTTTAAGTAGCTGTTGCCCATCCAGAAGCTGAACTGCTTTTGAATGCTTCAACTGTTTCAGAATTGCTGTGTCCCTCAATGGACAATATGATTTCTGTACTTATCATTGAGGTGTCCTGTGCATCAAACAATTCTAGGATAATTCAATTAGCACATGGTGTATGTCACTTTACGAGGGTGTTTTTTCTTTTACCCAGTTCTCCTGTAATAAGCTGCATGCTTGAAATAAACACAGGTTCGCTCCTACTAAAAGTGAAAAAATTAATCCTTCAGTTATTTTACATGCTTTTTCCCCATACCTACATTATTTTGTATAATGCTGGCTAAACACATGGCAACTTTCAGGAAATTTCAGACAGCTTTTGGGCACACAATACAAAAGAGACTGTGGGACTTTAAATGAGGTCCATGACCATGGGGCCAAAGTATCTCCATCCCTGCTTCAAATGAGAAACTGAATAAAGGGTTGGGACTTTGAATGAAGCATGTACAATAAAATAAATAATTATTTGTATCAAATTTATTCCATATAAATAAATATAAACAAGACACACAACACTATGAGTCTTATGATGCATTTCATATAAACATAAAATCAATACATATATATACATACATATACATGCAAGGCACAATATACCATGATGGTTCAATGTAAGTGACTTAAAAAACATGAAATATCAAGATAAAAAGTAGGTATCTAGTCTGGCCATGGATAGGCAAAATGTTGCACGTATCTGGATGTAACTGTGAATAAAGGATGCATGGGTATAGCATCCGTAGCTCGACGTATTTCGTGGTTGGTAACCACTCTTCAGGAGCAATTGTGGCCAGAGCCTGCCGTACAAAGCTGTTTGAGGTAGTGTCCCTCAGCTAGGGAGGCGAATGGCTGGAAATAAAGGCAGTGGGGACAGCAAGCTTTTTTTTTTTTTTCTTGTGGAGAGCCCGGGTTTGGTCAAATTGCCTGATATGGTATCATGGTCCTAGGATGGCTGCTGGCTTCCCTCTGCGATCTCCGCTCATCCACTTCACTCTGCTGTGACTTGTGCTGAGAGCAGCTGTAGCTGACTTTTTATCACCAATGGTCCAAAACAACATGTCCAAGACTCCTTCAACCTCACAGGAGATCCACATGGATGTTCTGGAGAACCCCACCATAGTGCAGACTTATGGAAAAGGAGCAAGAAGGAAAAATAGATTCAAAGGATCGGATGGCAGTACGTCTTCTGACACTACCTCAAACAGCTTTGTACGGCAGGCTCTGGCCACAATTGCTCCTGAAGAGTGGTTACCAACCACGAAACGTGTCGAGCTACGGATGCTATACCCATGCATCCTTTATTCACAGTTACATCCAGATACGTGCAACATTTTGCCTATCCATGGCCAGACTAGATACCTACTTTTTATCTTGATATTTCATGTTTTTTAAGTCACTTACATTGAACCATCATGGTATATTGTGCCTTGCATGTATACGTGTGTATATATATGTATTGATTTTATATGTTTATATGAAATGCATCATAAGACTCATAGTGTTGTGTGTCTTGTTTATATTTATTCATATGGAATAAATTTGATACGAATAATTATTTAGCTTTTGGGCACACAACCTAGGACCTATTGTATGAAAGTGCACGTGTTATGCATTTTTCATGCAGTCATATATAACTCTATGGCAAATGCGTTGTGCCAAAGATCTAAACTGACTTAAAGCATTTGTTAACCAAAAAAAAAAAAAAAAGATCCTGTTCCTTTAAAGCATTTTATACAGCACGGTGCTTGTGCTGTGTCATTTGGCCCCCTGTAACACCTGGCTGATCCTGCCTGGCTATACCCTCCCCCTGTATGCTGACTCCAATATATAAGGGCTGCTGAGCCCTGACACCGGAGTCATCCGTACATGCCTCCGTCATCCGCAGCCTGCTATCTATCTCCTCTGTGCTCACTCCCCCTCCCCTCTCTGCCTGTTCCCTCCCCTCAACTCCTGCTGCTCAAATAACTTTCACATCTTCATACCATCCCCTCTGTGAGTGATTTATAAAAATAAAAAGCTTGCTATACCCCATTTCACAGCTCTTGTCAGCGATCACATGATTGGCTGGCACTCTTCTCACCCCATCCGATAGATGCAGCTCTCTCTCTCTCTCTCCCCCTCTTCCGAGTGACGTTAGCGGGGAAATCTTGGCCCCACCCGCTACATCTATCAGACGGGGAGAGAAGAAAGCCAGCCGATCATGTGATCGCTGACAAGAGCCGTGAAATGGGTTATAGCAGGCTTTTTAATAAATCACTCACACAGGAGCACACAGGGGATGGTATGTGAAAGATGTGAAAGTGGCTTAACAACCACTTGAAGGCCTGATTCACACCTATGTAGGTTGTAGTTTGCATATTTCAGGTTTATTTTGCATTTTTCAATACACATTTTTTATCTATTGAAGTCTATGGAACCAAAACCCAGAAAAAAAATCCCTGGCCCTTTACATAAAATGCACAGATGTGAACTACATCCATAGGAAACCATGATTAACCTCCCTGGCGGTATGATTCTGTCTGGAATTTTGTGCTGAAAGCGGTACAATTATTTTGCATGGAAATTTGATGCTATGTATTATAGGCCTGCAATTCTTAGTAATTACTTACTTAAACCTGACCAAACAAGACTCTAGTAGACATCCCAGATGTGATAAAGTTTGAAACACAAAATCATGATTTTAAATTTTTAAATAATATAATTTTATTCAATAATGTAATACAAACTAAAGAAATTTGTCAGACAAAGAAAATTCAATAAACATCCTGAGTGTGATAAACTTTGAAGCAAGGTACAGCACACAGTCCCACGTCACAATCCGGACAATAGAACCTTCTTTCTTTTCTTTTCTGATTTTTTTTCCCTTGTCATCTCTGTGTGAACAGCAAACCACACACATCCTGGTAGGTGCTGCCTTTTTTGCGATTGACGGTATATAGTCCATAAAGTGCCGACCTGTTAGGCGTTCTGGGTTGGCAACACCAACAGCACGTCGTCCAGGTCTGTTCGCATCAACTGATGGCATCTGGTGTTTGGCAAAAATCTGCTCAGCCACCTTCCAGATAAAATCTGCATGAACAAGAGGCCTGTCACTCCCTGCTCGGTACAAGATGTAAGCGTTCCAAAGGCATTGTTCCAGAAGATGCCTGAAAATCTTTTTGTAATATTTTTTCTGCTGTTTCCGCATAGTCGGATAAAAGGTCATTGCCTGATCGGCTCGGTCGACACCATAGTGCAATTATAGTCTATGACGACTTGCGGCTTCAGCACATCTTTCTCACCTTTTGTGTGGACCGTGGCAGTGGAGGTATTGTGCACAGTGCTCATGAGACACACGTCCTTCTTGTCTCGCCAACGTATTGCCATCATCTTATCCTTCTGCCAGGCAACCATTTCTCCGGGTTTTAGTTTTTTCTTTCCAAACATTGATGGCATGTCACGTCTGTTAGGCCTAACTGTACTATAGGCATCCGTCTTGTTTTGGATCAAAACCTCAAACAGTTCCGGCGACGTATAGAAATTGTCCATGGTCACACAATATCCCTGGTTCAGTAATGGCTCCAGCAGTGTAAGGACAGATGATGTGGCCATCCCATAATTGCTGTACCTGGGGTTGAACTTCGTGCCTTTACCGGTGTAAATGACCGAGTTCCATATGTACCCGGTGGATGACTCGCAGAGCATGTATGATTTGATGCCAAACCGCGCTCTTTTGGATGCAATATACTGGATCCAGCTTAGGCATCCTTTGTAGGCCATCAAACTCTCATCCACGCTGATGTCCCTTTCTGGCACGTAGGCCCGCTGGAAATTGTTCCCAATAATTTGGCATACCTCCCAGATTTTTTTTAGCTTGGGCGCAGGATGCGTGGCCTCATCAAACTCTTCATTGTTAGTGAAGTGAAAATATTTCATGATGAGGGAAAAACGGTATTCGGACATCACAGTACCAAAAAACGGAGTGGCCAATAACTTGTTGGTGGTCCAGTACCATTTCTGGCGTGGTTTCCCCACCACCCCCTGAAGAATAATGAGTCCGAGAAACAGCCAGATGTCCTCTTTAGTCACCGGTTCCCACCTTCTGCTTCGGGAAAACCTGGCATGCAGCGTAGCGGATTGCTGCTGTTGGTAGCGATTTGTCTCTGACAATTTTCTCAATTACCTCCTCTGTGAGAAATAATTGCAGGTATGCCAGAGGGTTGCCACGCTCAACTTCGACCTTCATCCCAGGTGATCCAGTGAAGGGAAATCTTGGGGGCGCTACCTGGTCCGTATCGCACTCAATAGGGCACCAAGTGCGCACATCGCTGATGTCAGGTGCAGGATCATCACCGCTGTCATCGCTGTCATTTGTCAGATCAGTGTCAGACGACAAATCTCCGCACGACTCACTATCGCTGAGTTCTGGGAGCAACTCCATGTCGCTGTCACTGTCATTCAACTGCTCCAAAAGCGATTTTGTAACGAAATGGCGCTTTTTGGATTCCATCTTCTCAATATTTTATTGGAGGCAAGGGGCACTGGGGCAAGGGGCACTGTATCAGTGAGATCTGAGATGATACAATGTAATCCTCTCAGATTACACTGTATCACCTCTTTTTATATGTGTGTTATTGTGTTTGAACTTTTGAACTTTTTGAATTTCCCGCCTAGTTCCGCTCCCATGCACCGCTGCTGCTCGCAGGGAACGGAACTAGGAAGTGAGATGCTGTGATTGCGCTGGCGATCACAGCGGAGCACAGCCGAGGACAGTGGAGGGCATCGCTGGAACCCAGGAGAAGGTAAGGGCTCCGCTGGATGCTCTGCAATGTTACCCCGAGCGTGACTCGGGGTTACCGCTCCTGACAGTAAAAGTCAGACCCGAGTCACGCTCGGGATTACCACCAAGGAGGTTAATTGACTGTATTGTGTTTCTGCAAAACTGAAAATGCACTAAAAAATGCATAGGTGTGAACCAGGCCTTAGGGTACAGGTTCATGCATTTTAGATGCAGTTTCACATGTATTTAAACTGCATCAAAATACACAAGTACAAAAGGGGCATAACTCCAGACAACTTTTTTTTTTGTTTATGATTTGGATAGCATGTGCAAGGTTTAACCCTTTCACTGCCAGGTCCGTACAGACCTAAAAAGTGCCCGCAGGTGGCTAAGTCCACAGGCTACGGACCTCATTTCTCCCTCTCCTATAGGCTTATGGTCACTTAAATGACTATAAGCTTATATCAGAATTGTTCAGCAGACTCTGCTGAACAATTCTATAACTCTGATCAGCGAATTACAACCCGCTGATCAGAGTTAATAACCTCTAATGTGACCGCAAAGTATAGTAAGCATAGTAAGCATAGTAAGACCCCCCCAGGTCCGCCCGCACTCACCTCTCCACGGTGACGATCGCCCCCCCCCCCCGGCGGCTTCCTCTCCCGGCCAACCCACTCCCTCCTGATTGGCCAGGAGAAGCTGGAAGACAATAGCGAATATAAATTCCCAGAGCCCAACCTTTTTCAATCCAATTAGAGACTCAGGCTCTAATCATGTGGTTTGAAAAAGAAAAAAAAAACACTTATACAAACGTATGAGTGCGGCACCCTGCTGGGGGGGTGGTGCCCCTGCACCCCTAATGGACCAGCCGCTCTTGGTAAGACCCCTTTTCACATGGAGTGGACTCTCAAGCAGACCTGCCTGTTCAGCGGGGGATCTGTCTGCTGATCCCCACTGAGCAGGCAGATGACAGGGCGGACACGGACACAGCCTGCTGTTCTCTATGGGGCGGTCGGATGGAAACAGACCGCCTGTCCATTTCCATATGATACTGGACTGGATCGGATGCAGTCGGGTGTAAACGGACCCATGTCCATTTACATCAGCCTCTCCATAAAGAACAATGGGTGGTCCGATTGGGCCCGCCTGAAAAACGGACAGGCAGACCTGATCGGTCTGCTTGTGTGAATGGGGCCTAAGGCCTTGTTCACACAGGGCATACACAGCGTACCTTTCTGGGGACGCATTGGTGTTCCATCCATCTCTGTGCAGGTAGTCCCATTGGTGTCATTTGGGATGTAGCACCTGCACGAACAGAGCCGTTGCTCCCAATTTTACATCCACGTAGGTACGCATGCATGTCCCTAAGCTCACACTGTCTGCGTTCGGGGTCATGCACCCACACAGATGCCAGATTGGGAACAGTAGCTATGCCTGTGCAGCCATTGCATCCCAATTGACATAAATGTATACTGCCTGTATGGAGATGCACGGAACACCTGTGCATCCCTGTGCGGGTAACATGCCCCCCCATGGACGTACACTTTAGTATGCCACATGTGAACTATGCTGTAGTAGAAATTTAGCAGGAATTTTGTAAGTTATTTTGTGTTTATGTGCACTATTAATGATTTTAGTGTATTTTTTGTGAAAATAGCGATATATGATGAACCATTGCGCAAACATTGCAGGGCCCAAAAAATCTGTAGAGCTTTTTTTTCTACAGGTCATGTGCTTTCAAAAAATGTCTAGTTTGAGGGGTCTTTTCAAATTCTTAAAGCTGTAAGTGAAAAATGGTAACCTCTGGATTTTTAGAGTAAATTGTTTTTATTTACAGTTTTGCGTACCTTCAGTTTTCACCATGTCACAAAAAGGTGCAATTTAAACGTACAAAATATTGTTTTGATAAACATAATATTAAGATTAATAGGGATTTAGCAGGAATTTTGTAAAATTAGCTGTGTTTTTATCTGCTAATAATGATTTTAGTGTATTTTTTGCGAATATATTGGTTTGATAAACATTTGCACAAATACCGCGGGGGTCTAAAAAATCAGTAGCACCTTCTTTTTATTCTAGAGGTCATATGCTTTCAGAAAACATATGGTTTTGGAGGTCTTTTACAAACTCTGAAAGCTATAAGTAAAAAATAAAAAAGCAAAAGGAAATATTGCAAAAATGGTCTGGCAACCTGAGTGTAAAATGGAGCACAGGGCCTGGCAGCGAAAGGGTTCAAATCTGTATACGTATCTGGCTATTGATCAGATTGAACTCTGGATAGTTACCTTAACAAATAGAGCTTTTATTTGATGGTATTTGATCACCTCTGCAGTTTTTATTTTTTACACCATAAACAAAAAAAGACAATTTTGAAAAAAAAAAAATTACAATTATTTTATTTTCTGCTATAAAAAATCCAATGAAAAAAATGTAAAAAATCAAATTTCTTCATCAATTTAGTTCAATATTTATTGCGCTACATATTTTTGGTAAAAAAAATCCCAATAAGCGTATGTTGATTATCGTTATATATGAACTACCGTTCATGGAAAGTCATCCTGTCGATCAACTTTTCACGAATAGGCTTATTGCTATCTTTATTTTTGCTAGATCAATGCATACAGCCAATGGCTGCAGAGCTGATCAGTTTATTCTGACGGAGGGAGAATCCCACTATCAGAACGCAATGATACAGAGGGGAGTATTTCCCCATCCACTTCAAATGTGTGGATGAGAAAAATCTGTTCAGTATTTTCAGTTCAGCTGGCTGGACAACAAAAAAAAACCTCAGCCCTGTATGGCCAGCTTTACACTCAGTACTCACAACTGAAGATTTTGTAGGCAGGATTATTAGAGCTATACCTCCATCCTAGCTTCACACTCCATGATGGGCATACACCTGCATGAGTCTTCAAGGACAGGACTCTGACACCGGCCAACCACAGTCCTAGACCCATAAAGCACCCTGTAGTGAAATTGATGCATTACATGCCAGGGAGAACACCAACAGCAGGATCCGATGCATGGCAACATTACAGGCCAGCCAGCCTACTTTTTTTTTTAACCGGGCCCCCAAGGATCTTCCAACTAGTGAGTTGATCTGGAAGCAGTATTAGGAGCCACATGGGTTATGATGCAGCATGATTCTTAAAGTGGTTCTAGACCTAAAATGTTTTTGCATTACTATACACCCCTGAAGAGGGAAACACAGTAATCCTGTGCAAACATGTCTCAATACAAGACTCAGACTGGAGCCATAGGGATTTTTTTTTTGGTACAGATCTACACCATAATTAATGTATGCACTCATTATACAGCCATAATTGGATTTTTTTTTTTGCCATATTTTTATTGTAATTGTACAATTATAAAATAAAAGAAATTGAGCAAAAAGTAAAAAAATAACATAAATATAAAACATTTGGCATGTTACATACACACTGACCAACCAAGATGAGGTATACATAAGGCAGTGTTCAAGCTGTCAACTGAATGACCTGGTCCTAGGGGATTACTGTTCTCAACTAACTCAAATTGAGTAATCAAAAGGTAAATTTGGCAACTTTAGTTGAAGTGTGGATGACTAGAGTATCTCCTACACCAAAATCAATTGGTAGAAGAGTTGCAGTGTCGCGCTGCATCGAACCTTGTGAGGGGGCAGAAGAAAAAACAAGGCAGAGAAATCGGAGTGAGTGTGGAGAAGAACCATGGACCATACTAGTCGTGAGTTGTTAGAATATTATTCCAAATTCATAATTCGGCACTTATAGGTGTTATATTATATTCATGGCAGGCTTGCAAAACGTATTTAGTTTTACGATTAGTCATAATAAATACAGTATGTGTGAATGACCTTGATGCACACCGCTGGAGACGTGCTTGCAACACATGTTGCAAGAAAGTAGCCTCAAAGGGAGGAGAAAACATGCAGCAGAGAATTAGGAACATGTGTGGGGATGAACCAAGGCCATGCTGATCGTGTGACGTAAATAAACGTTGTAAAATGGAAATGAAGCCTACTGATTTATGTCGGGGTTGCGACCTGGAAAATCACATTAGTTGTGAGTTGGTATGAACATGTAAATGAGTGGGATGAGTAGCGACAGAGCTTGTGGCAGGTACCTCAAGGGGGAGGCCATGTTTCGGAAGCTCGAGATGTGTATAAAAGAACATATTATTTAGTCATAGATTGAAATCGCTGTGCCGCCGGCGCAACCGGGATTCGAATCGGGCAGGTGTCGAGTTTGTGTGGGGTAGACCTGCTAATTACTGCAAGGCCTACGCACTGAGCTGAAAGTGGCGGCCCTGTGAGGGTGCCAGTGTGTAACTGAATAATGAACCATGTGTATGAAACAACAAGCTATGAATCAGCCTATGCCGGGTGATGTCGGACAACGGCCGATGACAACTCGGAGGCTTGCGAAACTACAAAATGAGTAGTACGTTCGTACGATGAGTAACCCACAAGGCTGAGGGCACCTATGAATCTAAGAAGCCTGTGTCGAGAAATGACGAAACGCGACCGACGATACAGGGCTGCGAAACGACGAAAAAAACATACCGAAAAAAAAATATATATATATATATATATACACACACACACATATATATATATATATATATATATACACATATATATATACACATACACACACACACACACATATACAGTGCCTTGCGAAAGTATTCGGCCCCCTTGAACTTTTCAACCTTTTGCCACATTTCAGGCTTCAAACATAAAGATATAAAATTTTTATTTTTTGTGAAGAATCACCAACAAGTGGGACACAATTGTGAAGTGGAACGAAATCTATTGGATTGTTGAAACTTTTTCAACTAATAAAAAAATGAAAAGTGGGGCGTGCAAAATTATTCGGCCCCCTTGCGTTAATACTTTGTAGAGCCACCTTTTGCTGCGATTACAGCTGCAAGTCGCTTGGGGTATGTCTCTATCAGTTTTGCACATCGAGAGACTGAAATTCTTGCCCATTCTTCCTTGCAAAACAGCTCGAGCTCAGTGAGGTTGGATGGAGAGCGTTTGTGAACAGCAGTTTTCAGCTCTTTCCACAGATTCTCGATTGGATTCAGGTCTGGACTTTGACTTGGCCATTCTAACACCTGGATACGTTTATTTGTGAACCATTCCTTTGTAGATTTTGCTGTATGTTTGGGATCATTGTCTTGTTGGAAGATAAATCTCCGTCCCAGTTTCAGGTCTTTTGCAGACTCCAACAGGTTTTCATCCAGAATGGTCCTGTATTTGGCTGCATCCATCTTCCCATCAATTTTAACCATCTTCCCTGTACCTGCTGAAGAAAAGCAGGCCCAAACCATGATGCTGCCACCACCATGTTTGACAGTGGGGATGGTGTGTTGAGGGTGATGAGCTG
>JBBDGP010004665.1:245000-252500 GCA_037952835.1 Lithobates septentrionalis
AAAGAAGAACGTTTGTGAGACGCAGAACAAATGAAAAGATGCTGGAAGAATGCCTGACGCCATCTGTTAAGCATGGTGGAGGTAATGTGATGGTCTGGGGTTGCTTTGGTGCTGGTAAGGTGGGAGCTTTGTACAGGGAAAAAGGGATTCTGAATAAGGAAGGCTATCACTCCATTTTGCAACGCCATGCCATACCCAGTGGACAGCGCTTGATTGGAGCCAATTTCATCCTACAACAGGACAATGACCCTAAACACACCTCCAAATTGTGCAAGAACTATTTACAGCAGAAGCAGGCAGCTGGTATTCTATCGGTAATGGAGTGGCCAGCACAGTCACCAGATCTGAACCCCATTGAGCTGTTGTGGGAGCAGCTTGACCGTATGGTACGCCAGAAGTGCCCATCCAACCAATCCAACTTGTGGGAGCTGCTTCTAGAAGCGTGGGGTGCAATTTCTCCAGCTTACCTCAATAAATTAACAGCTAGAATGCCAAAGGTGTGCAATGCTGTAATTGCTGCAAAAGGAGGATTCTTTGATGAAAGCAAAGTTTGATGTAAAAACAATGTTATTTCAAATACAAATCATTATTTCTAACCTTGTCAATGTCTTGACTCTATTTTCTATTCATTTCACAACGTATGGTGGTGAATAAGTGTGACTTTTCATGGAAAACACAAAATTGTT
Source organism: Lithobates septentrionalis (assembly GCA_037952835.1). Classification (NCBI taxonomy): domain Eukaryota; kingdom Metazoa; phylum Chordata; class Amphibia; order Anura; family Ranidae; genus Lithobates; species Lithobates septentrionalis. The sequence goes on from JBBDGP010004665.1 coordinate 245,687, forward strand.
TGGGTGACCCCAAACTTTTGAACGGTAGTGTATACACATACACATATATATATATATATACACACATATATATATATATATACACATACATACATACATATATAAAAACATATACACACACACACACATACATATATATAATACACACACACACACATATATATATATATATATATATATATATATATATATACACAAACACACATACACATATATATATATATATATATATACGCACACACACATTATATATTTTTTATATATATATATATATATATATATATATATATATATATATATATATATATACACACAGTGGCTTGCGAAAATATTCGGCCCCCTTAAACTTTTCAACCTTTTGCCACATTTCAGGCTTCAAACATAAAGATATAAAATTTTAATTTCTTGTGAAGAATCACCAACAAGTGGGACACAATTGTGAAGTGGAACGAAATCTATTGGATTTTTGAAACTTTTTTAACTAATAAAAAAATGAAAAGTGGGGTGTGCAAAATTATTCAGCCCCCTTGCGTTAATACTTTGTAGAGCCACCTTTTGCTGCGATTACAGCTGCAAGTCGCTTGGGGTATGTCTCTATCAGTTTTGCACATCGAGAGACTGAAATTCTTGCCCATTCTTCCTTGCAAAACAGCTCGAGCTCAGTGAGGTTGGATGGAGAGCGTTTGTGAACAGCAGTTTTCAGCTCTTTCCACAGATTCTCGATTGGATTCAGGTCTGGACTTTGACTTGGCCATTCTAACACCTGGATACGTTTATTTGTGAACCATTCCTTTGTAGATTTTGCTGTATGTTTGGGATCATTGTCTTGTTGGAAGATAAATCTCCGTCCCAGTTTCAGGTCTTTTGCAGACTCCAACAGGTTTTCATCCAGAATGGTCCTGTATTTGGCTGCATCCATCTTCCCCTCAATTTTAACCATCTTCCCTGTCCCTGCTGAAGAAAAGCAGGCCCAAACCATGATGCTGCCACCACCATGCTTCACGGTGGGGATGGTGTGTTGAGTGTGATGAGCTGTGTTGCTTTTACGCCAAACATATCGTTTTGCATTGTGGCCAAAAAGTTCGATTTTGGTTTCATCGGACCAGAGCACCTTCTTCCACATGTTTGGTGTGTCTCCCAGGTGGCTTGTGGCAAACTTTAGACGAGACTTTTTATGGATATCTTTGAGAAATGGCTTTCTTCTTGCCACTCTTCCATAAAGGCCAGATTTGTGCAGTGTACGACTGATTGTTGTCCTATGGACAGACTCTCCCACCTCAGCTGTAGTTCTCTGCAGTTCATCCAGAGTGATCATGGGCCTCTTGGCTGCATCTCTGATCAGTCTTCTCCTTGTCTGAGCTGAAAGTTTAGAGGGACAGCCAGGTCTTGGTAGATTTGCAGTGGTCTGATACTCCTTCCATTTCAAAATGATCGCTTGCACAGTGCTCCTTGGGATGTTTAAAGCTTGGGAAATCTTTTTGTATCCAAATCCAGCTTTAAACTTCTCCACAACAGTATTACGGACCTGCCTGGTGTGTTCCTTGGTCTTCATGATGCTCTCTGCGCTTTCAACAGAACCCTGAGACTATCACAGAGCAGGTGCATTTATACAGAGACTTGATTACACACAGGTGGATTCTATTTATCACCATCAGTCATTTAGGACAACATTGGATCATTCAGAGATCCTCGCTGAACTTCTGGAGTGAGTTTGCTGCACTGAAAGTAAAGGGGCCGAATAATTTTGCACGCACCACTTTTCAGTTTTTTAATTGCTAAAAAAGTTTAAAATATCCAATAGATTTCATTCCACTTCACAATTGTGTCCCACTTGTTGGTGATTCTTCACAAAAAAATAAAATTTTATATCTTTATGTTTGAAGCCTGAAATGTGGCAAAAGGTTGAAAAGTTCAAGGGGGCCGAATACTTTCGCAAGCCACTGTATATATATATACACACATACATATATATATATATGTATATACATACACACACACTATATATATATATATATATACACACATGCATATACAGTATGTAGGAAGGCCAGTATGGTGGCCTGAATTTATGGGAGGAGCCCGGGGGGTATTTAAGCAGCCCGCTCACCTGTGGTGCTTGTTGGTTTCCTGTGCGCGATATACGTCACTAGGCCGACTATTCGAATACCAGCGTCCGCAAGTTCTTGTCTCGCAAGTTCCCGCATTCGCAATTTCCGTGCTCGAGAGTTTCGAAGTCCGTGTTTACCGATTCGTAATTCGTACCACGCGTCTGGCTTGGCTGTCGCAGGTAGGGCCCCATCGGACTTTTGTTTTCACGCATTCTTAGATATCATGTCACTAAACCGTGATATCAAACTTACGAATCACTCGCAAAATTTCACAAACGTAACCGCAATGTGTATTACTCGCACTATCGTCATATTACCATTTCGCGTTATCTGAGAAAACCACAGCGACGCAGGCGTCGCTTCATTTCAGACAGGTCTAAATTGTTAAACATGTGTCAGTAGACAGCCATAGCAATTCGCAATTCGCAAATCTTATCGAATCACGTCAGTTCGATACCAATCATTTCTCATTTCTGAACATTTCTAAATACATTTCTAACATTTCAAACCATTTCGAATCATTTCTCATTTCAGTCACGTACCGCGCTCCGATTCGAATCCAGTCGCACCTAAAGATGCACCGATTCGCTCCCGTGTGCCCCAGTAGTTACGGCCTCATTTCAGTACATGCTCCAGAGTCACGTCATTTCAGTCGCTTTCGACTCATCGATTCGTACCTCTGTCATGGTTATCATTTCATTGCCACCTATCACGCTTCGATACGAATTCAGTCGCATGAAAATGCATCGATTCGTCTCGGCGTGCCCCAGGTCTTTGCGAAATTTCAGGACATGCTCCAGAGTCCGATTCGCACTCAGTCGCTACAGCGGCATGACCGATTCGCACCTCTGTCATGGCAACAAAATGTTACACCTGCACTTACCGCGCTCCGCTTCGAATCCAGTCGCATCCTCCATGCACCGTTTCGTTACGGCGTGCCCCAGGGCTCAGCCTCATTTCTGAAACATGCTCCAGAGTCTGGATCGTAGCTAGTCGCAGATATCGGGCGACCGATCTGCATCTCTGTCATGGGAATTGCTACCATTCATTTCACTCCCACAGGACATCACCGTTTTGAAACCAGTCGCATCCGAGATGCACCGATTCGTCACGGAATGCCTCAGTTGTTTCGGCCGTATCCATACCATATCAGAGCTCGGTTCGTTGCCAGTCGCAAAAATGCGGCACAATAAATTCGAGCCTCGGTCAAGGTAAAAACATTTCTCTCATTTCGTTTCATACTGCGCTCCAATTCGAATCCAGATGCATCAAACATGCACCGATTCGTCCCGGTGTGCACCAATGTTTTTTCAGTTGCCTCATTTCAGTACATGCTCCAGAGCCCGGTTCACGGTCGGCTCAGTCACCACACGACCGAGCCGGACCTCTGTCATGGCAAGAAAGTTCACTCATTTCATAATCAAGGCAAACATTTCAAATCATTTCATTGTCACAAAGATTGCAAGCACCATACAAATCATTGCTTCAAGCTAGTCAGCAAACCCTTCTCGAATTATCACCTTTCATTTTCCTCCAGGTCAGTCAAAGTTCAGTAGGTCCACCCTGCACCAGGCTGGACGATATCCCCCCAGGTTACAGTCAACCAAAAAATACGAGCTCAAAGACAGGATATCCTCACCAGATCAAACATGTCTCAGGCCGGCAGCGAAGACTTCACGGCCCCTCTGTCACCTTCCCCAGTCTCAGAAAGCGGCAGCGTGCAGTCCCTCAGGGGATGGACTATCCCCAAACTAACGGCAGAGCTAAGACGCAGAGGCGTGCCCTTCCCCGCCACAGCGAGGAAAGGCGAGCTGTTCAAGCTCCTCTTCCCCCCATCAGCAGCAGGACCCAGTACCCAACAGGCATCCCTCCAATCGATATCTTCAGCCATCTCACAACTGCACACGATGGTGTCGTCCCTGTCTACCTCAATCACAGACGTACAAACCAGGGTGGCACTCCTGGAGGCTCGACCGGCCGCGGCTATCCCCGACCCAACCGCAACCCAAACCTTAACAACCCTTCCTGCAGGTACCACAGGCTGGAGCCCCATTGTCTACCCCTCCCATTTGGTTCCAACCAGCATCAGGAAGGACATTTTGTACGGCAGGGACGTCAACCTAGCCTCTCTTCTTATTTCTGTGCACGATCTGGCAGAAAATAAGGCCTGCACTTGGGGTGACATATCGGTGGTCCTTAAAGCCAAAGACCCCAGACTGAACCGGAAGTTACCTGTCCCAGATTTCACCTTGGCATTTGGCATGCTGAGAGATGTCCTATGCTCAACCACCCCCAGCAGAAGGGAAGAGCTGGACTTGTACCTCCATACGGTAGTAGACCTGGGATACAAGTATGGAGGATTTTCCTTTTACGACTACCACCGTTCCTTTTCCGCAAAGGCGGCAGCCAGACTCACACAGTTCCAAACGACAACAAATTGGAGTCTCATGGACACAGAGCTGTTCTGCCGCCATTTTGCCGGCTTACGCTCACCCCAGTGTGCGATTTGCCAGTCCTCCACCCACACTGCCACCTGGTGCGCCAATGCGACAATCAGACGTCCCTTCGAATTTCCCTCTACCTCCGGTGCACTTCAGGGTCAGTCGGTCCCTGAACAAACGCCTCAGGTGGACAAATTCAGACGCCCAGTCCGAACCGTGGGAGGGGCAGCCATCTGCAATAATTACAATTACGGGTCCTGCAACTTCTGCACCTTATGCCAAAGAGCGCACCCAAGAAACTTGTGCGAAGTCAAACAACAGAAGAGGGCATGACTAAGCCGGATCAACGTCGTATGGCTAGGACTCTACCTCACCTCACATCCCACCCCCTCCCTGGCCACCTACCTTATCCAGGGGTTCACAGTAGGCTTTCACACCGGCCTCATTTCACTACCCCACAGTACTTACGAATGTGGGAATCTTCGTTCAGCAGCCATTGACGAACAAGCCATAGATCGGCTCTTACAAGCAGAAGTAGACCGAGAGTACGTTATAGGCCCCTTCACTCAGCCCCCTTTCAGCACTTGGAGAGTCAGCCCTATTGGGCTTGTCAAGGGCAAATTCACAAATAAATTACGTTTGGTGTACGACCTGTCTGCGGCTCATTCTTCCCACATCCCCAGTCTCAATTCCTTGATCCCCTCCGAAGAATTCTCCCTAAAATATTCCTTTGTGGACATGGCAATACAAGCAGTCATCAGAGCAGGTACAGGTGCCTGGCTTTCCAAAGCCGACATCTCGGATGCCTTCAAGCTCCTGCCTATCCACCCATCCCTTTGGTGCTGGCATGGCATCAAGTGGAAGGAGGCATATTATTTTGCCACAAAACTGACGTTTGGTTCAAAGAGTAGTCCCTGGCTCTTCGACACATTCGCTCAGTCCCTCGCTTGGATACTGTTACACAAGGCTCAGTGCCAAGAAGTCATCCATTACCTGGATGACTTCCTATTAATAGAACCTCCCAGCAAGCCCCCAGGAGACCTCGACAAACTCAGAGTGGTATTCGGAAATCTCAATGTTCCCATCACCGAGCACAAAGTCGACGGCCCAGCACACAACATCACCTTTCTCTGGGTCAACTTAGACACCCGCACTATGCAAGCCAGTCTCCCCCTCGACAAACTAACCCGCATTAGGGCGGTCCTTCACAAATTCACCCACACCAAGGGATGTACCAAAAAGCAGTTGCAATCCCTCCTGGGAATGCTTAATTTCGCCATGCAAATTATTCCACAAGGCCGCACCTTCGTGTCACGTCTGCTGAGATTCCTGTCAGAAACACAAGACCCCGATCAGATCCTAAATCTAGACTCCGCAGCAATAGCGGACCTATCTATGTGGGAGGAATTCCTGTCCGCCTGGAACGGCATATACCTATTTATACCCATGGTTTCGGCCCTTTCACCCCAGGTGGTGACAGACGCTGCAGCTTCCACAGGTTTCGCGGCAATTTTTGGCCACCAATGGTTTTCAGGACCCTGGCCTCAACAGATTCCCTCTTCGAACTCTATCCCATAGTGGCAGCTGCACAACTCTGGGGTCACCATTGGACAGTTTAGCTGCTGACGCACTGTCACGTTTTAACTACACCTCCTTTTTCAAACAGGTTCCCGGAGCCGAACCAGTGTCGGCCCCTATCCCTGTCTGGTCACAACTGACCCTGGACTAGTTCAACATTTACAAGGAGCAATGCAGCTCATCAATCACTCACTCTCTCATAACACACTCAAAGCCTACCAGACTGCTTGGAAAGTGTTCAATAAATTCCTCACATCCTGCTGTAAAGGACCAACAGACGTCAAACAGGTACTGGCCTTCACTTCATACTGCCACACTCAGCTGGCCTTATCTTACAATACCATCCGGCTATACCTAGCCGGCATACAACATTTCTTGACTCTTGAAGACCCCACAAAATCTTCACTGTTCTCATCACACGCTATACGAGCCATCCTAAGGGGCATTCAGAAACAACAACCAGTGATCAGCACCAAGCGCTTACCCATTACGGGGCCCATCTTCAGGGATATGTCGACTATTCTGGCTACTTCGCCATTCGGCCTGCTCCCCAGCACAGTCCTACAAGCAGCCATATATTTGGCTTACTACGGGTTCTTGTGACCTGGCGAGTTCACCTATAACAACCCCACAGACCAAGTACTATGCAGACGGCACTTGCTTCGCTATGAAGACCATTTCATCCTT
>JBBDGP010004665.1:257500-330000 GCA_037952835.1 Lithobates septentrionalis
CACATACATACACACACACACACATATATATATATATATATATATATATATATATATATATATTACACACACACACATATATATATATATTACACACACACACATATATATATATATACACACACACACACACACACACACACATATATATAAGTATTCAGACCCCCTTAAATTTTTCACTCTGTTATATTGCAGCCATTTGCTAAAATCATCAAGTTCATTTTTTTTCCTCATTAATGTACACACAGCACCCCATATTGACAGAAAACACAGAATTGTTGACATTTTTGCAGATTTATTAAAATTTATTCTCAAGGTGCTGTCCTGAAAGACGTTAAGGGAAAAATCAAGTTAGACTTACCGGTAACTTGTTTTCCAGGAGTCTTTCAGGGCAGCACCTTGAGAGCGTGGCTCCACCTACTTGACAGGAAACACACCTCCACCAAACTTTAAAAGGAGGCTCCTTCCCACTTATCAGTAGTAGTAGTAGAGAACCTCCGGCCCAAGCTGGAACACATAATCAGAATATGGTTAGTCACAGCATAGTAATTCAATACAATAAGGGCGGGTTGCTGCTGTCCTGAAAGACTCCTGGAAAACAAGTTTCCGGTAAGTCTAACTTGATTTTTCCCTTAACGTCTTTCAGGACAGCACCTTGAGAGGATAATAGAGACTTACCCACTTAGGGAGGGACCACATCTGTAAGACCTTTCTGCCAAAAACTTGTTCACTTGCTGACAGAAGATGCAGTCTGTAATGACGGACAAACGTAAGGTAACTTGACCACGTAGCCGCTTTACAAATTTGATTGTGGGTGGCACCAGCTATTTCTGCCCATGTAGTGGTTTGAGCCCTGGTAGAATGTGCTTTGATACCCAGCGGGGGAGATAGCCCCGATTGAGAGTCCGAGGACCGAAAGTTCCTTGTTACTTCCAGATACTGTAACAAAGTCCTTTTTACATCCAAATTGTGGAATTTGCTTTCTTTTTCCCCCGAGGGGTTAGAGCAAAAAGGTCGGCAGGATGATCTCCTGCGACCTATTGTGGGCTGACGCCACCTTTGGTAAAAAACCCGTATCGGTTTTAAGTATAATCCTATCTGTATAGATGGTTAAAAAGGGTTTTTTAACAGATAAGGCGTGCAGCTCACCAATTCTCCTTGCTGACGTTATTGCAACCAAAAACAAGGCTTTAAGAGTAAGATTCCTTAGAGAGATTTCTTGTAGTGGTTCAAAAGGTTCCTTTGTGAGGGCTTGCAAGACCACTGATAGGTCCCAATTGGGAAAGTGCTTAGCCGGAGCTGGTCTGGATCTGGTAAGCGCCTTGAAAAATCTTATAACTAAGGGCTCAGAAGAGATTGGTCTTTCTAGAAATACTCCCAAAGCAGCTATTTGTACCTTAAGGGTGCTGACTGACAAGCCTTTGTCTGCCCCATTTTAAAGGAATTCCAAAATTAACACTAAATTTTTTACCTTACTTTTTGTCGAATGACAGAAAGAGTTGTAGACTTTCCAATATTTAGCATAGATTTTTCTGGTTACTATTTTCCTACTGGAAAGTAAGGTAGTTACCAAAGGTTGTGACTAGGGATGAGCTTCGAGTCGAACTCATGTTCGACTCGAACATTGGCTGTTCGCAAGTTCGCCGAACAGCGAACAATTTGGGGTGTTCGCGGCAAATTCGAATGCCGCGGAACACCCTTTAAAAGTCTATGGGAGAAATCAAAAGTGCTAATTGTAAAGGCTAATATGCAAGGTATTGTCATAAAAAGTGTTTGGGGACCTGGGTCCTGCCCCAGGGGACATGGATCAATGCAAAAAAAAGTTTTAAAAAGGGCCGTTTTTTTCAGGAGCAGTGATTTTAATAATGCTTAAAGTCAAACAATAAAAGTGTAATATCCCTTTAAATTTCGTACCTGGGGGGTGTCTATAGTATGCCTGTAAAGGGGCACATGTTTCCTGTGTTTAGAACAGTCTGACAGCAAAATGACATTTTGAAGGAAAAAACTCATTTAAAACTACCCGCGGCTATTGCATTGCCGACAATACACATAGAAGTTCATTGATAAAAACGGCATGGGAATTCCCCAAAGGGGAACCCCGAACCAAAATTAAAAAAAAAAAATGACGTGGAAGTCCCCCTAAATTCCATACCAGGCCCTTCAGGTATGATATGGATATTAAGGGGAACCCCGGCCAAAATTAAAAAAAAAAATTATGTGGGGTTCCCCCTAAATTCCATACCAGACCCTTCAGGTCTAGTATGGATTTTAAGGGGAACCCCGCGGCAAAAAAAAAAAAAAAAAAACGGCGTAGGGTCCCCCCAAAAATTCATACCAGACCCTTATCCGAGCACGCAACCTGGCAGGCCGCAGGAAAAGAGGGGGGACGAGAGTGCGGCCCCCCCCTCCTGAACCGTACCAGGCCACATGCCCTCAACATTGGGAGGGTGCTTTGGGGTAGCCCCCCAAAACACCTTGTCCCCATGTTGATGAGGACAAGGGCCTCATCCCCACAACCCTGGCCGGTGGTTGTGGGGGTCTGCGGGCGGGGGGCTTATCGGAATATGGAAGCCCCCTTTAACAAGGGGACCCCCAGATCCCGGCCCCCCCTGTGTGAAATGGTAAGGGGGTACTTACCCCTACTATTTCACTAAAAAACTGTCAAAAATTTTAAAAATGACAAGAGACAGTTTTTGACAATTCCTTTATTTAAATGCTTCTTCTTTCTTCTATCTTCCTTCATCTTCTGGTTCTTCTGGTCCTTCTGGCTCTTCTGGTTCTTCCTCCGGCGTTCTCGTCCAGCATCTCCTCCGCGGCGTCTTCTATCTTCTTCTCCTCGGGCTGCTCCGCACCCATGGCATGGGGGGGAGGCTCCCGCTCTTCTCTTCTTCTCTTCTTCTCTTCTTCTCTTCTTCATTTTCTTCTCCGGGCCGCTCCGCAAAGCATGCTGGCATGGAGGGAGGCTCCCGCTGTGTGACGGCGCTCCTCGTCTGACAGTTCTTAAATAACGGGGGCGGGGCCACCTGGTGACCCCGCCCCCTCTGACGCAGGGGACATGACGGGACTTCCCTGTGGCATTCCCCGTGATGTCACAGGGAAGTCCCGTCAAGTCACCGTGCGTCAGAGGGGGGCGGGTCACCGGGTGGCCCCGCCCCCGTTATTTAAGAACTGTCAGACGAGGAGCGCCGTCACACAGCGGGAGCCTCCCTCCATGCCAGCATGGGTTGCGGAGCGGCCCGGAGAAGAAAATGAAGAAGAGAAGAAGAGAAGAAGAGAAGAAGAGAAGAAGAGAAGAAGAGAAGAAGAGAAGAAAAGAAGAAGAGAAGAGCGGGCACCTCCCCCCCATGCCATGGGTGCGGAGCGGCCCGAGGAGAAGAAGATAGAAGACGCCGCGGAGGAGATGCTGGACGAGAACGCCGGAGGAAGAACCAGAAGAGCCAGAAGAACCAGAAGAACCAGAAGATGAAGGAAGATAGAAGAAAGAAGAAGCATTTAAATAAAGGAATTGTCAAAAACTGTCTCTTGTCATTTTTAACATTTTTGACAGTTTTTTAGTGAAATGGTAGGGGTAAGTATACCTTACCATTTCACACAGGGGGGGGGCACACTCTCGTCCCCGCCTCTTTTCCTGTGGCCTGCCAGGTTGCGTGCTCGGATAAGGGTCTGGTATGGATTTTTGGGGGGACCCCACGCCGTTTTTTTTGGCTTGGGGTTCCCCTTAAAATCCATACCAGACCTGAAGGGTCTGATATGGAATTTAGGGGGAACCCCACGTCATTTTTTTTTTTAATTTTGGCCGGGGTTCCCCTTAATATCCATACCAGACCTGAAGGGCCTGGTATGGAATTTAGGAGGACTCCCACATCATTTTTTTTTTTTTTAATTTTGGTTCGGGGTTCCCCTTTGGGGAATTCCCATGCCGTTTTTATCAATGAACTTCTATGTGTATTGTCGGCAATGCAATAGCCGCGGGTAGTTTTAAATGAGTTTTTTCCTTCAAAATGTCATTTTGCTGTCAGACTGTTCTAAACACAGGAAACATGCGCCCCTTTACAGGCATACTATAGACACCCCCCAGGTACGAAATTTAAAGGGATATTACACTTTTATTGTTTGACTTTAAGCATTATTAAAATCACTGCTCCTGAAAAAACGGCCCTTTTTAAAACTTTTTTTTGCATTGATCCATGTCCCCTGGGGCAGGACCCAGGTCCCCAAACACTTTTTATGACAATAACTTGCATATTAGCCTTTAAAATTAGCATTTTTGATTATTCATGTTCGTGTCCCATAGACTTTAACGGTGTTCGCGTGTTCGAACGAACTTTTTTCCCGTTCGCATGTTCTGATGCGAACCGAACAGGGGGGTGTTCGGCTCATCCCTAGTTGTGACAGACCTTTGTTTCTTAACAACTGCTCCTCAGAAACCAGGCCGTGAGGCTTAGACTGGCCACTTCCGGACGCTGTATCGGATCTTGTAGGAGCAAGTCTTGCCGGTGAGGCAGCTGCCAAGATGGTTTGACTGCCATCTGTAGAATGGTGGTAAACCATGCCCTTTTTGGCCTGAATGGAGTAATTAGGCTTACTGCCACTTTCTCCCTCTGTATCTTCCTTAATACCAACGGGATCAGATGGAAAAGAGGAAAGGCGTAACCCAGATGGAAGTTCCAGGGCTGAATTAACGCATCCGTCCCTTGGGCACTGCCATTTCTGTGAATCGAGAAGAATACTGGGAGTTGCGTATTTTCTTCTGACGCAAATAGGTCTATTTGTGGTTGACCCCAGGCCCTGGTAATCATAGCAAAAATTTCCGGATTCAAGCTCCATTCTAACTCCTGAATCCGCCTTCTGCTTAGATAATCTGCCACTACATTTAAGGTGCCTTTGAGGTGGACTGCTGATAAGGACCGTACATGATTTTCTGCCCAAATCAGGATCTTTGAAGCTAGCAACTGCAGTGTTTTGCTTCTTGTGCCCCCTGCTTGTTTAGGTAGGCTATGGTAGTGGCGTTGTCTGAGAGGACCTGGACATGGGAACCTTGAAGGATTGGAGAGAAGGCATCTAATGCTAAGGCGACTGCCCTTAGTTCCCTCCAATTTAAGGACCCCTTTGCTTCTGTCTGAGACCACACTCCTTGCGTGAAGTCTTGACCTAAGTGAGCTCCCCAACCCCATACGCTGGCATCTGTCGTTACCACCTTTTCTATTGGAAGCGATCAGAGTAGGCCCTTTGACAGGTTTTCCTGTCTTCTCCACCACCAAAGCGATCTTTTGACTTTGGTTGGGATTTTTACCCTTGCTTCCAGAGATTCTGTCCTGCGATTCCATATTCTCAGGAGAAAAGTCTGGAGAGGTCTGAAATGTAACCTCGTCCATTGAATGGCTGGCATGTTTGAGGTTAGGGTTCCTAGGGATGACATAACTTGTCTGACTGATAATTCCTGGTTTGTCTGTAAGGACGCATTTTGGACTTTACCTTTTTCTCTTCTGGGAGAAAAACTCTGTTCCCTTGAACAGATGTGATACCCCGGGAATAGCACTACCTGGGCCGGATTGAAATTTGACTTTTGCATATTTATGATCCAACCCAAGGCTTCTAGATGACCTTGAGCTTTTCCGAAGTCGTCTAATAATTTTTCCCTGAAAGGGGCAAAGAAGAGTAGGTCGCCCAAGTACGGAATTACTGCAATCCCCTGCAGGCGAAGAGGTACAAGCGCTTCTGCCATTATTTTTTTAAATATTCGTGGGGCAGAAGAAAGGCCAAAGGGGAGGACCTTGAATTGTAGGTGCAGAATCTCTTTTCCCAAATTTATCGCCAACCTTAGGAATGTTTGAGACTGCAGGGCTATGGGGATATGCAGATAGGCATCTCGAAGGTCTATTGATGCCATAAAGCATTCCTTTGTCAATAGGTTTCTGACCGTGAAGATGGAGTCCATACGAAATCTTTTGTACAGGACTGATCTGTTCAGCGGTTTCAGGTTTAGGATTAACCGAAAATCTCCGGATGGCTTTTTTATCAGGAATATATGGGAATAAGATCCCTGATAAAGCTCCCCCTGTGGGACGTAAGTCACAACCCCTTGATCTATCAGATCCTTTAACAGGTTCTTCATTGCTAGGGATTTGGTTACATCTCTTGGAAGATCTGTCACCAAGTACCTTTCTAGGGGGAGATCTGAAAATTCTATATTGTAACCCTGGGCTAGCATATTCAGAATGTAGTGGTTTTCAGTTATGCTTGCCCAATAGGGGAGAAAGCCCTGAAGTCTTCCCCCCACCTGTAACCGGCTGTCATTGCGTCTTGCTGGTTGACGCAGGAGGATGGAAAAGGACATTTCCTTTGCCTTTTCCCCTCTTCCCTGACCAATTTTTCTTTTTCTCTTGAGGCTTGTTTTGTTCCTGAGCCCTTTGAGGACGAAAAAAACGTTTGACTTGTTGTTTCTTTTTCTTGACAGGAAAAGATTTTTTTATCTGCAGTCCTGTCCAGAACTGAATCCAAATCAGGGCCAAACAATAAATAACCTAGGAAAGGGACTCCGCATAATTTATTTTTAGATGCTGCGTCCCCCTGCCAAGTCTTTAGCCATAATGCCCGTCTAACAGAATTAGTAAGGGCTGCAGCTTTAGCTGTCATTCTGATAGATTCTGCTGATGCATCAGAGACATATGCTACAGCTACTGAGAGAGTAGAAAAGGAGCCAAGGATTTCTTGCTTAGGGGAATCTGCTATTATATGAGCTTTAAGCTGATTTACCCAATACTCCAAGTTTCTGGAGACGCAAGTAGTTGCCATTGCTGGCTTAAGATTGCCCATAATGGAATGCCAAGTCCTCTTGAGTTGTTGATCCATTTTTTTATCCATGGGGTCTTTTAAGATTCCCATGTCCTCAAATGCCAGATCAGTAGATCTTGACACCTGAAAAAAGGCTGCATCAAGTTTTGGAACCTTATTCCAGAGAGCCGCTGGGTCTTCATCAAAAGGGAACCTTCTCTTATGAGCCCTAGAGAAGAATGGTTTCCTATCAGGGTCAGCCCATTCTTTTTTGATCGTTTCAGAAGTCACTGCGTGGACTGGAAAGGTACGAGATTTGGATACATTTTGTCGTGATAAGACATTTCCTTATGCTCTTCTTCCAGGCCTAGAGTAGCATAAATAGCCTTTAAAAGGCTGTCCACTTGATCCAAAGATAATTTATATTTGGAAGATATATTCTCCAGCTCATCCCCATCTTCATCTTTACATAGTTACATAGTAGGTGAGGTTGAAAAAAGACACAAGTCCATCAAGTCCAACCTATGTGTGTGATTATGTGTCAGTATTACATTACATATCCCTGTATGTTGCGGTCATTCAGGTGATTATCTAATAGTTTCTTGAAGCTATCAATGCTCCCCGCTGAGACCACCGCCTGTGGAAGGGAATTCCACATCCTTGCTGCTATTACAGTAAAGAACCCTCTACGTAGTTTAAGGTTAAACCTCTTTTCTTCTAATTGTAATGAGTGGCCACGAGTCTTATTAAACTCTCTTCTGCAAAAAAGTTTTATCCCTATTGTGGGATACAGTACAGTATTTGTAAATTGAAATCATATCCCCTCTCAAGCGTCTCTTCTCCAGAGAGAATAAGTTCAGCGCTCGCAACCTTTCCTCATAACTAAGATCCTCCAGACCCTTTATTAGCTTTGTTTCCCGTCTTTGTACTCGCTCCATTTCCAGTACATCCCTCCTGAGGACTGGTGCCCAGAACTGGACAGCATACTCCAGGTGCGGCCGGACCAGAGTCTTGTAGAGCGGGAGAATTATCGTTTTATCTCTGGAGTTGATCCCCCTTTTAATGCATGCCAATATTCTGTTTGCTTTATTAGCAGCAGCTTGGCATTGCATGCCATTGCTGAGCCTATCATCTACCAGGACCCCCAGGTCCTTTTCCATCCTAGATTCCCCCAGAGGTTCTCCCCCCAGTGTATAGATTGCATTTATATTTTTGCCACCCAAATGCATTATTTTACATTTTTCTACATTGAACCTCATTTGCCATGTAGTCGCCCACCCCATTAGTTTGTTCAGGTCTTTTTGCAAGGTTTCCACATCCTGCGGAGAAGTTATTGCCCTGCTTAGCTTAGTATCGTCTGCAAATACAGAGATTGAACTGTTTATCCCATCCTCCAGGTCGTTTATAAACAAATTAAATAGGATTGGTCCCAGCACAGAACCCTGGGGAACCCTCTCTGATTCATTAGAATGAGAGGGGGAAAGCCCTTCTCGGTTCAGAGGACCCATTTCTGCCTCCACTGCCGGGACTAACAGTGAGCCTTGAGAGGACTGTGAGGTAGTGGGCTGACTTGCGGATGGATTTGTGAGTGAGGATCTGAAGGATTGAATGGTAGCATCCAACTCCTTTTCGGCAGATGCGATTAGATCACTGCATGCGGAAGCGGTTTCTTCCCTCACCAAGGAGTCAATGCATGTTTGACAAAGTCTTTTTCCAACCTTCATTTAACTTAGTTTTGCATGAAGGACATTTCTTTTTAATCCCAGGGTCGGAGCTCTTGGCCTGCCATGATAAGGGAACAAAAAGAGAAACAAAGACAAACCATCCTTTAGTGTCAGCCTGATTACTCAAGATGCTCACCACAGGTGCAGTGAGAAAAACACCAGACTCATGCGCCCCGACAGGCCCCTCTGCCACCAGGGGGAAAAAAATACCCTTAAGCCTCACTAAAAATTTAGGGAGAAATGGGCTAGAGAGAGACCCCACAGTAAAGCTGCGCAGAAACTACAGTCTGCTCCCTACCTGGGCCTTGCTGGTGCCTGTTCCACTTGCTGCGGTTCCTGAGCCCATGCTGAGGCAGCAGCGTGATGCTTGTGACGAAAACGCCGGTTCTGTACTCCAATAGCACCTGTGCGCCGGACCAGAACAGGAAATATGTAGGCACCAGACCTATTCCTCCCTCCTCCCCCTGCGCTTTCGGCGGAAATGACGCCTAGCGCCTGCTCATCGGATGCCGCCCCACTTCCGGATACCTCACATCCGGCGGATGCAGTCCTCTGACTGCCCTTCCCAAGATGGCGGCGGCGTCAGGAAAAAAACATGTGCTGGCCAAAACAAAAAGTGCCTGCCATGCCTGACGCCCCCACCCGGGAGCAGCGATTCCTGGAGCAGTTCTGGCTCTCCCCGAGCACTGATGAGGGAGAAGGAGCCCATCCACCCGGCACCCGTAAGCCTGTGGAAAATGGGAGGAACCGGCTCTCATGAGGTAGGTAAAAAAATAGTGGAGTAGGGAGCCTGTTCTCTCAGGACAGTACCTTGAGAGCTCCAAACTCCCACATGTGTTCCCGCCAGAGGAAACACAAAAACTGATAAGTGGGAAGGAGCCTCCTTTTAAAGTTTGGTGGAGGTGTGTTTCCTGTCAAGTGGGTGGAGCCACGCTCTCAAGGTGCTGTCCTGAAACACGTTACGGGAAAACTGAAATATCACATGGTCCTAAGTATTCAGACCCTTTGCTGTGACACTCATATATTTAACTCAGGTGCTGTCCATTTCTTCTGATCATCCTTGGGATGGTTCTACACCTTCATTTGAGTCCAGCTGTGTTTGATTATACTGATTGGACTTGATTAGGAAAGCCACACACATGTCTATATAAGACCTTACAGCTCACAGTGCATGTCAGAGCAAATGAGAATCATGAGCTCAAAGGAACTGCCTGAAGAGCTCAGAGACAAAATTGTGGCAAGGCACAGATCTGGCCAAGGTTGCTGCACTTAAGGTTCCTAAGAGCACAGTGGCCTCCATAATCCTTAAATGGAAGACGTTTGGGATGACCAGAACCCTTCCTAGAGCTGGCCGTCCGGCCAAACTGAGCTATCGGGGGAGAAGAGCCTAGGCTAGAGAAGTAAAGAGGACTTCAAGATGGTGAGAAATAAGATTCTTCGGTCTGGTGAGACCAAGATAGAACTTTTTGGCCTTAATTCTAAGCGGTATGTCTGGAGAAAACCGGGCACTGCTCATCACCTATCCAATACAGTCCCAACAGTGAAGCATGGTGGTGGCAGCATCATGCTGTGGGGGTGTTTTTCAGCTGCAGGGACAGGACGACTGGTTGCAATCGAGGGAAAGATGAATGTGGCCAAGTACAGGGATATCCTGGACGAAAACATTCTCCAGAGTGCTCAGGACCTCAGACTGGGCCGAAGGTTTACCTACCAACAATACAATGACCCCAAGCACACAGCTAAAATAATGAAGGAGTGGCTTCACAACAACTTTGTGACTGTTCTTGAATGGCCCAGCCAGAGCCCTGACTTAAACCCAATTGAGCATCTCTGGAGAGACCTAAAAAAGGCTGTCCACCGTTTACCATCCAACCTGACAGAACTGGAGAGGATCTGCAAAGAGGAATGGCAGAGGATCCCCAAATCCAGGTGTGAAAAACTTGTTGCATCTTTCCCAAAAGACTCATGCCTGTATTAGATCAAAAGGGTGCTTCTACTAAATACTGAGCAAAGGGTCTGAATGCTTAGGACCATGTGATTTTTCAGTTTTTCTTTTTTAACCGCTTCAGCTCCGGAAGATTTTACCCCCCTTCCTGACCAGAGCACTCTTTGCGATTCGGCACTGCGTCGCTTTAACTGACAATTGCGTGGTCGTGCGACGTGGCTCTCAAACAAAATTGACGTCCTTTTTTTCCCACAAATAGAGCTTTCTTTTGGTGGTATTTGATCACCTCTGCGATTCCTTTTTGCGCTATAAACAAAATAAGAGCGACAATTTTGAAAAAAACGCATTATTTTTTTACATTTTGCTATAATAAATATCCCCCAAAAATTTATAAAAAAACATTTTTTTTCCCTCAGTTTAGGCCGATCGTATTCTTCTACATATTTTTGGTAAAAAAAAAAAATCGCAATAAGCGTTTATTGATTGGTTTGCGCAAAAGTTATAGCGTTTACAAAATAGGGGATAGTTTTATGGCATTTTTATTGATAATTTTTTTTTTACTAGTAATGGCGGTGATCAGCGATTTTTATTGTGACTGCGACGTTATGGCTGACATTTTTGACACATTTTTGGGACCATTGTCATTTATACAGCGATCAGTGCGATTAAAAATGCACTGATTACTGTGTAAATGACACTGGCAGTGAAGGCGTTAACCACTAGGGGGCGGGGAGGGGTTAAGTATGTCCTAGGGGAGTGACTAACTGTAGGGGGGATGGGCTGTGTGTGTCACTACGCTGATCACTGCTCCCGATGACAGGGAGCAGTGATCAGTGATACTTGTCACTAGGCAGAACGGGGAGATGCTGTTTACATCAGCATCTCCCCGTTCGTCCTCTCCGTAAGGCGATCGCAGGTATCCCCACGGCGATAGAGTCCGCGGGACCCGCGACCCGACTCACAGAGCAGCCGGGCGGCGCGCACGCAATGGCACAGCGGGCAATTCAAATGGACGTGCCATTCTGCCGACGTACATCGGCGTGGGCCGGTCTGGAAGTGGTTAATAAATGTGCAAAAATGTCAACAATTCTGTGTTTTTCTGTCAATATGGGGTGCTGTATGTACATTAATGAGGAAAAAAATGAACTTAAATGATTTTAGCAAATGGCTGCAATATAACAGAGTGTAAAAAATTGAAGGGGGTCTAAATACTTTATACTTTCCGTCCCCAGTGTGTGTGTGTGTGCCGTATTTATCGGCGTATAACACGCACCCCAAGTTTAGGAGGGAATTTTAAGGAAAAAAATGTTTTAAGGAAAAAAAAACTTACATTTAAATGCCCAT
The DNA here is from genome assembly GCA_037952835.1 of Lithobates septentrionalis. Lineage (NCBI taxonomy): Eukaryota > Metazoa > Chordata > Amphibia > Anura > Ranidae > Lithobates > Lithobates septentrionalis. The sequence goes on from JBBDGP010004665.1 coordinate 269,288, forward strand.
CAATGCAGCCTTATCAGTGTCCATCTGCAGCCTTGCACAGCGTCCATCTGCATGCTTGTCCAGTGTCATTTGCAGCCTTGGTGTCATTTGCAGCCTTGGTGTCATTTGCAGCCTTATCAGTGTCCATTTGCAGCCTTATCAGTGTCCATTTGCAGCCTTGCAGCTTTGTCAGTGCCCATCTGCAGCTTTGTCAGTGTCCATTTGCAGCCTTGCCCAGGCTGCAGTTAAACTGCAGTGACTTGTCAGTGTCACTGCAGTTTGAAAATGGCGCCACCGGTGCCAAGATACACAGAGCTGTGACTTGCGGCAGCTCTCGGCCATTTTCGGCTCCACTCGTAGTCCTGCCCGGGATGGAGCCAAGCGCTGCCCATATACAGATAGCCAAGTGTACTTGGCTAGGTTCGGCTAGCTCCGCTCACAGTCACGTCCAGTCCCTGTGTCCATCAGAGGGCGGGACTGGGCGTGACTGTGAGCGGAGCTAGCCAAACCTAGCCGAGTATACTCGGCTATCTATGTATATCGGGGGCCGGCGATCGCTCCGCTCACAGTCAGCGGGGGATCGCAGGGGATCGGCGTATAACACGCACCCGCGATTTTCCCCTGATTTTAAGGGGAAAAAAGTGTGTGTTATACGCCGGTAAATACGGTATATATACATATACACACACACACATACAGACACACACAGTATCTCACAAAAGTGAGTACACCCCTCACATTTTTAGTAAATATTTTATTATATCTTTTCTTGTAACACTGAAGAAATTAAGCTTTGCTACAATGTAAAGTAGTCAATGAACTGCTGGCAACAAAAGTGAGCACACCCCTAAGTGAAAATGTCCAAATTAGCCCAAATAGCCATTTTCCCTCCCCGGTGTCAGGTGACTCATTGGTGTTACAAGGTCTCAGGTGTGAATGGGGAGCAGCTGTGTTGTAATTTGGTGTTATCGCTTTCACTGTCTCATACTGGTAACTAAAAGTTCAACATGGCACCTCATGGCAAAGAATTCTCTGAGGATCTGAAAAAAAGAATTGTTGCTCTACATAAAGATGGCTTAGGCTATAAGAAGATTGCCAAGACCCTGAAACTGAGCTGCAGCACGGTGGCCAAGACTATACAGCAGTTTAACAGGACATGTTCCACTCAGAACAGGCCTTGCCATGGTCGACCAAAGAAGCTGAGTGAATGTGCTCAGCATCATATCCAGAGGTTGTCTTTGGGAAATAGACGTATGAGTGCTCCAGCATTGCTGCAGAGGTTGAAGGGGTGGGGGTCAGCCTGTCAGTACTCAGATCATACGCCGCACACTGCATCAAATTGGTCTGCATGGCTGTCATCCCAGAAGGCAGCCTCTTCTAAAGATGATGCACAAGAAAGCCTGCAAACAGTTTGCTGAAGACAAGCAGACTAAGGACATGGATTACTGGAACCATGTTTTGTGGTCTGATGAGACCAAGGTAAACTTATTTGGTTCAGATGGTGTCAAGCGTGTACCAGGTGAGGAGTACAAAGACAAATGTGTCTTGCCTACAGTCAAGTATGGTGGTGGGAGTGTCATGGTCTGGGGCTGCATCAGTGCTGCCGGCACTGGGGAGCTACAGTTCATTGAGGGAGTCAAGAATGACAACATACTGACATACTGAAGCACAGCGTGATGCCCTCCCTTCAGGGACTGTGCCGCAGGGCAGAATTCCAACATGATAACGATCCCAAACACACCTGCAAGACAACCACTGCCTTGCTAAAGAAGCTGAGGGTAAAGGTGATGGACTGGCCAAGCATGTTTCCAGACCTAAACCCTATTGAGCATCTGTGGGGCATCCTCAAACGGAAGGTGGAGGAGCACAAGGTCTCCAACATCCACCAGCCCCGTGATGTCGTCATGGAGGAGTGGAAGAGGACTCCAGTGGCAACCTGTGAAGCTCTGGAGAACTCCATGCCCAAGAGGGTTAAGGCAGTGCTGGAAAATAATGGTGGCCACACAAAATATTGACACTTTGGGCTCAATTTGGACATTTTCACTTAGGGGTGTACTCACTTTTGTTGCCATCGTTTTAGACATTAATGGCTGTGTGTTGAGTTATTTTGAGGGGACAGCAAATTTACACTGTTATACAAGCTGCACACTCACTACTTTACATTGTAGCAAAGTGTCATTTCTTCAGTGTTATCACATGAAAAGATATAACAAAATATTAACAAAAATGTGAGGGGTGTACTCACTTTTGTGAGATTATATATATATATATATATATATATATATATATATACACACACACACACACATACATACACATATACAGTGGATATAAAAAGTCTGCACACCCCTGTTAAAAGGTCAGGTTTCTGTGATGTATAAAAATGAGACAAAAATAATTTCAGAACTTTTTCCACCTTTAATGTGACCTTTAAACTATACAACTCAATTGAACAACAAACTGAAATCTAAATGTCTTGCAGGACAGTTTCATGGGTCAGATGGTAAATGCACCAACTAGAAACAAAGCGTTACTATACCTACTTATTACCAACAATACAGACCTGATCACAGATGTGGAAATACGGGGCAATTTAGGAAACAGCGATTACAGGTCAATTAGTTTTAGTAGGAATCACACAAATAGGAAACATAAGGGGAATACAAAGACAGAGTTTCAAAAGAGCCAACTTACCTAAACTGCGATCCTTGCTAGAAGATAATTGGAATAAAATCTTAGGAACAAAGAACATGGAGGAAAAAACAGTTCTTACCGTAACTCTATTTCCAGTAGTCTTCCATGGCAGCCCTTGAGAGATGGAGTTCCTTCCTCCAAACAGGAAACACGTTACCACTTTAAATCTTTAAAAGGCGGTCCCTCAGGTCAGTCATCCAAGAGAACTGAATGCCGGAATCTGAAAGACATAAAACACAACCCCACTAGTTTAAACATTAAGGTGGGATTGTGCTGCCCTGGAAGACTACTGGAAACAGAGTTACCGGTAAGAACTAACTCTGCTTTTACCCCAGTCATCTTCCAGGTCAGCCCTTGAGAGGATAACCAAGTATTCACCAGACTAGGGTAGGACAACGGCTTGGAGGACTTTCCTACCAAAAGACTGGTCCTGGCTGGATATTAGATCCAGCCTGTAATGTTGAACAAAAGGTAGAGAATCTTGACCATGTTGCTGCCCTGCAAATTTGCTCCGGAGTGGCTTCCGCCTTCTCTGCCCATGAGGCTGCTAAAGCTCTTGTTGAATGAGCTCTTAGATCTTTTGGCGGTGTTATCTCCATAACTCCGTAGCATTCCACTATAGCTAACTTGATCCATCTGGCTAGCGTTTTCTTGGAAGCTTGTTTACCTTTTTGTTTGCCAGCGTACAGGACGAATAGCGTGTCTGATGCTCTGAATTCATTGGTGACTTCAAGGTACTGAAGAAGACATCTTCTAACATCTAGAAGGCTTAGTTCTTGCTCTTTGCTATTAGCCGGTGAACTACAAAACAAAGGTAGTATCAATTCCTGGGATTTATGAAAAGTTGACGTCACATTTGGTGTAAATCCCGAAACTGTTTGAAGAACGATTCTATCATTGTGAATTTTGAGAAAAGGCCCTCTGACAGAGCCTGGATTTGCCCTATCCTATGTGCTGTAGTGATAGCCATGAGGAAAACAGTTTGGAGTGTCAGCAGGCGTAAAGATGTTTCTTGTAGAGGCTAAAAAAGGGACTTTTGATGATCCCCCCCCCATGTGGGACATTTTTGAGTCTTAGGTGGTCTGTACTTAGCCAACGCTCTGCAAAACGAGAGACCAACGGGTCTTCTTGTAGTGTTCATTCTAGATACACCGACAGCGCTGCTATCTGGACCTTCAGCATACTGAGTGCTAGACCTTTATCAGCACCCGGCTGTAGAAATTCTAAGATGGTTGGTGTATTCATCTTTTGTCTGTTATTCCAAGCGCAACAGCTGTTGAATTTTCTCCAGGTCTTTCTGTAGATGGCCCTGGTGTTCGGCTTCCTAGCGCTCAGAAGTGTCGCCACCACTTTATCTGAGAGTCCTTTTGATCTCAGGATGTCTTCCTCAGTAACCAGGCCACCCATTTGAAGCTCTCTTGTCTTAGGTCTGTTAGGGGTCTCTGACACATCAGGTCGTCCCTGTGTGGAAGTAGTCACGGCTCTTCTCCTGAGAGACTGAGGAGCTGAGAGAACCAGGCTCTCTTGGGCCAATATGGTGCTATCAGTATAAGCTTTGTTTGCTCCTATAGGAATTTCTTCACCACCCGAGGAATCAGATGTACCAGAGGGAAGGCGTAGCACATTTTGAAATTCCACGGGTTTTGGAGTGCATCTATCCCTAGAGGCCGGTCTTGCGGGTTTAGCGAGAAGAAGCGCTTCACCTGGGTGTTTTTCCGGGATGCAAATAGATCTATATTTGATATTCCCCAGCAGGCTGTAATTTCCCTGAACACCTCTGGGTGTAAAACCCATTCCTCTTGGAAGATCTCTTGGCGGCTGAGGAATTCTGCCACTTGATGGTTTTCCCCCTGTAGGTGGACCGCTCCCAGCGACAGTAGATTCCCTTCTGCCCATCGACAGATCTGGTTGGAGATGTGGCTTAAGGAGTGGCTCCTTGTGCCCCCTTGTTTTTTTCACATAAGCCACTGCCGTGGCGTTGTCCGACAGGATCAGGGTGTGATAACTTCTTAGTTAGTCTTGGAAGTGTTCTGTGGCTTTGGCTATTGCCATAAAGCTCCCTCCAATTTGAAAACACCTGGGCTTTTTCATGGGGACCATCTCTCTTGAGCAGGTTGCTCTGTTAGGTGGGCTCCCCATCCCCAACTGCTCGTGTCTGTGGCCAACTTACATGAGGTTGGGAAAGACCATGCCAGACCCTGGTTTAGATTTGTGTCGATCCTCCACCACCAGAGCAACCTCTTCGCGGAGGTTGGAAGTAAGAGCGTACTGTTCAGATCCTCTTGTTGATTTCTTAGGAGAAAGACTTGTAGTGGCCTTAGATCAGTGGTTCTCAACTCCCGTCCCCAGGACCCACCAACAGGCCAGGTTTGAAAGATAACTGAAATACATCACAGGTGATATCATTTTCTGCTCAGTGATTACAGTATTCTAGTCTGCATCTCCCCAAGGTAATACTTAAAACCTGGCCTGTTAGTGGGTCCTGAGGACTGGAGTTGAGAACCACAGCCTTAGATGATGCTGAATAGTAGGTCGTCTAGGTAAGGTACTACAGTCATCTTCTTCAACCTCTTCTGCTAGGACTTTGGTAAATATCCTTGGTGACGAGGATAGCCAAAAATTGTATAGATTGCATTCATATTTTTACTACCCAAATGCATTATTTTACATTTTCTACATTAAATCTCATTTGCCGTGTAGTGCCCACCCCATTAATTTGTTCAGATCTTTTTGCAAGGTTTCCACATCCTGCGGAGAAGTTATTGCCCTGCTTAGCTCAGTATCGTCCGCAAATACAGAGATTAAACTGTTTACCCCATCCTCCAGGTCGTTTATGAACAAATTAAATAGGATTGGTCCCAGCACAGAACCCTGGGGGACCCCACTACCCACCCCTGACCATTCCGAGTACTCCCCATTTATCACCACCCTCTGAACTCGCTCTGGTAGCCAGTTTTCAATCCATGCGTTTATGGGGAACTGTGTCAAATGCTTTTGCAAAATCCAGATACACCACGTCTACGGGCCTTCCTTTATCTAGATGGCAACTCACCTCCTCAAAGAAGGTTAATAGATTGGTTTTGGCAAGAACGATTCTTCATGAATCCATGCTGATTACTGCTAATGATACCGTTCTCATTACTAAAATCTTGTATATAGTCCCTTATCATCCCAAGAGTTTACATACTATTGATGTTAGGCTAACTGATCTGTAATTCCCTGGGATGTATTTTGGGCCCTTTTTAAATATTGGTGCTACATTGGCTTTTCTCTAATCAGCTGGTACCATTCGAGTCAGTAGACTGTCAGTAAAAATTAGGAACAATGGTCTGGCAATTACTTGACTGAGTTCCCCAAGTTCCCTCGGGTGCAAGAAGTCTCATTTTGGATGCAGGGTCCCCTGACCAGGTCTTCTTTCAAATAGCCCATCTGGCTGTCACGGCTAGACCTCATCTGATTGCCAGCTTGACAGACTCTGCGGATGCATCCGCTATGTAACCGACTGCATTGGAGAGAACAGGTAGGGTTTTCAAAGTTTCTTCCCTAGGCGTACCATTTTTTTATATGGTCTTGCAGTTGGGAGAGCCAAAATTCAAGATTACTTGCCACGCAAGTGTTGGCGAGTGCCGGCTTCAGGCTGGCGACACTTTTTTCCCCAAGCTCTCTTTAGGATAATGTCGCCCCTCTTGTCCATACAACCTTTTATGCCCCATGTCTTCAAAGGCCATTGAGGACTTTTTGGAGACTTTAGATAGTGGCGCATCCAATTTAGGGTTCTTATTGCACATCTCCTTTGGATCATCACTGAAAGGGAACCCACATCTTATGGTTAGCTGCAAAGAAGGGTTTCTTTTCTGGGTTTGCCCAATCATTCCTTACAACATCCGACATCACCTGGTGGACCTAAAAAGGGGGAGAAGGGCAAGCCTAGGTTATTAGAACAGTGCCTCAATCAACAACAGGTAGAGGAGACAAGGGAGTCCCCAGAAAGCAAAAAAGGGGAATGGTCAACTACGGCTTATGGTACAAAAATGCAAAAAGGCTTTATTAAAGGTGGGGGGGGGGGTGAGGGTATTTACATATACAAAAAAATCCAAATATATGTAAGATAAACAATGTATCTAAATAACACAGTCCGTCTCACTACACTAAACCAAAATTAAAAACCATGCTGCAACATTGATGAATAAAACTGCAGAGCGTGCCTGCAGGCCAAAAACGCATGCAGTGTCCATTTGAATCCAAAGAAAAAAGTATAGCACCAAACATTACTTGGGGTAAGCTACTGATGGGATATCAAGTCTTATGTTGTCTAGTATTGACTGTGCATCAGATTGAGCAGTACTGAAAAGAAACTACATATATCCACATAGACAAGACCTTACATAGCTGAATTAGGTGGGGTTTTTTAACCCTCTGTTAGAAGAAAATCCTCCACAAGCAGCTTCCAACCTCAGTGCACTAAATGTGTGTATACACCAGTTGTTTTGGAAATAGAAAGACCAGCGTTCCTGTTACTAGGTATGTCCAGTGCACAAACACTATTTCCTCAATGCAGCATATAAGGAGCAAAGGACAGACCACTCCAAAGAAAGGGCTTAGTCTCTTTTCCAATCTAGACCAGAATGATATTTTCACAGTTCATCAGTTTCAAGTGTGTCAATCCATGCAGGAGGGTGAATGGCAAACAGATGCAAAGACTATTGATAAGCAGATAAGGAGGGAAAGAGAAACTGCCCTTTTGGGCTCTCACCTCTTTCAATTACTGGGGATGTCCTCAGACTCTGCTGTCTTGCTGTTTGGCATGGAGCGGCTCACAGTCAGTTCAGAGCAACATTCAGTGTGTAGTCACAGCACACCATTCTCCTCAATAGTAGACACTGCAGACTGTGTGATCACATGACCGGTCACATGGTTAGGAAAAGACCAGGAACCAGGAACTTTGCATTCAATTGCTGATGCGTAAATAGCTTGTGAAGTGTGGTGCTGTATGCAAATCACAGGGAAACCCTTTTACATTGCTGCAAAAGGAAGCATGTTGAAGGCCTGCTGCCAAGCCCATTCAGGGGCTGCGTTAACGTTTCGTACGCCTCTGCGTACTTCGGCTGGTACTCTATTTGCTGTTTGCAACTTTGGTGAGTGTGGAAGGACCTTTTACCCCCCATTTTTTGTATTAGAACAGTGCCACATCCAATAAGCAAGATACATACAAAAAAGGTTCCCCTGGGTGGACTTTAAAGGCACTTAATAATGTCCTATATAAAAAATATACTGAAGTATGCAACAATATAATAGTAAACAAATTTTATTTATGAAAACACAAAATTAAAAAATATATTATATATATTAGCGAAATATTGACATATCTAAACAATTCGTTTCTATCACCATACAAAGTAGATATATGAAAAGAGCTCTCCTCACACCCAACGCGTTTCAGGGATATAGTTTAGTCCTTCAGGGATGCAGAAAAAGAAAAGAGAGGTTCATCTAAGATATAATTAAAATATATAATCAATGAATTACCATAACATGTAAAGGCGTAAGACTATAACCTTGAGGTATTATAATCAAAGCACTTACATAGTATTGAATGATGAAGTAGTTGTTACAATGTTTCGTTAAATCACATTAAAAGCTTGGGGTCAAGATAGCACCGAATATTGATGCTGGAGGGATTGCGGTCTTAAAACAGAGTGGGCATCAGAGAGGACCAGCTCACTCCCAGACTAGGCATTCGATAGCTGGACGCTGGGACAAGTGGCTGTATTTTTTAACTTCTCCCCGCTAAGGTAACTTTTATCCTAATATATCTTTTTCATATTAATCAATATTATAATACTAATGTATGTAATTACTGGCTAGCTCTTTGCTTTAATACCTATTTGTAGATAAATCAAAAATAGTTCAGCTTAAAACTATATATTTTTTAATATATCCCCACACTTTGCTGTAGAATGACCGGGTACCTATATATTCATAGGCCTTGATACCTATTAACCCTTAATACACTATTTTCTGACCTATATTTGTTGGCTGAGTGCCCTAATATTCTTCTTTGGCATTTGCAACTCTATGCAATGTAATCAATAATATTTTCTATATCAATATTTTGTTGGTCATTCTAAAAGCCGAACATATTTCTAGGCATTATGATTATGTCTTAAACTCTATCCAAACAGATCATTTATGGCAGTATTACATTTCTATTTTCAGTTACCAGACTCATTCCCCCTTTTTCCTGCCAGATCATCAATCTTCCTAAATCATTATCATCAACTGGTATATATACATTTTTTGAAGTGTTTTAAATATTCAAATTTATATATCCAGTATTTTTTTATCTGGATTTATACTCTTGGCATACTCTTTTCTTACCCCCAGGCACTCCATTTGCCTCAGTATATCACTCTGGCCGCCATGCTGCCATGGAGCGCGGGGGGAACCTCCTCTTTTTGGGGATATTATTATACATCATACACTCGCAGACCTCTCTGATGCCCACTCTGTTCTAAGACAGCAATCCCACCAGCATCAATATCCGGTGCTATCTTGACCACAAGCTTTTAATGTGATTTAACGAAACATTGTAACAACTACTTCATCATTCAATACTATGTAAGTGTTTGATTTTAATACCTCAAGCATATAGTCTTACGCCTTTACATGTTATGGTAATCCATTGATTATATATTTTAATTATATCTTAGATGAACCTCTCTTTTCTTTTTCTGCATCGAAAAAGGACTAAACTATATCCCGAAACACGTTGGGTGTGAGGAGAGCTCTTTTCATATATCTACTTTGTATGGTGATAGAAATGAATTGTTTAGATATGTTAATATTTTGCTAATATATAAAATATATTTTTTAATTTTGTGTTTTCATAAATAAAATTTGTTTACTATTATATTGCTGCATACTTCAGTATATTTTTTATATAGGACATTATTAAGTGCCTTTAAAGTCCACCCAGGGGAACCTTTTTTGTATGTATCTCACCTGGTGGACCGGGAATACTTTGGACTTTTTCTAAGACCTTGGTACATCAGGTCATATTTTGATGGAAGTTCTTTTTCTTCCTCTATTTCAAAAAGTCTCATATATAGCCCCAAGTAAATCCTCTACATCTTCTAGGGACAATTTGTACTTGGGGGGCCTTTTTTTCTTCTCCCCCATCTTCCTGCTCCGAATCGGAGCTGTCGGTAGCTATTTCTCTAACTGTGCCGCTACCCGCTCATCCCCTAACCGTCTCCTGTGACCCTGAAGCGACTGACCTTGGCGAGGCTATGGGTGAGGAACTTCCAGAGGGAGCTGTTGGAGGTTTACCCTCCGAAATACATTTAACCACTTCCGGACCGCCGCACGCCGATGTACGTCCAAACTTTGAAGGGGGATATTGTTGTTATGGCAGCAGCTAGCTGCCATAACCCCGGTATCCCCGTTTTCCTGCGGCGGTCCGCTTTCTGATAAAAGTGGTCCCTGCGGCAGATTCGCTGCAAGATCACTTTTATCGGTGGTGGTAGAGGTGCCCCCCCCCTCCCGCCGCGATCCGGTGCCCTCCGCCGCTTACCGGAGCCATCGGTTTTGGGCAGAGGCGATCGCGTCAGTCTCCCTCCTGTGCCTGGAGACGAGTGAGGCTAAGATGGCGCCCACTCATCTCCATGACACTGCTGGGCGTAAGCGACGTCAAAACTTCACTTTCGCCCACACCTCTTAAAGGCATATTTTTTTTCAATGTCATTTTTTTTTTATTGCATTTTAGTGTAAATATGAGATCTGAGGTCTTTTTGACCCCAGATCTCATATTTAAGAGGTACTGTCATGCTTTTTTTCTATTACAAGGGATGTTTACATTCTTTGTAATAGGAATAAAAGTGACACAATTTTTTCTTTTTTAAAACGGTGTAAAAATAAATAATGTAAAATAAATAAAATAATTTTTTTTAAAAACCCCGTCCTGACGAGCTCGCGCGCAGAAGCGAACGCATATGAAAACGGTGGTCAAACCACACATGTGAGGTATCGCCGCGACCGGTAGAGCGAGAGCAATAATTCTAGCCCTAGACCTCCTCTGTAACGCAAAACATGCAACCTATAGAATTTTTTTAACGTCGCCTATGGATATTTTTGAGGGTAAAAGTTTAACGCCATTCCACGAGCGGGCACAATTTTGAAGCGTGACATGTTGGGTATCAATTTACTTGGCGTAACATTATATTTTACAATATAAAAAAAAATTGGGCTAACTTTACGGTTGTCTTATTTTTTTATTCAAAAAAGTGAATTTTTTCCAAAAAAAGTGCGCTTATAATACCGCTGCGCAAATACGGTGCAAAAAAAAGTATTGCAATGACCGCTATTTTATTCTCTAGGGTGTTCGAAAAAAAAATATTTTTAAACATGTAAACACCTAAAATCCAAAACGAGGCTGGTCCTTAAGTGGTTAGGATCCTTAAAGGTAGTAGCCATGTCATCCCTCACGGATCCAAAGATTTTTGTGTAGATTGCATCTGACTGACTGTTTAACCAGTCTGTTGATGCACACTTGGCATAGCGGCTCTGTGTATTCCAAGGGCATCTTGGTAGCACATTTTGCACACCGCTTCCTGGGAGTGGGCTTTGGATCTTTAGGCGATTTGGCCTGTTAGAAAACACAAAACACAGATGACCCCATGGTGGTGAGAAATAAGTGCACCAAACCATGAATACAGTGCACACCGGGTGACACTAGTAACCCCCTGCTGAGCCCCAGCTAGCTAGTAACCACCACCACCTAGCTGCTGTTCCCCGTAAACCGGACACAAAAGACACCCCCGGGGGCCTACCTGTGTCCTGCTGGTGCCTTCGCCACCCGAAGCCTGGGCAGATAGGATGTCATCTTTCTCCTGCATCCTGGAATCTTTGTGGCGTCCTTGCTGTAGCCTACAGCCGCGTCCACGTGTGATAGCACCAGTCTGGTCATCCATCCTCCCTGCGCATGCCGATGACATAATTGCACCCCGGACATGACGTGCGCATATACTGGGTCAAGCTATCCTCCGGCCACGGGTACATGCCCCCCCGTCGGAGCTCGCCAAGAGGACGCCGCATCTCTCCACACCTAGGCTCAGAGGGGGGGTGGATCCAGGACGCCTCCCACCCGCTGCAAAGGAGGGTTGCCTGCGGCCTTTAATCCGACCTCTTCCACCAAGAAAATGATAAGGGTGCACTCACCCCCGCAGCCCAGAGACTTCCATAGCTTCCTCCCTGCTGCAGCCTGAGATCCCTGTCCTAGCCCAATCTGAGAGAGATGGAGCCTCCAGCGGTCCTCAGGCAACATGTCTCTTCCGGATGGAGGAAACACTAAGACTGACCAGGGACTGCCTTTTAAAGATTTAAAGTGGCAACGCGCTTCCTGTTTAGAGGGAGGAACTCCATCTCAAGGGCTGACCTGGAAGACGACTGTGGAAAATGGGTATGCTTTAAGAGTATATTAAATGAGGGCATTAGCCAGTGCATCCCAATGGGAAATAAATGTAAAAGACCTAATAAAAGTCCTGGGTGGCTTAAGTCCAATGTAAAAATTTATTAAAAGGAAAGGAGAAGGCCATCCAAAAATACAAGGCTGAGGGATCATCATCCCACCCTTACAAAGAATGCAACAAGAAATGTAAGGTGTCAAGAACAGCCAAAGGGTTTCAAAGATTTCCAGATGGTCAAAGGAGTTAGGTCACCTTTACCAAAATTTGCCTTTGCAGGGGTGTCTGTAGATAAAAATACTGTGCAGCTGGATAACATTGAAAAATGCTCTTGCTATGGATGTAGGCCATTTACATACAATGGATATAAAAAGTCTACACACACACACACCTGTTTAACCGCTAGCCGCTCGCCGTCTGTCATATGACGGCCAGGCGGTGCGGCTCTCGTTCTGGGAGGGCGTCATATGACGCCCTGCCCTTTAAACAGGGAATGCACGTGCATCCCTGTACCCTCGGTGGCGGCGTGTCTCGGAGACACCGCCTGCCACCGAGGGGGGTAAATAGTCATCGGCCGTGGCCATTTACCACGTGATCAGCCGTGATAAAGTCACGGCCGGTGACAGATGGTACCACCCCCATTGTGCACGGCACGTGTGCGCGATTGGGAGCGCACCACGCGTGCACGTCGGTGGCGGTGTGTTCCCGGGAACACTGCTCATCACAGACGATGGTAAACAGGCATTGGCCGGCGGCTGTTTACCACGTGATCGGTTGTGATCCTTTCACAGCCGATCACTAAATGTAAACACAGAGCGGTAACTTGCTGTTACCAGCTCTTCTCTCCTCACACACCATTTCCAGTGTGAGGAGAGAAGAGCCAGGAGCAGTGAGTTACCGATCTGTGTCTGTATTGTACTACACCAAGCACAACACTTGTCCCATCGCCCCCCCCATTGTCATCTGTCACCCAACAGTCACCCCATAAAGTGCACCTGTCACATAAGAGACTGCCATCAGTGACTGTCTGAGGTGCACCTGTCACCCATCACCCGTCAGTGACCGTCACCCATCACCCATCAGTGACAATCAGCCATCACCCATCAGTGACTGTCAGCCATTACCCGTCACCCATCAGTGACTGTCAGCCATTACCCGTCACCCATCAGTAGTCAGCCGTCACCCATCAGTGACCGTCAGCCGTCACCCATCAGTGACCGTCAGCCGTCACCCATCAGTGACCGTCAGCGGTGCACCCATCAGTGACCGTGGCCTGTCACCCATCTGTGAGCATAACCCATCAGTGACCATCACCTGTCACCGTCCGTGGCCTGTCACACCGTCATCACCTATCAGTGAACGTCACCTGCCACCCATCTCACAGCCCATCAGTGACCGTCACCTGCCACACAGCCAGAGTCATGTCCAAAAGAGTTTACAACAGTGAGGAGGCGTTCCAGATCCTCTCCATGACTGATGAGAGCAACGGGGAGTTCTCATCAGATTCCAATTCTGATTCTGAATCAAATTTGGCATTTGAACCGAATAGTCAATCGGCAAATGATTCGGAGGAAGAATGGGTCCCTCCTAAAAGGGCACGGCACTCTGGAAAACAGGATTATATTCCTAGGCCCAGTACCAGCGCTGCCGCCAGCAATAGGCCCCAAGAACAAATTCCCAGGCCCAGTACCAGCGCTGCGGCCAGCGATAGGCCCCAGGAACAAATGCCCGGTACCAGCGCTGCCGCCGGCGATAGGCCCCAAGAACAAATGCCCAGACCCAGTACCAGTGCTGCCACATCACGCCCGAGTACCAGCACAGGTTATTCAAATCCCCCAACTACTAGAGTGTCACGTCCCCCAAGAGCCAGGGCCTCTACAAGTATGCCAGATGGTCTTGCCAACCAAACATGGCTGCCATCCGACTCGGGATCACCAATTATTCCCCCTTTCACAGCACAGCCAGGTGAGCAGGCCAACACCCAAAATTTCTCACAGATTGATTGCTTTCATCTGTTTTTGCCTGACACTTTGCTGCAATTCATTGTGGACCAGACAAATTTGTATGCCCAGCAGTATATTGCCAACAACCACCAATCATCCTATGCCTATCCGTTTGAGTGGAGAGATCTGTATTTGGAGGAGTTCAAATTGTTTATGGGCCTCACCCTAAACATGGGGCTTACAAAAAAAAATGAAGGACATGACTATGTGTCCACCAACCCCATCCACAACATGCCCATTTATTCTGCCGTAATGGCCAGGTCCCGATACGAAATGATAATGCGCTTTCTTCATTTTAGCGACAACACCCAGTCCCCTCCCCGCAATCATCCAAATTACGACAAATTATATAAACTTCGCCCATTGATAAATTTCTTTTCCCAACAATTTGCAGAACTCTATGTCTTGGATCAGAATATATGTGTCGATGAGTCCCTGGTACCCTTTTCAGGCCGGCTAGGAATAAAGCAATATATTCCTAGCAAAAGGGCCAGATTTTACGGAGTAAAATTATACAAGCTCTGTGAGAGCCACAGGATCGTTGTATGCGTTCCGCATATATGAAGGAAAAGATTCCCAGCTCCAGCCCCCTGAGTGCCTGGCCTACATGGGCACAACTGGAAAGATTGTATGGGACTTGGCATACCCACTTCTGAACAAAGGATATCACATATACCTTGACAATTTCTACACTGGCCTGCCCTTTTTCAAACACCTATACATTGCAAACACCCTGGCCTGCGGAACCTCCAGAAAAAATAGGAAGGGCTTCCCACAATCTCTAGCAAACAAAAAGCTGCGAAGAGGGCAAAGAGCAGCATTGAAATGCAATGAAGTGCTGGCCTTGAGGTAGAAGGATAAAAGGGACGTGCACATGATGTCCACCATCCATGACGACACTACAATTAAGGTTCAAAGAAGACGAGGTCCCATTGAAAAGCCAGTATGTGTCCAAGATTATAATCTCTACATGGGGGGGGGGGGGGTGGATTTCAATGATCAAATGACTCAGCCCTATTTGTCGATAAGGAGGTCCCGATTCTGGTACAAGAAGGTAGCAATTTCTCATCCATTTGGCCGTTTATAATTCCTTCGTAGTCTACACCAAATCCACAGAAAGCCCCGCCCCCTTCCTTTAATCCATAGAAGAAGTTGTTACGTCCCTCATCTATCACCAAAGACACCCCCAGAAGACCTTCGCTCTGAGGCTGTTTGCCGACTTCATGAGCGCCACTTCCCCTTCAACATTCCACCATCTGAAGCAGGCCAAAGACGGCAAAAAAAAAATGGTGTGTGCACCAAAAGAGGATTTTGAAAAGATACCAGCTACCATTGCCCCCCTCCCAACCTGGCCTTTGCATTGGTGAATGCTTCCAACTTTATCATACATCCCTAAAATATTAGCCCATATTTTTAACCATTTCCCCATTTTTATCATCTGTGCTGACAATTTTCCATGCTTCCCCAAATAACCATGCCACTGCCTTCCACGTGAACTGACCCTGGCCCGTTTTGTGACTATGCCTCTGCCTACTGTTTGGACTGCCTCCACGTGAACTGACCCTGGTCTGTTTTATCAACTACGCTACTGCCTACCACTTGGACTGCTTGCACATGAACTGACCCTGGCCTGTTTTATGGACTATGCTTTTGCCTACCGCTTGGACTGATCTGTTGCCCTGCTACTGTAGTACACAGGGATTTCACATATGTGAGGGGCTCCAGAATTGTTTTTCCGGATGGAAAAAACAATTTTTTTTGTTTTTTTTGCTACCTGGACTATGCAAATAATTAGCTGTAGCAAGAGGCAGTATGTTTATGAAGGGCTGGAGAGCGGCACAATAAGTGTCTGCAGGTAACAGTGTACCAGGACCAATATTATGGCTGTGCTGGCTATCTCTGCCTGGACAATTTGTATGGACTGTGCTGTGCTGACAATATCATTGTGCTGACTATAGGCAATATTCCTGACTGCTGCCTGGATAATTACTATTGCTGTCGCTAAGCACATCCCTGTCTGCTGCCTGGACCAGGGCTCTCCTCTGTGGATACTACTAAAAGCACAGGTAATGCTTTTTTTTTTTTTTTTACCCTTTTCGCAATAGAATTTATTTTGGATTGTAATTCTTGGTATGTACATGCTATGTGTTAGAAATATGAAGGGCCTTCAAAAATGATAGGTTGCCAGGAAATTATATGTCATTTATGCTCCTAGAATGCCTGATGGTACTACTTGGATGTTGGGCTTCTGTATGTGGCCAGGCTGTGTAAAAGGCTCACACATGTGGTATCACCATACTCAGGAGGAGTAGCAGAATGTATTTTGGGGTGTCATCTTTGCTATGTACATGCTATGTGTTGGAAATATCTGATAAATGGACAACTTTGTGTAAAAAAAAAAAAAAAAAAAAAAGCGTTTTTTTCCCCCCACATTTTCCAAAAACTTCTGGAAAAAAAATGAACCGTTCAAAAGACACATTATGCCTCACACATTGGGGTGTTTGCTTTCCAAATTGGCGTCATTTTGGGGGCAATTCCATTGTCCTGGTGCTCCAGGGCCTTCAAAAGTGTAATAGGTGGTTGAGAAATGAGATGTGTCATTTATGCTCGTAGAACGCCTAAAGGTGCTACTTCAATGTTGGGTCTTGGATGTGGCCAGGCTGTGTAAAAGTCTCACACATGTGGTATCACCATACTCGGGGAGAGTAGCAGAATGTATTTTGGGGTGTAACTTGTTGTATGCATATGCTCTGTAAGAGAAATAACCTGTTAATGACAATTTTGTAAAAAAAAAAAAAATCTTAATTTTGCAAAGAATTGTGGGAAAAAAATTACAACTTAAAAAAACTCACTATGCTACTTAATACCTTGGAATGTCTTCTTTCCTGACTTGTTAGCGTCTCAAAAAATGATAGGCCTTCAGTACATCAGATGTGATCAAGTGATTGGCACCATAGTTTGTAGACTAACTTTCACAAAGACCAAATAATTTACACTTATTTGGGTTATTTTTTTTTTATATATCAAACAAGGTTTTTTTGAATAATTGGTGCATACATAAAATGTTTACGTTATCATGTTAACGCTGTAACAGTACTACAATTGTTATCATTTGAATAAAAATATAACGTTAAGTACAAACATATCTGACGTGTAATAACATTCAAGGTATATATTTGGTTTTTATAGACTGTCCATCTATACTTATATCTATTTATCAGTCTGTGATCATGTGATTATATTAGACACAGGTAGAAGATTCCTATAGCCATCTATCCCATATCTTGTTGTACTTTGCTGGGCAACCTCTATTAATATATATACATTTCTTGTATGGTAATGCATTATTTATCTCCACCTTCCATTCCACTACTTTAGGAGACTCCTGTCTCATCCATTTTTTGGCAATAACCTTTTTTGCTGCAAAAAGTGTTTTGTGTAAAAAAGTTTTAGTATATTTGTCAGTTGCGTCTGGCACTATACCCAAGAGGCACTGTTTAGGGTCTAGGGTCAGAGGCGAACCCATTGTGTCATGCAAAAATGCCACAATTTGTTCCCAAAAGCCTTTTATCTTAGGGCATGTCCAGATTAGATGGAAAAAAGTACCCGTCTCTCTCCCACACATCTGACAAGTGGTGGTTTGTGTACGCTTGTATCTTGCCACTCTGAGGGGTGTGAGATATGCCCTGTGGAGAATGTAGAGTTGCGTCAATCGATCTGAAAGTTTAGGAGATACAGTTTTGCAGGCCTCCAATGCCTCCCCCCATTCCTCGTCCTCCACCGGTCCCAGCTCCCTCTCCCATCTTGGTTTAAGGCCATATGCTATTTTAGTAGCTACAGGGGTTAAAAGCAAGTTATAAAAAGCTGAGATCAATTTATGAGAGTCTGTGCTCTTAATTATAGCGATAAGTACATTGGGTGAAGGATTAGGATAATAGTCAGGGAATTGTGATTGTAGTGCATGTCGAATTTGTAAGAATCTGAAGAACATCTGTTCCTGGATTGCAAATTCTTCTTTAAGTATGTCAAAGGTTTTAAGCTGTCCATCTTTTAATATATGATGCAGGTAAAATATTCCCTGTATGGACCATATGAATGTATCATGTATTTTATTGAACTCCTGAAGATTTTTGTTATGCCATAACGGCGTGTAATCGTTAAATTTTGAAATGTCAAGTCTAGAAGTCGCTAAATTCCATATTTTCCTGTAATGGTATAGCATAGTGTGTCTACTGTCTCCTAGTTCCATCCCTCTCATATCTGCCGCTATTGCATATATCGGGTCTTTGGTGTATTGCGCCCACTTCGGACATAGGAGCGTGAGAAACCTCTCGCTGTCAGTTTTGTCCAGATGGAAAAACTGTGATAGCTGTGCTGCGATGTAGTAAAGGTTAAAGTTAGGTAGAGCAGTGTCACCTAGATCAGTCGGATTTTTGAGGGCTTGCCATGCTAATTTGTGCCTATTGTTACCCCACACAAATGTCTTTAAAAGGGACTCTAGAGATTTAAAATGTTTCAAGGGTAAGTAAACTGGGGTGTGCCATAAAACATAGAGTATTTTGGGTAGTAGAATCATTTTGATTAAATTTATAGGGCCCCAGACACCTAATGGTAATTTGGACCAAACCCGTATTTTATTTTTAACTAAGGAAATAAGAGGAGCTATATTTAGGGATATATAGTCCATAGGGGATCTGGTTATGTGAATCCCTAAATATTTAATAACATCTACTCTCTGGAGTGGGAGCCTGGTTTGGGATTCTGGGGGAGGGAAGCTGTCGATTGGTAGAATTTGGGATTTGTCCCAAATAATTTTCAGACCTGAAAATATTCCAAATTGTTCTATCGTGCGGAGTGCATTGCATAATGATGGGCCCGAGTCTGCCAGGTATAATAGCGTGTCATCTGCATACATGCTAATTTTTTCAGTCAGGGAGCCCATTCCAAGTCCTTTAATTTCTGGGTTTGTTCGAATGGATATTGCCAGAGGTTCTGCCGCCAGGGCATATAGTAATGGGGATAGGGGGCAGCCCTGTCTTGTGCCTCTGCTGAGGTAGAATAATTGAGACGACCATCCATTAGCCACCACTCTGGCCCTGGGTGCCTGGTATAGGAGTTGGACCCATTTAATAAATTTTGGGCCAAATCCATAGCTCTCTAAACATCTCCAGAGATAACTCCTCTCTACCGAGTCGAAGGCTTTCGCTGTGTCTAAGGTCACAACAACCCGTGAACCAACTTCCTCGTGTGTAGCTTGTAGGTTAATGTATAGTTTTCGAAGGTTAAACGATGTGTTTCGTCCAGGCATAAAACCAGTCTGGTCTGCGTGTATTAATGTTAATATTACTTGATTGAGTCTGATAGATAGTACTTTGGCAAGTATTTTGATATCAACCTGTAGGAGTGATATTGGACGATAAGACTCTGGGAATCCCAAATCCTTGCCGGGTTCAGGGATGAGGACTATTGTGGCCTCTGTCATAGATGGGGGTAAAGATCCAGTCTCAAATAGATGATTATACAACTTTAATAGTTTAGGGGTTAGAATTTCACTGAATTGGGAATAGAACTCTATTGGAAGTCCATCCGAGCCGGGAGACTTGGACCTAGCAAAGCTAGCCATGGCAATTGATATTTCGTCCGTAGTGAGTGGTGCTTCTAATAGTTCTACCTGTTCTTCTGTTAGCTGTGGGAAAGTCACCTTTTCAAGAAAAAGAGACATAAGGTGGGTCTCAGTGGGGGCTGTTGTTGTGTATAAGTCAGCAAAGAAGTCCCTAAACATTGAGGTTACTGTAGGTGGGTATGTGATTTTTTGTCCCCCGGGACCATGTGACGTGATAACCACCGGAGGTCCATCTTCGCTATGTACCAAGTATGCCAGTAACTTGCCTGCCTTTTCCCCATGTTCAATCATTTTCTGTTTGGAGAAGATTTTTTGTTTGGCTTTTTGGTACTGTAACTGGTTAACCACTCCAGTCTGTAATTTAAGTTGGTCTGCATTTACTGATGTGGGGGTGTTGGCGTACACTCTTTCAGCAGAGGACAAGTCCTCCAGCGCCTTACCGAGGGCACCAGAAGAGTCCATCTTAATTTTATTATTAGCGGTTATCAATGTATGTCTAGCAAATAACTTAAGAGTCCCAAACTGCGGATGGCGATGCTGACTCATCATTTTCCAGAAAGTACCTTTTCCATTTATCTATAGGCTCGCCATCCTCTGGTAAGAGAGAGAGCCAGAATGGGTTTAGACGCCATGTCCGTGGTGGCTTTGCCACTGGAATACTTAATGTAATCCAATAAGGACTATAGTCCGACAGTATTCTAGGGCAAAACATTACCTCCGATAACCTTGGAGTCAACCTACGGGAGATAAGTATATAATCTATACGGGACATGGAGCCACGAGAGGGTGAGAAACATAAATATGACCTAACCTGTTGGAACTTATAGCGCCACGTATCTATTAAATGGAAGGTGGAGACAAGTTTAGAGAATTTAGTTTCAGTGGGGGCATTAGGAGCCGTTGATGTTAGCTGTAGCCTGTCTAGATTCGGATTTAAAGTGACATTGAAGTCTCCTAGCCAAACCGCTGCTACATTTGGATGGCGGGTCATGAATGATATACCCTCCTTGACTATGGACACATTAAATGGAGGTGGTATGTAAAAAGCCATTATGAGCAAAGGTTCTCCATATACTTTGGCATGAATAAATACATAACGGCCTTGCGGGTCAGTAATTAACTCACACAATTCAAAATGTACGGACTTAGCTATTAATACAGAAACTCCCCTGGAATGGGACGTGAGGGTAGAGTGATACGCCCATCCAACCCAAGGCCTGCGAAGCGCCATCTGAACGCTTCCCTCAGTATGTGTTTACACTAGTGCCACTATGTCCGCATGTTGCTTCTTCAGGAATGTGAAGACTGCCACGCGCTTAAATTTCTCGCGCAGGCTCCTCACATTCCATGTAAGGAATTTCAAAGATGCCATAGGCAAAACTTTTTAAACATTAATAAATCATTTATATATAACAATTTGCTCCTTCTACACAAGGCACACAGATTTTTAACTTTCAGACATAGCTGTCTCAAACACGTGTCACACGACACATATGTACTTTTTCATAGATTGGACACATGTAACGTTACCTTTTTTCTATAATGCGTATGCACATTCAAGTTTAAACGAACCAAAAACATTTGAACCCCCACCCCCCTCCCTGCCCTACACTGACCCAAATTTGTGCGGGCATCATTCCTTAACTGGTTGTTATCTGGGAAATATTCTAGCTTCTTAATGAACAATGGAATGTAGAACAGTTGGTTCAGTCTCCGGACATTAAATAGAATAAGTAATATCAGCCATATCACTTGCAGAAAGTGCAGTATGGTCTCTCGATCCTCTAAGTACCGGATAATGTTCCAATGAACATGGTGCTTCCCAGAACTGTGTGGGGTAAAGTCTCGCTGTACGATGCATGTTGATTGTAGGACTGTTTTTTCTCTCTCTGGAGCCCCGGAGGGTATTTTGACTCTTGTACTATGAGTAAACAGGATTTGTGCATAGAACTTGCGCTGGTTAGGAACAGTTCCTGGTCATAGCTACGTTATCAATGGGACTTAATCAGCTTGTTGAGGATTGGCTCGTTGTTCCAACCAAGAGATCACCTCCTCTGGATCCTCGAAGAAGACCGCACGACCTTCATGCTCCACCCTAAGATGGGCTGGAAAGAGCATGGAGTACTTGTATTGCAGATTTCTTAGCTTGCGTTTGGCCTCCGTAAAGCTCTGACGACGACGCTGGACTTCTACCGCAAACATAGGAGAAAAGACTTCTCTCCCATAAGTAGTGATCAATAGTTGTTCCAGAAAAGTGGTAGTGTCCTTGCCCTCAGACCCCTCCGGCAGGCCTATCAGGCGTATATTACATCTTCTCAGCCTATTCTCCATATCATCTTGCTTTATAAGGAGTTGCTGTATTTGCCTTTGTACACGGTCTGAAGATGTTTGTAAGGGTGGAATAGCATCCTCCACCTCGCCCAGTCTGGTCTCAGTTTCTTTCACTCTTTCCCTGAGCTTTTGAAAGTCCTGTCTGATAAAGGGAGATATCCATCTTAACCTCCTCAATTTGTGCTGTGAGAGAAGTTCTGCACAGGGTAATTGCTTCAAGGAGTTTGTCGGTATCGCTCGCAGTTCGCTCTCCCGCCGCAGCCTTCTCATTTGTTCCTTCCTCCTCCATGTCCTCCTTTTCTAGTCGGCGGTACTGATCGAGTTTTGCTGCCGCTGCTTTTTGTGCTTTAGTTGGTGACATATTGTGAAGGTCCCAGACAGCACCCAGACAACCTCCAAACTGAATGTGGCAGACTTACTTGCTGGTTAATTAAAGATAAGTGCTGTGCAGAGTCTTGTAGTCCCCAAAGTGCCCAAGGATTGGAGTTGGTTTTACAGGGCAGATGTGTGTGATTCCTCACCGCCTCTTTAGGAGCTGGCAATCTGAGGCTACGACACGTACGGTACGTGGGGTCCCAGTGAAGGCTGTCAAGAGAGGGACATCAGGGCCACAGCTCATGTGCACAATATAAGTAAAAGAAGCAGGTGTGCTAAAATGGCCGCCACATGTAGGCCTAGGCCGCAATCCAGGCCGGATGCAATTGTCAGCCTTCCCGGGGTCCCTGCTGGCCAGATGGGCTGTATTAATGAGGGTTAGTGTTGCCCCGCTCCCCGGGAGGTTTGTCCAGCAGCTAGGTACCTTTAATTTGTGGATTTCACAGGGCAGAGCTGGAATATAGGAGGACCAAGATGGCCGCGGCCTCCGGTTGCAGGCCGAAGCCACGGACTTGCTTAGTTTCAGCCGCCGCGCGGGAGATTGCCACTCCGTTTGGGCCTCCATACATCCAAACGGTCCAGAATGAGGCCCAGGGTATCACAAGAGTCCCAGGTAGGTGATCAAGCCAGCGGGGTGGTACTGCGAGTCCAGGATTAATACAAATAAGGAGTAATGGACGGAGCTCTGGTTACCAGCGTCCTACTCCATGCTGCGTCAGGCCACGCCCCCCTATTTGGGTTATTTTTATGAAGATATGTAGCACTATAAATTTTGGCCAAAATTTATGAAGAAAAATTACTGATTTGCAAACTTTAAGGACAGAAACAAAGAAAAAGGCATTTTTTTTTTTACAAAATTTACGGACTTTATTTATAGCACAAAATTTTTTTTGTAAAAAACCCACTAGTGATTAAATACCACCAAAAGAAAGCTCGATTTGTGTGAAAAAAAGGATGCAAATTTCATATGGGTACAGTGTTGCATGACTGAGTAATTGTCATTCAAAATGTGAGAGCGCTGAAAGCTGAAAATTGGTCTGGGCAGGAAGGGGGTGTAAGTGCATTGTATTGAGGTGGTTAAATGTCAGGTTTCTGTGATGTTATAAAATGAGACAGAAATAATTTCAGAACTTTTTCCACCTTTAATGTGAAATATAAACTGTACAACTCAATTGAAAACCAAACTGAAAATATTTTGGGGGGGGGGGGGGGTAAAAATAAACTAAAATAATGTGGTTGCACAAGTGTGCACACCCTTATATAACTGGGGATATAGCTGTGTTCAGAATTAAGCAAGCACATTCAAACTCATGTTAAATAGCACCTATCATTTAAAATGCCTCAGATTAACAACAAATAAAAATCTGCTGTTCCAGGCTTTTTCCTGACATTTTCCTAGTCGCATCCTACAGCAAAAGCCATAGTCCGCAGAGAGCTTCCAAAGCATCAGAGAGATCTCATTGTTAAAAGGTATCAGTCAGAAGGGTACAAAAGAATTTACAAGGCATTAGATATACCATGGAACACAATCATCAAGTGGAGAAAATATGGCACAGTGACATTACCAAGAACTGGACGTCCTGCCAACATTGTTGAAAAGACGAGAAGAAAACTGGTCAGGGAGGCAGTCAAGAGGCCTACAGCAACATTAACCACTTAACCACTTGCCGACCGCCTCACGCAGATATACTGCGGCAGAATGGCACGGGCAGGCAAAATCACGTACCTGGTATCGGACCCCCCCCATTGCCTGAGGCGGTTGGCTTTGGTCTGGCAGCGATCAGAGATGAGGGGGAGGCCATCCATTCGTTGCCCCCCCCTCGTGATCGCTCCCAGCCAATGAGATCATTCCCCTGCCTCTGTGTAGTACACAGAGGCAGGGGATGTGATGTCATCTCTCCTCGGCTCGGCAGTTTCTGTTCCGGCACCGAGGAGAGAAGACATCTGAGTGAGTTGCACAACACTACACTAACAGTAGAACATGCCAGGCACACTTTACACCCCCTGATCCCCCCTCCCCTGTCACACTGACACCAAACTGTTTTTTTTTTCTGATTATTGCATTGTGTCAGTTTGTGACAGTTAGTGTGGTAGGGCAGTAAGTATTAGCCCCCTTTAGGTCTAGGGTACCCCCCCCTAATAAAGTTTTAACCCCTTGATCACCCCCCGTCACCAGTGTCGCTAAGCGATCATTTTTCTGATCGTTGTATTAGTGTCGCTGGTGACGCTAGTTAGGGAGGTAAATATTTAGGTTCGCCGTCAGCGTTTTATATCGACAGGGACCCCCATATACTACCTAATAAACCCCTTGATTGCCCCCTAGTTAACCCTTTCACCACTGATTACCGTATAACCGTTATGGGTGACGCTGGTTAGTTTGTTTATTTTTTATAGTGTCAGGGCACCTGCCGTTTATTACCTAATAAAGGTTTAGCCCCCTGATCGCCCGGCGGTGATATGCGTCGCCCCAGGCAGCGTCAGATTAGCGCCAGTAGCGCTAACACCCACGCACGCAGCATACGCCTCCCTTAGTGGTATAGTATCTGAACGGATCAATATCTGATCTGATCAGATCAGATCTATACTAGCGTCCCCAGCAGTTTAGGGTTCCCAAAAACGCAGTGTTAGCGGGATCAGCCCAGATACCTGCTAGCACCTGCGTTTTGCCCCTCCACCCGGCCCAGCCCACCCAAGTGCAGTATCGATCGATCACTGTCACTTACAAAACACTAAACGCATAACTGCAGCATTCGCAGAGTCAGGCCTGATCCCTGCGACCGCTAACAGTTTTTTTGGTAGCGTCTTAGTGAACTGGCAAGCACCAGCCCCAGGCAGCGTCAGGTTAGCGCCAGTACCGCTAACACCCACGCACGCACCGTACACCTCCCTTAGTGGTATAGTATCTGAACGGATCAATATCTGATCAGATCTATACTAGCGTCCCCAGCAGTTTAGGGTTCCCAAAAACGCAGTGTTAGCGGGATCAGCCCAGATACCTGCTAGCACCTGCGTTTTGCCCCTCCGCCTGGCCCAGCCCACCCAAGTGCAGTATCGATCGATCACAGTCACTTACAAAACACTAAACGCATAACTGCAGCGTTCGCAGAGTCAGGCCTGATCCCTGCGACCGCTAACAGTTTTTTTGGTAGCGTTTTGGTGAACTAGCAAGTGCCAGCGGCCTAGTACACCCCAGTCGTAGTCAAACCAGCACTGCAGTAACACTTGGTGACGTGGCGAGTCCCATAAATGCAGTTCAAGCTGGTGAGGTGGCAAGCAGAAGTAGTGTCCCGCTGCCACCAAGAAGAAGACAAACAGGCCCGTCGTGCCCATCCTGCTGCATTCGCCAATCCTAATTGGGAACTCACCACTTCTGCAGCACCCGTACTTCCCCCATTCACATCCCCAACCAAATGCAGTCGGCTGCATGAGAGGCATTTTCTTTATGTCCTCCCGAGTACCCCTACCCAACAAACCCCCCCCAAAAAAGATGTCGTGTCTGCAGCAAGCGCGGATATAGGCGTGACACCCGCTATTATTTTCCCTCCTGTCCTGACAATCCTGGTCTTTGCATTTGTGAATGTTTTGAACGCTACCATTCACTAGTTGAGTATTAGCGTAGGGTACAGCATTGCACAGACTAGGCACACTTTCACAGGGTCTCCCAAGATGCCATCGCATTTTGAGAGACCCGAACCTGGAAACGGTTACAGTTATAAAAGTTAAAAAACAAAGAAAAAAATCTTGCGAGCCACAATAATCCTATGCTTAATGAATCAACAGCAAAATAAAAAAGTTATATACCACAGGTATATCACAGAAGAATATCCAGCAGCAAACGCAGCTCACGTACTCATAACCGTGCATAAACCATAATATAAAAGAAATTGCGTTGCGCTAGATAAATGTACTGCAGAGAAAGATCCTAAAAAATTATATTTTCAAAATATCTCATCATTATCATCCATTATGCATAACTATGCTGAAAAAAATATATTAAATATAACAAAATACTCCTGTGAAAAAAATATAGTAACACTTCTGTGCAATGTGCATATGTATGAACCTATAGATAATCAATAAAAGTGCATATAGTGCAAAAAGATATATATATACAATTGTGCATAAAAATTCAACGGTGACTGCAAACAAAAAGCATGTAATACTTCAATTAACGTGCAGCATGCAAAAAACGCAGAAAAAAGCCTTGATATAAAGTTCTTATATAAGTGTCCCAAAATTGCAACTAAAGAGTGTTTCCGTGTCCATAAATCTCCATTGGGTTTCCAGGTGATCCAATGTGCCAAATTCCAGTGCTCTGAATAATAATATTGTGCCACAGTGCCCCCCCCCACAGTGGTTGCGCTCACCTTAGAGCGTGTGACACAGCTTTTACCTTGTGTCAAAACACGCTGTGTAGCCACCCCCTGGGCTGTATGGGAACGCTATATCGATCTCCACTCTGGGTCACTCAGGCTCCATAGATGTTAATCATGAGAACAAAAAGAAACTATATAGTGTAATTCCACTTAACAACTTTATTCCAACCAAACAACTTTCCACAAAGGGTTACTCACATTCTATGGGTGCTGTTGTGCACCAAACAATAAAAAGCTCCAGAAGGGTATATTGTGTGGTCTGCCGCGGGGTATGCGCTTCTCCCGGCTCAGCTGTTCACTAATCCGCTGTACGCTGCTCGCTCCGTCCTGGCCCCTCCCCTACGCGTGTTCGACACAGGGAGTCACGTGTCTTCATCAGGGGGATATAATTGGACGGGCGCTCTATCTCTTAAATACTCTCCCGGCGGCCATGGTTGGAATAAAGTTGTTAAGTGGAATTACACTATATAGTTTCTTTTTGTTCTCATGATTAACATCTATGGAGCCTGAGTGACCCAGAGTGGAGATCGATATAGCGTTCCCATACAGCCCAGGGGGTGGCTACACAGCGTGTTTTGACACAAGGTAAAAGCTGTGTCACACGCTCTAAGGTGAGCGCAACCACTGTGGGGGGGGGGCACTGTGGCACAATATTATTATTCAGAGCACTGGAATTTGGCACATTGGATCACCTGGAAACCCAATGGAGATTTATGGACACGGAAACACTCTTTAGTTGCAATTTTGGGACACTTATATAAGAACTTTATATCAAGGCTTTTTTCTGCGTTTTTTGCATGCTGCACGTTAATTGAAGTATTACATGCTTTTTGTTTGCAGTCACCGTTGAATTTTTATGCACAATTGTATATATATATCTTTTTGCACTATATGCACTTTTATTGATTATCTATAGGTTCATACATATGCACATTGCACAGAAGTGTTACTATATTTTTTTCACAGGAGTATTTTGTTATATTTAATATATTTTTTCAGCATAGTTATGCATAATGGATGATAATGATGAGATATTTTGAAAATATAATTTTTTAGGATCTTTCTCTGCAGTACATTTATCTAGCGCAACGCAATTTCTTTTATATTAAAGTTATAAAAGTTAGTTACAAAAAAAAGTGTAAAAAAACAAAAAAAATATAAAATAAAAAAAAATAGTTGTCGTTTCATTGTTCTCTCTCTCTCCATTCTCTCTCTAGTTCTGCTCTTTTTTACTGTATTCTATTCTGCGATGTTTTATTATATTTATTTATTATGTTTTATCATGTTTGCTTTTCAGTTATGCAATTTTTTATACCTTACCGTTTACTGTGCTTTATTGTTAACCATTTTTTTGTCTTCAGGTACGCCATTCACGACTTTGAGTGGTTATACCAGAATGATGCCTGCAGGTTTAGGTATCATCTTGGTATCATTCTTTTCAGCCAGCGGTCGGCTTTCATGTAAAAGCAATCCCAGCGGCTAATTAGCCTCAAGATTGCTTTTACAAGCAGTGGGCGGGAATGCCCCCCCACCGTCTTCCGTGTTTTTCTCTGGCTCTCCTGTCTCAACAGGGAACCTGAGAATGCAGCCGGTGATTCAGCCAGCTGACCATAGAGCTGATCAGAGACCAGAGTGGCTCCAAACATCTCTATGGCCTAAGAAACCGGAAGCTACGAGCATTTTATGACAGATTTCGCCAGATGTAAACAGCGCCATTGGGAAATTGGGGAAGCATTTTATCACACCGATCTTGGGGTGGTCAGATGCTTTGAGGGTAGAGAAGAGATCTAGGTTCTAATAGACCCCAATTTTTTTTTTTTTTTTTTTAAAGAGTACCTGTCACTACCTATTGCTATCATAGGGGATATTTACATTCCCTGAGATAACAAAAAAATGATTAAAAAAAAAAAAAATGAAAGGAACAGTTTAAAAATAAGATAAAAAAGCAAAAAAAAAGCAAAAAAAAAGCAAAAAAAAAAAAAGCACCCCTGTCCCCCCCCTGCTCTCACGCTAAGGCGAACGCAAGCGTCGGTCTGGCGTCAAATGTAAACAGCAATTGCACCATGCATGTGAGGTATCACCGCGAAGGTCAGATCGAGGGCAGTAATTTTAGCAGTAGACCTCCTCTGTAAATCTAAAGTGGTAACCTGTAAACGCTTTTAAAAAAAGGTATTTATTTTGGTGCCACTGCACGTTTGTATGCAATTTTAAAGCATGTCATGTTTGGTATCCATGTACTCGGCCCAAGATCATTTTTTTTATTGCATCAAACATTTGGGCAATATAGTGTGTTTTAGTGCATTAAAATTTAAAAAAGTGTGTTTTTTCCCCAAAAAATGCGTTTGAAAAATCGCTGCGCAAATACTGTGTGAAAAAAAAAAATGAAACACCCACCATTTTAATCTGTAGGGCCTTTGCTTTAAAAAAATATATATATAATGTTTGGGGGTTCAAAGTAATTTTCTTGCAAAAAAAAAAAAAATAATAATAATAATAAATAATAATAATAATATTTCATGTAAACAAAAAGTGTCAGAAAGGGCTTTGTCTTCAAGTGGTTAGGAGAGTGGGTGGTGTGACATAAGCTTCTAAATGTTGTGCATAAAATGCCAGGACAGTTCAAAACCCCCCCAAATGACCCCATTTTGGAAAGGAGACACCCCAAGCTATTTGCTGAGAGGCATGTAGAGTCCATGGAATATTTTATATTGTGATAAGTTGCGGAAGAGAGAAATTTTTTTTTTTTTTTTTTTTGCACAAAGTTGTCACTAAATGATATATTGCTCAAACATGCCATGGGAATATGTGAAATTACACCCCAAAATAAATTCTGTTGCTTCTCCTGAGTATGGGGATACCACATGTGAGACTTTTTGGGAGCCTAGCCTCGTACGGGACCCCGAAAATCAAGCACCGCCTTCAGGCTTTCTAAGGGCGTAAATTTTTGATTTCATTCACTGCCTATCACAGTTTGAGGCCATGGAATGCCCAGGTGGCACAAACCCCCCCCCAAATGACCCCATTTTGGAAAGTAGACACCCCAAGCTATTTGCCGAGAGGTATAGGGAGTATTTTGCAGATCTCACTTTTTGTCAAAGTTTTAAAAATTGAAAAAAGAAAAAAAAATTTTTTTCTCATCTTTCTTCATTTTCAAAAACAAATGAGCTGCAAAATACTCACCATGCCTCTAAGCAAATAGCTTGGGGTGTCTACTTTCCAAAATGGGGTCATTTGGGGGGGTTTTGTGCCACCTGGGCATTCCATGGCCTCCGAAACTGTGATAGGCAGTGAAGAGTGAAATCAAAAATTTACACCCTTAGAAATCCTGAAGGCGGTGCTTGGTTTTCGGGGCCCTGTACGCGGCTAGGCTCCCAAAAAGTCCCACACATGTGGTATCCCCATACTCAGGAGAAGCAGCTAAATGTATTTTGGGGTGTGATTCCACATATGCCCATGGCCTGTGTGAGCAATATATCATTTAGTGACAACTTTGTGCAAAACAAAAAAAATAAATTGTCACTTTCCCGCAACTTGTGTCAAAATATAAAATATTCCATGGACTCAACATTCCTCAAAGCAAATAGCTTGGGGTGTCTACTTTCCAAAATGGGGTCATTTGGGGGGGTTTTATGCCATCTGGGCATTTTATGGCCTTCAAAACTGATAGGTAGTGAGGAGTAAAATCAAAAATTTACGCCCTTAGAAATCCTGAAGGCAGCGATTGGTTTTCGGGGCCCCGTACGCGGCTAGGCTCCCAAAAAGTCCCACACGTGGTATCCCCGTACTCAGGAGAAGCAGCTGAATATATTTTGGGGTGCAATGCCACATATGCCCATGGCCTGTGTGAGCAATATATCATTTAGTGACAACTTTTTGTAATTTTTTTGTCATTATTCAATCACTTGGGACAAAAAAAAATGAATATTCAATGGGCTCAACATGCCTCAGCAATTTCCTTGGGGTATCTACTTTCCAAAATGTGGTCATGTGTGGGGGTTTTGTACTGCCCTGCCATTTTAGCACCTCAAGAAATGACATAGGCAGTCATAAATTAAAGGCTGTGTAAATTCCAGAAAATGTACCCTAGTTTATAGGCGGTATAACTTTTGCGCAAACCAATATACACTTGACATTTTTTTTACCAAAGACATGTGGCCGAATACATTTTAGCCTAAATATATGACTAAAATTGAGTTTATTGGATTTTGTTTATAACAAAAAGTAGAAAATATCATTTTTTTTTCAAAATTTTCGGTCTTTTTCCGTTTATAGCGCAAAAAATAAGAACGGCAGAGGTGATCAAATACCATCAAAAGAAAGCTCTATTTGTGGGAAGAAAAGGACGCAAATTTTGTTTGGGTACAGCATTGCATGACCGCGCAATTAGCAGTTAAAGCGACGCAGTGCCAAATTGTAAAAAGTGCTCTGGTCAGGAAGGGGGTAAATCCTTCCGGGGCTGAAGTGGTTAGGGACCGAGCTTCTTTTTGACACTTGTTTACAAGTTAAAATCTTTTTTTGCTAGAAAATTACTTAGGACCCCAAACATTATTAATTACACCCGCTCATGGAATGACAAACTTTGACCCTTTAAAATCTCCATAGGCGACATTTAGAAATTTCTACAGGTTACCAGTTTTGAGTTAGAGGAGATCTAGTCCTAGAATTATTGCTCTTGCTCCAACAATCTCAGCGATACCTCACATGTGTGGTTTGAACACAGTTTTCATATGCGGGCACGACTTATGCGTTTGCTTCTGCACGCAAGCTCAGTGGGACGGGGCACTTTAAGTTTATTTTTTAAAAGGGCAATGTAAAAAAAAAAAAAAAAAATTGGGTCACTTTTATTCCTATTACAAGAATGTAAACATCCCTTGTAATAGAAAAAAAGCAAGATCTGGGGTCAAAAAGACCTCAGATTTCACATTTACAGTTAAATGCAATAATAAAAAACAAACGAAAAAAAATGACCTTTTAACCACTTACATCCCGGGCCATAGTAAAAGGACGCAGACAGGAACACTCTCCCATCCTGGGCAGGCATATGACGTCCTCCCGTTCTCGCTGCTCCTGCAGACCCCGCAGCGTGGCGATCAGAGAGGTAGCATGTCCCTTTAGGACACAGCCCATCCCAGATCAGTGTAAAGAGCGAATAAAAATGGCTCTTTGGCTCTTTACCATGTGACTGGCTGTGTCCAATTTCATTGGCTCTCTACCGCAATCGGGGATGGGCTGTGTCAGGGTGACAAGCTTTGTCCCCGATCGACGCTCTGCATGCCCCTAGGAGCGCGCACGAGCGCCGTAAATGGGGACAGTGAATGTGATTGGACACAGCCGGTCACGTGGTAATCCCATTCTGTCCTCATTTACGGCGCTCGTGCGTGCTCCTAGGGGCATGCAGAGCGTCGATCGGGGACAAAGCTTGTCACCCCAACACAGCCCATCCCCGATTGTGGTAAAGAGCCAATGAAATTGGCTCTTTACCATGTGACTGTCTGTGTCCAATCACAGCCGGTCACAGAATGTAAACCGCGGTAACAAGCTGTTACCAGGTTCTCCTCCTCACACACCGCTCATGTGTGAGGAGATTGCGGTAACAGCTAGTTACCTGTCCCAGCCCTTTAGAGTACCTATCTGCAGCCCATCAGATTACCCAAGCACCTGTCTCATAGGTCATTTTGTTGGCAATTCCACTGTCCTGGTGCTCCAGGACCTTCAAAAGTGTGATAGGTGGGAATGAAATTAGATGTCAAATTTATGCTCCTAGAACACCTGAAGGTACTACTTCAATGTTGGACCTCTCTATGTGGCCAGGCTGTGTAAAAGTCTCACACATGTGGTATCGCCATACTCAGGAAGAGTAGCAGAATATTTTGGGGTGTCATTTTTGCTATGTACATGTTGTGTGTTAGAAATTTGGTTTTTTTTTTGTTTTTTGTTTTTTTTTTTTTTTTTACACAGTTTATTTTCTTTCCACATTTTCTGAAGACGTGTGGGGGAAAAAAAAAGATGAACTGTTCAAAAGATTCATTGTGTCTCATAGAATATACTTTGGGATGTTTGCTTTCCAAAATTGGGTGATTTTGTGGGCACTTTAATTGTCCTGGTGCTCCAGGGCCTTCAAAATTGCATGTAATTTATGCTTCTAGAACACCTGACGGTGTTCTCTGCATGTTGGACCTCTATGTGGCCAGGCTGTGAAAAAGTCTCACACATGTGGTATCGCCATACTCGGGAAGAGTATCAGAATGTATTTTGGGGTGTAATTGGAAGTATGCATATGCTGTGTGTGAGAAATAGCTTGTTATGACAATTGTGTGTAAAAAAATAAATAAATAAACAACGTCTTCATTTTCCCAAGAATTGTGGGGGGAAAAAAAAAAAATTTCCTGACATTTCAGGGCATTACGATTACATCAGGCTTATCAATTTTCAATGATTGGCACCATAGCTTGTAGACTAACTTTCACACAGACCAAATACACTTATTTGGGGTATTTTTTTACCAAAGATACGTAGCAGTATAACTTGTGGCCCAAATTTATGAACAAAAAATGACTTATTTGCAAAAGATTATAGAAACTAAAAAAAAAAATGTTTTTTTTTCACACTTTTCACTTTTTCCCACTTGCATTGCAAAAAATAAAAAAACCCAGTAGTGATTAAAATGACACCAAAAGAAAGCACCATTTGTGTGAAAAAAAAAAAAAAAAAAAAAAAAAAAGATAAAATTTTGTTTGGGTACAGTCTTACATGACTGAGTAATTGCCATTCAAAGTGTGAGAGCACTGAAAGGTGAAAATTGGTCTGGGCAGGAAGGGGGTATACGCGCCCTGTATAGTAAGTGGTTAAAGCCCAATGGGCAGAAGGGAGAGGACTAAATCGTCTCCACCGTTACCGACGGCTCCGGTAAGTGGCGGAGACGACCAGAGAGCGGCACGAGGGGGGCCCTCTCCCGCTCCCAATAAAAGTGATCTTGCGGCAAATCCACTGCAGAGACCACTTTCACCTCAAAGAGAATCGCCCGCCGTTGCAGAAAATACCAGGGTTATGGCAGCTAGCTGCTGCCATAACAATGGTATTTAGCGTCAAAGTACCGATTTACAAAGACGGCAGTTTGTAGTAAGTGGTTAAATGAGCTGCAGGAATATCTGACAATTACTGGCTGTGTGGTACATGTGACAACAATCTCCCATATTTTTCCTGTCTGGGCTATGGGGATAGAGTGGCAAGACAGAAGCCTTTTCTTAAGAAAATCATCCAAGCCTGGCTAAATTTTTCAAAACCACATCTGAAGTCTCCCAAAAGCAAAAAGGGTTATGATCTAATGAAACCAAGGTTGAACTTTTTGGCCTTAATTACAAGAGAAGTTTGGCACAAAAACACTACACATCACCAAAAGAACGCCATACCCACCGTGAAGCAAGGTGGTGGCAGCATCATGCTTTGGGGCTGTTTTTCCTCAGCTGGAACAGGGTCCTTAGTCAAGGTAGGGGATTATGAACAGTTCCAAATACCAGTCAATATTGGCACAAAACCTTCAGGCTTCTGCTACAGTGCCTTCCAAAAGTATACACCCCCTTGGCTTTTTACCTATTTTGCTATATTAATCTGAATTTAATGTGATGGGTCAGGACACAATCTGAGTTGAAGTAAAATTAGAATATATACATAAACTATTTTTCATAAATAAAAAACTGATAATTGGCATGTGTGTATGTATTCACCCCCTTTGTTATGAAGCCCATAAAAAGCTCTCGTGCAACCAATTACCTTCAGAAATCTAAGTGTCACATGATCTGTCATTACATACACACTTTTTTTTTTTTTTTTAAAGGCCCCGGAGGCTGCAATACCTAAGCGAGAGGCACCACTAACCAAACACTGCCATGAAGGCCAAGGAACTCTCCAAACAAGTAAGGGACAATGTTGAGAAGTCAGTGTTAGGTTTTAAAAAAAACATCCAAATCTTTGATGATCCCTAGGAGCACCTACAAATCTATCATAACCAATTGGAAAGAACATGGCACAACAGCAAACCTGCAAAGAGACGGCCGCACACCAAAACTCATGGATCCAGGCAAGAACGGCATTAATCAGAGAGGCAGCACAGAGCCCTAAGATAACTCTGGAGGAGCTGCAGAGTTCCACAGCAGAGACTGGAGTATCTGTACACAGGACAATAAGCCGTACGCTCCATAGAGTTGGGTTTTATGGCAGAGTGGCCAGAGGAAAGCCATTACTTTCAGCAAAAAACAAAAATAGCACGTTTTGAGTTTTTCAAAAGGCATGTGGTTGACTCCCAAAATGTATGGAGGAAGGTGTTCTGGTCCGATGAGACTAAAATTGAACTTTTTGGCCAAAGAAAATGCTATGTCTGGCGCAAACCCAACACATCACCCAAAGAACACCATCCCCACAGTGAAACATGGTGGTGGCAGCATCATCGTGTGGGGATATTTTTCAGCAGTCGGGACTGGGAAACAGGTCAGAGTTGAGGGGAAGATGGATGGTGCTAACTGCAGGGATATTCTTCAGCAAAACCTGTACCACTCTGATTTGAGGCTAGGACAAAATGTTCACCCTCCAGCAGAACAATGACCCCAAACACACTACCAAAGCAACACTTGAATGGTTTAAGGGGGAAACATGTAAATGTGTTGGAATGGCCTAGCCAAAGCTCAGAACTCAATGCAATAGAAAATCTGTGGTCAGATTTAAAGATTACTGTTCACAAGCGCAAACCATCCAACTTGAAGCTGGAACATTTTTTGCAAGGAGGAAAGGGCAAAAATCCCAGTGGTAAGATGTGGCAAGCTCAGAGACTTATCCAAGAGGTGGCTCTACAGGGTATTGGCTTTAGGGGGGGTGAGTGCACATTGACTTTTTCTGTTAATTTTGTCCTATTTGTCGTTTGCTTCACAATAAATAAAAAACAAAAAAAAAAAAAAAACCCATCTTCAAAGTTGTGGGCATGTTCTGTAAATGAAATGAGCCAAATCCTCAAACAATCCATGTTAATTCCAGGTTGTGAGGCAATCGTGCTGTTTTTATAGGGCCTATGCCGTGACCATCAGCTCCCGGGCGCGACTCTGGCCAGTCACAGAGCTGGAGTCTATGACCTCAGAAGGAAGAGGGGTGAAGATGGACGCGGCCACCAGCGGGGACATTGTGTGCTTCGTTTGCAGGAAAGTGCAGCATAATGGGCTAGTATGCAATGCATACTAGCCCATTATGCTTTTACTTTGCAGGGGAAGTGGAAGTAAAACCCAACAGGGTTTACTTCCTCTAACCACTTCAGCCCCAGAAGATCTGGCTGCTCAATGACCAGGCCATTTTTTGCGATACGGTACTGCGTTGCTTTAACTGACAATTGCGTGGACGTGAGACGCTGTACCCAAACAAAATTCACGTTTGTTTTTTTCCCCCACAAATAGAGCTTTCTTTTGGTGGTATTTGATCGCCTCTGCAGTTTTTATTCTTTGCGCTAAAAAACAAAGGAGCGACAATTTTGAAAACAAAAAAACACAATATTTCTTTTACTTTTTGTTATAATAAAATATCCCACTTTTTTTTTAATCAAAAAAATTTTTTCCTCAGTTTAGGCAGATATGTATTCTACTTTTTTTCCCCAAAAATATCGCAATAAGCGTATATACGCTTATTGCGATATTTTTGGGGAAAAAAGTAGAATACATATCTGCCTAAACTGAGGAAAATTTTTTTTTGATATTATATTAATATTTGATAAAATATTGATTGGTTTGTGCAAAATTTATAGCGTCTACAAAATAGGGGATAGATTTATGGCATGTTTATAATTTTTTTCTTTTTTTTACTAGTAATGGCGGCGATCTGCGATTTTTATCGGGACTGCGATATTGCGTACAGATTGGACACTTGACACATTTTTTGGGACCATTGACAATTATACAGCGATCAGTGCTATAAAAATGCACCGATTACTGTATAAATGTCACTGGCAGGGAAGGGGTTAACACTAGGGGGCTATCAAGGGGTTAACTGTGTTCCCTAGGTGTGTTCTAACTGTAGGGGGAATGGGAATGTCTGAGTGTGAGAGCGAGATCTCTACTCCCCTGAAAGAACCGGGATCTGTGCGTTTACACACATAGATCCCGTTTTTCACTCTGTCTCGAGCACGGGAAGCTGGTGGTCACAGCTTCCACTCCTAGTGTCCAAAAGGCAAAGTGACGCAAGGCAACCTCGTTTTCACCAGCCATTCTGCCGCAGTAAAACTGTGGCGGCTGGTCGGCAAGCGGTTAAGGGTGTGCACACTTATGCAACCATATTGTTTTATTTTTACTTCCCTCCACCTAAAAAAAATTCAGTTTGTTCAACTGAGTAAAAAAAGTTCTGAAATGATTCATCGCTACCTAATTTTTTTTTTACATCACAGAAACCTGGCATTAACAGGGGTGTGTAGATAGACATAGATAGAGAGCGCGATATATTTTATATACATACATATATACATACACACAAAGGAACTATTGCTACAGGATAAAAAAAAAGACATAAAAGCACAATTAAAGAAAAAAAATTTATTAGCATTGTTAAGGCAATGCAAACATTTCTTGCAGTGTACAACCCCAACCATGCCTTAAGCTAGGCAATCCACATATACATTGTCTATATTGTACACATGTGCAGAAAAATACTTCTCAATCCTTCAAATTTAAACACAATTTAAAAAAAAACAAAAAAAAAAAAAAAAAAAGTTTCAGAAGAAAAAAAAAAAGGGAAAAAAAAAAAAAAAAAAAGACACAACCAAGTTTATAGTTTTTAGAAAATTAACAGCTCTGAAAAAGCAGAGCATCAAGAACAGCAAACAAGACACTGAATAATTAAAATAGTGCATTGTTAATGCCCTGC
The DNA here is from genome assembly GCA_037952835.1 of Lithobates septentrionalis. NCBI lineage: Eukaryota > Metazoa > Chordata > Amphibia > Anura > Ranidae > Lithobates > Lithobates septentrionalis. Next base: position 307,020 of record JBBDGP010004665.1, read on the forward strand.
ATAAGCACGTGATTGACTCTTGTTTCTAGCTGTGTATGAGAAAGGTAATATAGCTGGAACCCAAAGAAAACACCACAACCTGTTAAATTTAGATAGATGTTAAGCAATTTCCATTTTGATGCAGCGTGACCTGCAGTACTTAGTAACTGTAGTATTTAACTAAATTCCCTTTTTGAGTAAGTTGACTGTTATTGAAACTGCGGATTATAGTGCATTCACAAGTGAAAATACCTTTATCTTCATTTTAAAGCACTTGAAGACTTTCCTACTTTGATAAGAAATAACCCCCCCCCGGAAAAAAAAAAAATCTGTTTTATGACCAGATCTGTTGTGCATAGTAAATATGCTTTCTGATGGCAGTTCATGTTTAAAAACATCAAAATCTAAAGCAGTTTGCATGAAATCTTGCTTGCACAAATGAAACTCCCTAAGAAAGTTGGCTCATTGCAATTCTTTATAGAGCTAGTGGTAAAATTTACACCAAAAAGGAAAATACTTCAATTATATTGTTTGATATCCAGCATGACTTCTCCTCCTTCCAATGAGATATGCAATCAGCACAATTAAGACGAGACCAGCAAGAGCAGCACCAACCACGATGGGCACCAACATGCCATTCTGATCTTCTGCACATTCCACAGCTACAAGACAAACCATGAGAAGAATAAGACAAGGTAGTTGTAACCTCAATTTACAGAACCTATAATAAACATAGTCTTCAAGCTGTACCATGGTTAGAATATCAAATACACACAGTTAAAATTCATTTATATAGGAATTCCTTTACCTGTCAAAAGCATTAGTAAATTCCCATCATCACATAGATTTAAAAAGTGTAGTGCATAGAGCAGCTGTGCACGCCAGCCAACTTCTAACTTTCATTTTAAAAACCCTCCTATCCTCTTGAATGCAGCTGCTCTAGTAAACAGTTAAATCGGGTTTAGTTACATCTTAACCAAACTGAAGAAAGAAGCTGCTGGTTGCTTAAGTTGTACTAAATTGCCCCCCCCCCCCCCCCCCACAATGACTCTGGTGATGCAGCCACCCCTGTGGGACATCGCACCCAGCCTCCATTGATCTACAGCAGAACCTGGACACATCTCCTCCAACTTGCTGACTGGACAACAAAGGTGCATGAAGTTGCACAGATGAAAGCCAAGTCGCACTGACATGCAGAAGTGAAGTTGCACGATTTCAAAGTCGTATTTAGTGGGAACCAGGGCTCAACGCTTCTAAAAAAAAAAATTACACACATTTATCAAATTTTTTTGAGATCTAATTTCTCATCATTCACTTTTTTTATTTTTTTTCCTTTTACTTAAATTTATATATTTTTTATTTACTTTAATATTAATTGTTCCTTCATGTTTAAATTCACATTTAGTATTTTATATATTTGATTCTTTTCTTCCTATTTTTCCGTTGCTTACACACATACTTTGCATTCACAGGGATGTCCAATCCCAGCATCTATCAGTCATTGACAGGTGTTCACATCCTTCAGAGTCGGATCTCAGCGGTTCCGGATTTCAGCTTGATTACATAGTCACATGATTTATGATATAAAGTATATATGTGGTCTCATTTTTATTAATGTTAGCTATGAGTAAGCACTTGGCATAAGTGCGAAACGCGTTAGCTGATTGCCTGTACATCTTGTCTACGGTGTCCTGTACATGGTATGATCCTGATTTTACAATAAAGAAACGTTTTTGGATAATATCTTCCTGGTTTGCGGCTGTCCGGATTTTCTTGCCTACTCCTAGTATGAATCAGCATTAGCCAGCACCTGGGGCTCTTTACTTCCGGAGAGAATCATCCACTTTACACCTGGTTTGGATCCACTCTGGTGCGGGGGAAAACTCTTGTTCTAAAAAAAATTTGATTTAATTGATAAAGTGTTTCAGGACTACTAATGAGAAACTGTCAGCACTAAGACTGCCTTCACACCTCCTTCTAAAGATGCTAGTTGCCTGGTTATTTATAATATTGTCTGAAATCCTAAATAAAATTAAAAAGATATAAAAGGAGATCTATGGATACAGCACATGCTTTCATTTTAGAACATCTGCTTTGTAATAGCAATAAAAACCATAGTTATTTTTGACAGTCCAATAAAAGCTTACTTGAAAAATGAGTGCTGCCTGTCTGCTGGCCATCTTTCCACAACTTTCTGGACTCCCTGCATGCTTTACAGCATCTCTGCTGATTACATCTGATTTCTAAGGGCTACATTTCCTATGATACATTGTGGTCTGTAAGCAGCGATTCCTGTACTGACACTGCCTCCTGAAACTCAACTTTTCAAAGTTTTATTTATTTTTTTAAACCACTTCCAGACCGACCGCCGTCTTTATACGTCGGTACTTTAACGTTAAATACCGGGGGGGGGGGTTAAGGCAGCAGATAGCTACCATAACCAATATTTTCTTCAGCAGCGGGCAGTACGCTTTCAGATAAAAGGGGTCTCACTTAGCAGTGGGAGAGGTGCGCCCCCAGCACTGCAATATTGCAGCGGACAAAAAGCAGACACCTGACACTTTTTGGAGACCAGTGACACCAACACAGTGATCAGTGCTAAAAAAAAAAAATAAGCACTGTCACTGTACTAATGACACTGGCTGGGAAGGGGTTAGGTTGTGCTTACTGTGGGGGAGGAGGTACTTTGACTATGGGAAGGCGGTACTTTGACTAGGGGAAGGCAGAGATCCGTGTTGCTGCTTAGCAGCAACACAGGATCAAAGCCTTCGCCGTTGGCAGAATGACAATCTGCCTTGTTTACACAGGCAGAGTGCCACTCTGTGTCCTGAACGCTTGGTGGGTCCCGGCAGATATCAAATGGACAAAAGCCCCATCTGTCATCAAGCAAAAAAAATTTGGAGGCCGTCATTGGGGCTCACAAGCTGCATGCTAACCACCAATTTTAAATGAGGTCACAGCCTTAAAGCTAGCAAGCTAGACAAGTGGCAAGTTCCAGCAGACTGGTATTAAATTTATATCCAGTGCACAAGCATGGTCTACTCATTATGGTAATAGCCACTGCATTAGGTATATGATCGATTCACTCTGAACTCCTTGCATGGGGGTATTTTTTATTTTTTTTTCCAGATTAAAGGTCTGCATATTTGCAGTTCTGTTCAGAATGGTGTAAAAACATGGCATAGTTACAGTTTAAATTACAGACCGTATGATGGCTAAGCGGAGGAATCTAAAGCCTCATCTGCACATCTTGCAAACCCAGGGGATCCGGTACAGATGGGGTTCCCTTTAAAGCTCTTGTTCTCTCATAAAGGCCGCCAATTCCACGCTTCCTCCCTACCTGACCTGTGGTGGCACTTTCAAGAACTGCAGTTTGATCTCCCCCCTCTCAAAAGGAGATGCCAGCTTCATCCGCTTGTCCGAGATCTTCCCAGCCACTTCGTAGGCCTTCTCAGGATGTCTCAACAAAGCTCTCAAGCCCTTTGCTTCCTCCAAGCACAATGCCTCCAGCATGTGCCCAATGGCTGATAGTTGACAAGGTTCACCTGGGATGCCCTAGATACCCTTTGCTGCCCACTCCACTTTGAGCCTGATACTCCAATCAGCCTGATGACTCATCCATTGTGGACTCTGATCCACATTGTTACTGACATCATTGAGCTGGGGCCCAGGCGACTTAGTTACTTCAGTTTGTGCCTTTAATGTACCATCAGTCACTCACTGGATCCGGTTACACCCCCCCCTCCCCGTTTCAGGTTACTTTATTCCCTGAAGGTATTTTTTTTGCCCTGGACTGCCCCAATTGGATGATGGCAGCGCTGGGTCCAGGAAAACTGGTGCTCTAATTGAGATACTTGACTTTCGGAGTACTATTGATAAGGTTATTATCTACATTACATTCCTTCACACTATGACCTTCACCCCCCCCGATTGTGTATACTCATAAGTTTTCACTGGTGAGAGTATTCTGATCCTCAATTTGGGGGGGGGGGGGCCTTCTTATGACGGAGGGGATATCCACATCTGGTTTTTGAGTATCCCCATCCACAGTGGGCCACAGGTTGCAACCCTCTACATTTAAAAGTTGAGGTTCGGCAAACCCAGGCTTCAGAGTTCAATGCTGCATTTACCTCATAGTATTCCTCTGTGATATGATTACCTACAGTGGGGACGGAAAGTATTCAGACCCCCTTAAATTTTTCACTCTGTTATATTGCAGCCATTTACTAAAATCATTTAGGTTCATTTTTTTTCCTCATTAATGTACACACAGCACCCCATATTGACAAAAAAACAGAATTGTTGACATTTTTGCAGATTAAAAAAGAAAAAAAAAACTGAAATATCACATGGTCCTAAGTATTCAGACCCTTTGCTCAGTATTTAGTAGAAGCACCCTTTTGATCAAATACAGCCATGAGTCTTTTTGGGAAAGATGCAACAAGTTTTTCACACCTGGATTTGGGGATCCTCTGCCATTCCTCCTTGCAGATCCTCTCCAGTTCTGTCAGGTTGGATGGTAAACGTTGGTGGACAGCCATTTTTAGGTCTCTCCAGAGATACTCAATTGGGTTTAAGTCAGGGCTCTGGCTGGGCCATTCAAGAATAATCACGGAGTTGTTGTGAAGCCACTCCTTCGTTATTTTAGCTGTGTGCTTAGGGTCATTGTCTTGTTGGAAGGTAAACCTTCGGCCCAGTCTGAGGTCCTGAGCACTCTGGAGAAGGTTTTCATCCACAATATCCCTGTACTTGGCCGCATTCAGCTTTCCCTCGATTGCAACCTCGATTGATTGTCCTGTCCCTTCAGCCGCCACTACCATGCTTCACTGTTGGGACTGTATTGGACAGGTGATGAGCAGTGCCTGGTTTTCTTCACACATACCGCTAAGAATTAAGGCCAAAAAGTTCTATCTTGGTCTCATCAGACCAGAGAATCTTATTTCTCACCATCTTGGAGTACTTCAGGTGTTTTTTTTAGTAAACTCCATGCGGGCTTTCATGTGTCTTGCACTGAGGAGAGGCTTCTGTTGGGCCACTCTGCCATAAAGCCCCGACTGGTGGAGGAATGCAGTGATGGTTGACTTTCTACAACTTTCTCCCATCTCCCGACTACATCTTTGGAGCTCAGCCACAATGATCTTTGGGTTCTTCTTTACCTCTCTCACCAAGGCTTTTCTCCAATAGCTCAGTTTGGCCGGACGGCCAGCTCTAGGAAGGGTTCTGGTCGTCCCAAACGTCTTCCATTTAAGGATTATGGAGGCCACTGTGCTCTTAGGAATCTTAAGTGCAGCAGCCTTTTTTTGTAACCTTGGCCAGATCTGTGCCTTGCCACAATTCTGTCTGAGCTCTTCAGGCAGTTCCTTTGACCTCATGATTCTCATTTGCTCTGACATGCACTGTGAGCTGTAAGGTCTTATATAGACAAGTGTGTGGCTTTCCTAATCAAGTCCAATCAGTATAATGAAACACAGCTGGACTCAAATGAAGGTGTAGAACCATCTCAAGGATTATCAGAAGAAATGGACAGTACCTGAGTTAAATATATGAGTGTCACAGCAAAGGGTCTGAATACTTAGGACCATGTGATATTTCAGTTTTTCTTTCTTAATAAATCTGCAAAAATGTCAACAATTCTGTGTTTTTTTGTCAATTTGGGGTGCTGTGTGTACATTGAGGAAAAAAAAAATGAACTTAAATGATTTTAGCAAATGGCAGCAATATAACAAAAAGGGAAAAATTTAGGGGGGGGTCTGAATACTTTCCATCCCCACTGTACATCTAATCTGATTATCAATGCAGGTTTATTTATTGTCTTTTGCCTTCCCGTCTCGGTTACCCCCACTTGTACATGGGTGCCCCTGGGCGTTGGTGACCGGCTTCAGTAAAAACAGTTATGTCTTGGTTACGAGGTTGTTCTTAACCTTTTCAGTTGTGCCTCTAAATATAAACCTTCCTTCTCTTTTCTGAGTCCGTGGTTTGAGCGTGAAGAAGCCAAATCAACCTTTTCCTTATTTTTAATATGACACTAAATTGGTTGTCCCTGAATATTCAGGGCATGAACTCTCCTCAAAAAAAAAAAAAAAAAAAAGTGAACATTTTTAAGTATCTCAAGAGGCAACAGATCGATATAGCATGCTTGTAAGAAACCCATTTTTCAATTGCCTCTTGTCCTAAATATTTTGATGCTCAATATTCTCAGGTTTTCTTGGCCAATGCTCCGAAAAACAAAAAAAGGGGGTGCTCATTGCCTTTCACAAATCAGTTCCTTTTAGTTGCACTAAACAGATAGCAGATCCAGATGGTAGGTATCTGTTATTACAAGGTACTCTCAAAGATACAGAAATTGCTATTATGACTTATGCTCCAAACTCTGCTCCCGGACCTTTTTTGACCCATATCTGCTGCCTGCTAGCATCCCATCAAAGCGGTACTCTCATTCTCGCGGGAGACTCTAATCTGGCTTTAAACCCTTCTCTCGACAAATGACCCTCAGAATGTGCGGCCCCCTGCCGACGCCAAGAAGTTTGTTCGGTCTCTGCAAATTCATGATCTGGTCGACCTCTGGAGGGAGTTTAATCCCCTGGGTAAAGATTACACACATTCGCATCCCCATCATCTCACCCTAGATTAGACCATGCAGAGGAAACATCTCCCCTTAGTGGTTTCTACTTCTATCCTTGCCCCTATGGTCTCTCCGGCCGGGGATCTCATTTAAGCACACGCTGCGATCCCATACGGCTAGTGGACGCTACCCCCCCACTCAGAGGCCACATCGGACTCCGCATGCTCTCCTTAGCAAATACAGGTAATCCATCCACAGCCCAAAGCTGACACTATATAATGCTCGATCTGTGTATTTCAATTTACATGGTTATCCTGCTGTTGTCTCTACATTAGAACTATAATTCGTGCCAATTACAACTTACCTACAAGGCTGTCCATGGCTACTCATTGCTTGGAGACCGGAACTGTCTGAGGCCTCTGTTACGTCCTATAAAATACATACTCAACTCTACCTGTGTAACTATCTGAATATTCACCTGATCACCAATATTGGTACAGATCTAATTGTTTTTTTCAATCTTAGATGGCAAGTCACCTTTATCTGTGTTAATGCATCCGATTCCATCTAATCCCATACAATTAAATGATCATGTGTATTCTCACCCGTTCCTCATCATATTATACACTGGCTCCGATTTATACCTTTAGCAAGTGGACAATGGAGACTCATTATAGAGACACTATGAGGGAGGAGATAGATAGATAGATAGATAGAATGAATAAGTAAAATAGATATATCCCTATCTAAAAATGACCATTTATTAATACTTTTTATGGCCTCTACATACTTTACCAATTATTCCTTTTGTCTGCTTGTATACCTATCCCCCAATGGTTGAATTACAGGTGGGTTGCTGTAGTGAGTTAAAAGATCGGCTACTGCCATATTTACTACTATTTTACAACTTTCATTTTTTATGGAGGTGGTAACCTCCGACGATATATACACACTAACAGCTTACTGCCTACCAAACCGTTCCACGCGTCTATAGGGGTATCGGGTGTGGGGCTTGAATGGCCTCCCCAGTCACCGGCCTGTACCACTGGGACCTGGGAGACCTTTTTCCTTCATGGGGGGGCCTCCATGGATCACCACAGGGAGTTAAGAATTTAAAATCTTTATACTGTAAAAATTGTATAGTTTGTTTTGTTATACAATACATATATTTGTACTGTTCCTAAAAAAATAAAAAATCCTTTTTCTATGTATATCCACCAGAATTATCTCTAGCTCCTGAGGAAGCGTTCTACAACGCGAAACATGTTGAGCGTGAGTATACAAGCATACTGAGAACATCTACAAGTGGATTACTGTACCTGCAATTCAACTCCTCTACGGCGATACAGTCTCTACGATTGCATATCGGGAAAGTTCTCTTTTCTCTCCTTTTCACAACTGTATACTAGACTATCACTAACAGGACCTTAGATAACAATGCAGGGAAGTGTCCACTTGATATGGTTGTAACTATCATTATATGTAGTATGTATTGCTTTAAAACTAAAATGTTCAATTTTGCAATTTTAAGCTAATAAAACTTTAAATTTAATTTCTATCTTTTCATAGTTGAATCACTTGTGCCCTTAAAGTCCCATTTCTCGTAGTTTTCCATTTCCAAGTATGCTCCTTTCAATTTAAGGCTCCTTTGGCACGCACCCCATGGACTCTTTTCTCCTTTCTAACTCTCTCCTCTTATTGGTTGCTTCCTTCTCTTCAGTCAATTATGCTTTATGCATTAATCACATATGCCTGTCAGGCCACCAGGGATAGTCCTGATCGGATTGGTTATACTTCATAACATTGTATTTTCAATATTTGTTTTTTTAAATTCGTTCTAATTTTTGAGTTACATCCACATTGATAGGAAGACTCTCGATCAAAAATCTTGTTTGGATATGCTGGGTTCAACATGTGGACAATTTTGTTTACAGATGCCTTATGCTTCCTGAGACATCTCAGAACACCTCTTCTGGACTTGTAATTTTTTCCTGGTGCCTCCATGGCAGCATACAAATGGTTGGTTGCTCCGCCCCCGACCAACCCACAGGACCACTAACTCTATAAATAAAAGTTGTTCCCCACCGGTATTCTTTTCTCTGTCCTCATTCCTGCAGGATCACAATCGGCCCTACCTCATCGCTATATGGTGTGACCATACTGCAGGAGAGCATGAACCTGCAATGGAGTCACATTGCTTGGGCTGCTAAAGACGCCAGATACCGTATATACTCGAGTATAGGTCAATCCGAGAATTTACCACAAAAAAACTGGGAAAAACTTATTGACCCGAGTATAAGACAAGGGTGAGAATTGCAGCAGCTACTGTAAGTGGAAAAGAGGGTCAACAATGCCCATCTGCAGCTGCATGCCTCCCTGTGTCCTGTGCATGTGTCCCTGTGTATGTGTGCATGTGTGCATGTGTCCCTGTGTCCTGTGTATGTGTTCCTGTGTGCTGTGCAGCCTACCTGTGTCCTGTGCATGCCTCCGTGTGTCGATCTCCATCCTCCGTGTACCGCTCTGCAACGATCAGCCTGTGATACCATTCGGCGGCCATTCTACTGTTCAAAAGCCGCGCCTCCTCCTCGTCTGTGATAGGCAGAACACTCCATTTCCCAGTAGTCAGCCTATCACGGACATTCTCTCATCCTCATACCACAGACGAGGATGAGAGAATGTCCGTGATAGGCTGTACACTGACTGCCGGGAAATGGAGTTTTCTGCCCATCACAGATGAGGAGGAGCGGCTTTTGAACAGTGAACTGGCCGCCGAATGGTAATATCCTACGCTGGCCGCCGTCTGCCTGCATGACACGCTGATCACGTAGGCAGAAGGCGGTGACTCGAGTATAAGTCGAGGGGGCACTTTCAGCCCCCAAAAAAAGGGCTGAAAATCTCGACTTATACTTGAGTATATATGGTAAGTATGGGAGCCAGTTTTTTCTGTGGATCTTTTTTGGGGCAGTTCTAAAGGATAACAGTAAGCTTGTCATTCTCCATTTTCCTTTCTGGCATCTTGGTATACTTGAGCAGAGTGTTTGTTTTTACCTCCATGTATCTGACAGCGTTCCCCGTGTGTCTTTGTGCCTCCTTCTTCCAGAATGTGCCAGCGCTTCACGCGCCGTTCTGCTCTGCTTTCCCGACTCGGGGGGGGCAGAATCATGGCGCATGCGCAGTAGCGTACTGAGGCCAACGGTGGCCATTTTGGTACACCCAGAACGCTCTCTGGTAGAAAAAGGACAGTTTGTATACATTTGGGGGCGGGCTGCCAAAGGTAAGACATTCTCCAAAAGGTGTCTGCTCGGATAGGCTCCATTATTTATGAACAGAGGAGAAAAGCAAAAGGTACTTGAGGTTCTTTTTGATGCGGCATCAGGTTCTTTTAGAAAAAAAAAAAACCCAACATACCATTAGGTAAGGCCTGCAACAGTCAGGTAAGTTTAAAAAAGCACCTCGAGCAAATTAAAACAGCTTTCTTGTTTCCATTTTTCACTATAGCCCGCACCACAGATCATCCCGCAGAAATTCTCCGGATAGGAGGTGAAGGGGTCATAGAAGCTTGGGTCATTCTCACTCATCCTCGACTCATGCCTCCCGCAGTGATCGGAGGTCGCCCCGACATACCTCAAGTAGGCATGACTCCCAGCGCAGGCCTGTGTATCCAGCAGATAACGCATGTTGAGTGTGTGGAAAACAAGCCCTCCCTGATAAATTAGTATGTGGTCCGTGCCTCCTAGAAGCCACAGGGGACAAGCAAAGAGACAAACAGGAATCCATGGAATCAACTAAAAACCTGATCAAGGATTCAACCTAGGAGTTGGCTTTATCCCAAGACCAAGTAGCCCCACCCTTGGGGGAAACAGTAGTAGATAACCCACTCTTCAACCTGATCCAGAAGTTAATTCTGAAGGAGACAGAAGTGGTGGAGGAAAATGCTTCGGAATTTGACTTTACTCTAATCAAAACTTTTATCATCGCAGTTAAGGACGCGATCCAAGGGGAGGAAGATCCAGAGCCTCCATCTAAAACAAAGATATTTTCCACTTAATGGAAGAAATCAAGGAGGTGGTGATGGATGAATGGCAGAAGGTGGACAAGAGGCCCATCGCCTACAATCGTTTTTTCAAACTATATCCGCTGGCAGAGGCAGATGCACAGCTTTTTGACTCCGTGCCAACTGTAGACGCCTCAATTATGAGGTTAGCCAGAAACACGACACTACCATTAGAAGACTTAGTCCCCTTTAAGGATGTCCTTGACCGAAGGATCGATTTAGACTTACAGAAAACTTATCAAGCAGCAGGAAGAGCATGTAAACCAGTGGTGGCTCTGACCTCGATTTCTATGGCTACCAGGTTGTGGTCAGATAACATCGAAACAGCCCTCAGACAAGGCATGGGCTTAGATGAAATCAAGGCACTGGATGAATTGAAATTGGCCTCAGATTTTATGGCAGAAGCGGCCATTGATGTCCTAAAATGTTCCTCCAGAGCTATGCTGTACTCCATCACGGCCAGAAGAGCATTATGGCTAAAAAAAAAAATCTGTGTGTCGTATTCCATATGATGGGAAAGCTCCGTTCGGCGATAAGATGGATGAAGCAATTACCAGAGTCACAGGGGGAAAAGCGGTTTAATTCCCCAGGACAGAAGCAGGAGGAAGAGATTCGCAATACGCCCAGTTTCCAGAGAGCAAAGGATTCCAGGGCGTACCACCCAGGTAGGGAGTACAGAAGAAGCTGGAAGGGCTCGCAGGCCACTTTTCTGAAGATGGGAAAGCCTAAAGACTCAACATCCACGGTTGAGAGCCAGAAGTCTTTTCGACTCCCTATCCACCCAAACCGTTCCAGTGATTGCTCGTCTCAGGGCGTTTGCCCAGGTTTGGGTGGAAGATTGCAAAGACCAGTGGGCAGTCTCCACGGTCCTTAAAGGACATTTCCGGAAGTTCAGAAATGCCCCCTCCCCCCTTTCAGCCCACCAAAATTGCAACCTCCAAGGAAAAGAAAGAGGTCCTTCTTCAGTATGTTCAAATCCTTCTTCTTCATCAGGCAGTAGTGCTAGTTCCAGATTCGGAAAAACGCTCAGGATCCTATCCCCCAGTCTTTTTAGCCCCCAAGAAGTCAGGGGGATGGAGGCCTGTGCTGGACCTGAAGAGACTGAACAGACACATTCATGTGGAGCATTTCAAGATGCAATCCTTAAACAGTTATTTTATCAGTACAACCGGGAGATTGGATGGCCTCCAAGACGCATATCTTCACATAACCATCCAACGTCAGTTTCAGCTGTTCCTTTGGTTCAAAGTAGGCGACTTACACCTCCAGTTTCAAGGACTTCCCTTCTCAACGGCACCAGGACCTTTACCAAAGGTGCTAGTGGCAATCTTAGCTCCCCTTCAAGAGAAAGGGATACGGGTTCTACATTAGACGATATGCTGATTCTATCCCAAGCACAAGTAGAGCCTAGAAATACATCTACGAATGGTCCTAGACACGTTGATCAAGTTCAGGTCGCTGATTAATTATTCCAAGATCCAGCTCACACCTACACAGGGAATGACATATCTGGGAGCATTCTTCAACACTCCGGAAAGAGCAGTTTCACTCCCATCAGAAAAGATTCCTGTACTGATAGGGAAAGTGAAGAGGGCACTGGCCATTCCATGTCAGCATCAGACCGAGTCTGCTAGGTTCTCTTTCTTCGTGTATACCCATGGTAAAATGGGCAAAGTGGCATCTACGGGGGGTCCCAGCTGGGTTTTCTGACACGGTGGAGGAAGAATTACCTGGAGCAGAGGATATCGATCACTCTCGCAATGAAGTCCAGCCTCTGGTGGTTGACAAGGCCATCCAACCTTCTGGTTCACTGCTCCCTTGGATCCATCTCGTGGACCACTCTTACGTCAGACGCAAGTCGGTTGGGTAGCACACTACCAAAACCAGTTAGTACAAGGGAGATGGCAATTCAATTCGGAAGTAGTAGTATCAAACATCTTGGAGCTAAGGGGAAGCATGGATGGCAATCTTACATCTAGCCACTTTTCTCAGAGGCAAATCCATACTTCTTCAGATGGATAACAGGGCGGCAGTGGCCTATGTCCAGAACGGGGGGGGGGGGGGGGTGAAAGCAGGTCCCTATCCAGCAAACTCCCATTCTAACATGGGCAAGAAGAATTTAATCAACCTACGGGCCCGAAAATCAATTAGCCGATCACCTTTCAAGATCATCCAGCAACAACGAATGGTCTCTGAATCCAAGGGTCTTCCACTGGATATGCCAGCAATGGGGCACTCCCCAGATAGACCTCTTTTCCTCCCCACTCAATGCAAAGATGCCTCTATTTTTCACAAGGTTCCCATCTGAGGTCAGCAGGGGTGGATGCCCTAGTCCAGCCATGGAACTTTCAGAGGGGATAGGAGTTTCCTCCAACCCCTCTGATACTGAGGTCTCTCCAACGTCTAACAGCAGAGAAGGTCACAATTCTGGCAGTGATCCCGTACTGGCCAAAAAGACCGTGGTTCATGCTCCTAGTTAGGAAGGCCCTGTGGAAGCTGCTTCCCCTTCCACACATGGACAATCTCCTGTCTCAGGATGATTTCTTTCACCTGCACCCAGAGATGCTAGACTTGAGGGCCTGGAAGTTGAGCCGAAGAGGTTGGGCAAGTTAAGATGCTCGCATAGTGTTATCAAAACACTATTACAGGCAAGAAAATCATCCACTAACTACTACAGAGTATAGAGAAAGTTTACAGAACTGGCAGAGGTTAAACCATTTCAATCCCCTGGAACCTGGAGTCCAGAATGTACTTCTCTTCTTACAGAGTGGATTGGACTTAGGTTTGAGCCTGAACACACTTAAAGTCCAAGTGTCAGCTCTAACGGACACACAGTGGGCATTAAGCCCTCTTGTAAAACGCTTTTTGAAGGCAGTCCTAAGATTGCGACCTCCCGGGAAATCACTAAACCCAAAATGGGACTTAACTATTGCTCTTAATGCCCTATCAAATCCTCCTTTTGCTCCCACAGAAAAATGCACCTAGGGAGAATATTACCTTGAAGGCTGTCTTCCTGATTGCCATCACATCAGGTCGAAGCATGTCGGAGATCCAAGCGATAGGAGCACAAGAACCCTACATCACCTTATCCCCCCCCCCCCCCCCCCAGACAGGGTGGTTTTGCAGCCCATTTATCAGTTCATTTCTAAGGTGCCTTCAAGTCTACCATCTCAACCAGGAATGTGTTCTTCCAGCATTCGTGGAGGACCCAACCTCTTCAAGGCTGCACGAGTTGGACGTAGCCAGGTCCCTGAGGCACTATTTGAATTTGACACAACAGTTCCGCAAAGAGCAATGGCTATTATCCCAAAGGGCGCAAAAAAGGGAATGGCAGCATCTATGACGATCTTGGCTAGCTGGATCGTGGGATTAATCCAAAGGGCATATCAGGCTAGTGGTCTTCCAGTTCCAGATGCGGTCAATGCTCACCCAACGTGGGGAATGGCCTCCTCTTGAGCAGCTTTGGCACATTTGCAGAGCAGCTAGTTGGTCGTCCAACACTTTCATGTCACACTATAGTGTAGACCCAGCGGTTCTTCCCGAGAATTTAGGGAAAAGATCTTGCAATTATCTGTGCTGTATTTTTCATGAAATTTCTTATTGCAATACCCTCCCTGTAAGCGAGTTATTTACCATTGGTATGCTGCCATGGAGGCCTTAGGAAAACAGAAAATTGAATTCTTAACTTTCCGGAATTTTCCTTTCCTGGTGCCTACCCATGGCAGCATACACCATCCCTTCAATAATTCTTAATGTTCTGAGGTCTAGGTTACAAGAATACCGATGGAGGGGAACAACTCTTATTTATAGAGTTTAAAGTGGTCCTGTGGGTTGGTCGGGGGCAGAGCAACCAACCATTGGTATGCTGTCATGTGTAGGCACCAGGGAAAAAAAAAAAAAATTACGGAAAGGGCAGTATTCAATTTTCCGTTTTCCCTGCTCATCCCACGGACTATGATGTTCTATTACTGCACTACTTTATTAGAAGAGTTGCATGTCAGGGATATACTACCAACAATGAAAAGTAGGAAAAAAGTCTTCTGTGGCATGCAAATGGAGCTGAAGTCACACCATCCTACAGCAACCATTCAAGATGACCGAAGACCAGTACCCAGAAGGAGTTGGGGAGAGGATGCAGACTTCAAGCTATTGCACAGGAGGCAAGTATGCAAACTTTAGTTCAGCTTAAACCATCGTTCCTTTATAAAAAAAATAAAAATAAAATAAATATATATATATTGATTGGGTTCTTACCGGGTCCAAATTTGTTTTCACTTATATTGAAGGCCTGGATCTGAAGGTTGTAGGTGTCAATAGAAAAGTTTCTTGTTATCTGGAAAGTTTGCTTACTGTTACATTTGTATGACTTGTGTGCTGTAGTCTGCAGGTACAGAAGACTACCATTTTCTTGACTAAACTTGTGTACTGCAAGATCAAAAAAAAACCAAAAAAAACACTTAAGAACTGTTTGACTATTAGCAACAAAAATGTAGCACAACATCACACCAGTGAGTTAGTTGCATCCATAATGTGCAGAATACATACCTTTTGCATCAGGAATATTAGTAGTAAAATTGACTTCACTAAGGTAAAATTTGCTGACTGTTGTGTTCTGAAAGAGAATAGCATACTTTAAATGTATGGAAACACTAAAGGAAATGGTTTACATTTCAATTCTATTTTCATTTAGGTTCGGTCCTGAAATTCATATCATTTTTTTTTTTTTAAATAGAACTACATTTAAAAGGATATATCCATCCAACTTTATGTGTAGGTAAGCAAGGAGTTTAGTGACCAAAATGACCAAGGATACAGTTTTATAGTATTTCCACCCTTCCCCAACACATGCGGTCTATCCACAGTGAAAGAAAGGATTTCCCAAATCAACCAAAGATTTTGATTCTTGTTACATAGACAGGCTGGAAAAAAAAGGCAAGGCCACCCAGTTTAACTAATAGAACAAAAACTAAACAATGAAAACCTACAAATATACAATTCTATACCCAGTTGTTCCAGGAGGAAGGCAAAAAAAAAAAAAAAAAAAAAAAAAGCGTGATCCAATTTGCTACAGTGGCGAAAAAAAAAAATCCTTCATTATTACTCCCTGCACCAAAAACTCCAGTGTTATTAACTATACAAGGTTAGCATCCAGTTATAGAATTTCTGCCTTCACAAGCACTAGAGCTCTTTTTTTTTTTTTAAATCATCTAAAGTGGCCAGAACTGGTTTTTAACCACTTCCAGCCCAAGGACATCATATGACGTCTGACTTTCAGTGGGGATATCTGAATGATGCCTGCAGCTACAGGCATCATTCAGGTATCTTTTAGAGCCTGAGATTGTGCACCGGAAGTGCAACAGGAGGCAAGTATAACATGTTTATTTTTAAAGGAAAAAAAATTTAAAAAAATAAAAAAAAAAAAACACAAGACTTTACAATCACTAATGTTTTGCACTCCTTCTCTGCCATGTTCTCTGTGGAAAGGGCCCACAGGATGCCCGCGAGAAAGTTGCCACAAGGCAACCTTCCCCCCCCCCCAAGATGCTGAATTACAAGGATAGAGATGTCATCCTTTCCAAAGCCAGAAACATGGGCAACACACTGGTGGTGACTGATAACTCAAAGGTTTCTCTGTTCCCAGACTTCTCTGCTAAAGTGCAAAAAACAGCAGGCAAAGCTCACGGAGGTGAAGAAACATTTAAATGCTTTGAACATGCAATATGGTATGCTATATCCTGCCTGCCTCCATGTTGTGGCCAAAGGCAAAGCACATGTCTTTAATAAACCATCTTTGGGGTCACAATGGCTTGATAGAAAAGACTGTTCTCTTTGGAAGGAAGCAGCAAAACATTGATTAGTGACTTAACATCCTGTTATGGAGTTACAGCAAGTCTAACTCCTTCAGTTTCTGAGCCCAAGGTTCCATTAGTAAGGCAGGACCGAGTAAATGGTAAAATAGTTTTTATGTTTGTTTTTTCGTGCTACAATAGTGGGGTCACCACTACTGAGCAGGCAAGTTGTTATGGAGCCCCCAAAGAGTCACACATGGACGATTTAATGTTCAGTTGTGCTGGCAGACCATGTTGGTCTGTATGTTTGCTCTACACTTTGAGAAAGGACCTGTTAGGGCCTGACATCTGGCAAGCCGCTATCCATCAGGAAGATACTGTCTGCTGCACACCCGTATGGAAATACATGGCCTAAGTTTATTGTACATGGCCGACTCTCTCACTTAGAGATCAGGATGAAGTGATCTCTATAGGTGTAATGCCTTGTTGCAGTATCTGTTAAATTACCATTTATTGCCTTAATATATCTACGGCCCCTTTCACACCAGTGGACCGATTGGGTCCACCTGTCTGTTTTTCAGGCGGACCCCATCAGACCACACAGTGTTTTCTATGGAGCGGTGGATGTCAGTGGACATGTGTCTGCTGACAGCCGCCGGCATCCGATCAAAACAGACGAATGGGGATACTATGTTCCCCATCCATCCGGCAGATCAGATCATAATCGGATGGAAACGGACGGTCAGTCTGTTTCATCGCACTGCCCCATACAGAACAGCGGGCAGAGCAGACAAGGATCTGTCATCTGCCTGATCAGCAAAGAAACCCTCTTGCTGAGCAGGCAGATCCATTTGATCGATTCCGATGCGTCTGAAAGGGGCCTTAGTCTCCTATGATTTTCTTATGCAATGTACAGGGTCTAGGCAATAGAGTACAAAGGTTGGTTGTCCTGCATATGGAAAAATGGCTGGGTCCCTCAGCGATTAGTCTCCATTTCCCATCAACTTCTTCCCCCCTCCCTTTTTACGCATTTGTTCAGCCACCAATTTCACTCTACCTACGCCTTTTCCAGAGGGGCAAGCATACGGATATCTCAAGGAACACAATTCTCTTGTGAGCTCACGGTGATTGATAATGATAGTTAGATTTTTCTGCTATGCAACCAAAATGATTGCTTAATTCTGAACACAGCTACATCCCCAGTTATAGGAGGGCGTGTACACTTATGCAACCACATTATTTTAGTTTTTTAATTTTTACTTCTGCTCCTGGTGCCCCCCTGCTTATTGACATAGGCCGCAGCTGTGGCATCGTCTGAGAATACCTGCACGTGGTAACCTAAAAGTTTATGCCAAAATGAAGATGGGGCCAGTGCAATGTCTCTCCAAATGGAGGGTCTTGCTGCATCATTCTTTGACACGGTTCTTGTACCATTATCTGATCTCAAGGTGTTGGCATCAGTGGCTGATCTATCCACAACAACCCTGCTAAAAGTTTTGTACAATTTCTCTACCAGAGGGAACATTTCACCTGGCTGGGAATCGTCACCCTGGAAACGAAGGAATGTGGTTAATCCCATACCTGCAAAATGAATACCTGAAGGGAAAAAAAGTGCAATCTTGCCCACTGCACTGCTGAGATTGCAGAGGACAAAAGCCCCAGAGCTGACAATGCTTTCCACAGGGATAACTCCTGACTGGTGTGAAACATGGCTGACTATAGCTCAGAAACCTTTTCTTTGGGAAGAATAACCTTTTGCTGGATAAATTTGATGGGAGTAAGCCAGGAGAAGTACCTCCTAGGAAGGTAAAAGGCTTGATTTCTGAAGGTTCAGAGGCTAGCCTAGACCCTCCCATGTGTTTCCAAGTCATAACCAGATCCGCTTCTCTGAAGTGAAAAACAAAACAAAAAAAAAAAAAAAAAACAGAAGATGGTAATTCCCTGAAGGCTGCTTTATTAGAAAGATGTGGGAATAGAACACCTGCTTTATCTTTGTACTCGAAGAATGACCCTCTGCTACAACAATTACCATAACAGGGACATCATGACCAGAGATTTTACAGGATGCTTTGGAAGTGCTGTGATAAAGCACATTCTTGGTGGTGGTGGTGAAGTTTTAGCTTCAATAGGAGCCTTTTACCTGTCCTAACCAATACTCTAGGTTCCTGTGGTGGCCAGGGCCAGCCTGACGTTAGACAAGGTTGATGCTAAGGATCTTTTAAGCAGGGAATGCATCCTCTTCGTATTGCATCTTTGAGCACGCCCACAACTTTGAAAGCCAAGTCAGTGTTCTTTGACACCTAGAAAAAAAAGCTGCATCTAATTTAGGAATCGTATTCTATTAAACACTTGACGACCGCTCACTGTATATGTACGTCATTTTTTTAAAGATGGATATCTCGGTAACGGCAGCAGCTGCTGCCACAACCGAGGTAACCATCTTTAGGGCCGGCGTTTCTGTACATGATAATGGTGGTCTCTGCGGAGGGTTCGCCGCGAGATCACCGCTATCGGCGGCGGGAGAGGTGCCACCCTCCCTCCCGCGCCCTCCGCCGCTTACCGGAGCCGTCGGTAGCGGCGGAGGAGATCGGGACCTGTCAGTGCTTCGGTATAGAGATGAGCGAGGCCAAGATGGCCCCCACCCGTCTCCATACCATGTGACGGCCGGAGCGACGTCAGTACGACGGCTCCACCCACTTCTCTTAAAATGCACAATTTTTTTTTGTCTTTTAAAACTACTTTTTTTTTTTTTTTTTTGCATTTTAGTGTAAATATGAGATCTGAGGACTTTTTGACCCCAGATCTCATATTTAAGAGGACCTGTCATGTTTTTTTCTATTACAAGCGATGTTGACATTCCTTGTAATAGGAATAAAAGTGATCCAAATTTTTTTTTTTTTTAAACCGTGAAAAAATAAAATAAAGTAAAATAAATAATAAAAAAAAAAAAAAAAATTTTTTAAAGCGCCCTGTCCCGACGAGCTCGCGCGCAGAAGCGAACGCATACGTGAGTAGCACCCGCATATGAAAACGGTGGTCAAACCACACATGTGAGGTATCGCCGCGACCGGTAGAGCGAGAGCAATAATTCTAGCCCCAGACCTCCTCTGTAACGCAAAACATGCAACCTGTAGAATTTTTTAAACGTCACCTATGGAGATTTTTAAGGGTAAAAGTTTGACGCTATTCCACGAGCGGGCGCAATTTTGAAGCGTGACATGATGGGTATCAATTTACTTGGCGTAACATTATATTTCACAATATAAAAAAAAATTGGGCTAACTTTACTGTTGTCTTATTTTTTTATTCAAAAAAGTGAATTTTTTCCAAAAAAAGTGCGCTTATAAGACCGCTGCGCAAATACGGTGCAAAAAAAAGTATTGCAATGACCGCCATTCTATTCTCTAGGGTGTTAGAAAAAAAAAAAAACATATATAATGTTTGGGGGTTCTAAGTAATTTTCTAGCAAAAAAAACCTGTTTTAAACATGTAAACACCCAAAATCCAAAACGAGGCTGGTCCTTTAGTGGTAAAAAAAAAAAAAAAAAAAAAAAAAAAACCAGGATCCTCAAAAAGGAGACTCTTCATTACAAGGTTTAACCAGTTGCTGCCCGCCGCACGACAATGTACGTCGACACAATGGCACGGGGAGGCAAATGGGCGTACCTGTACATCTCTGCCTCTCAGCAGGCGGGGGGCCCGATCGGTGGTGACATGGCGAGTCCCATAAGTGCAGTTCCAGCTGACAAGCACAAGTAGTGTCCCGCTGCCACCAAGAAGCCAAAGACAGGCCCATCGTGCCCATAGTGTTCTTCCTGCAGAATTCGCCAATCCGAATTGGGAGCCCACCACTTCTGCAGCACCCGTACTTCCCCCATTCACTGGCCAACCCGGCATTCAGGAGGAAACAGTTGATTTTACGTCACTTGATTTTTATTTGCGTTTCTTCACCGAAGAGCTCCATAGATCCATTGTGGACCAAAGCAATTTATTTGCTGGTCAATACATCACCGCTAATCTCCAGTTCTCCCTTGCCAGAGATTAGAAACCAATTACGGTTTCCGAATTTAAGACCTTTCTGGGCCGATCCCTCGAAATGGGCATAACTAAAAAGTGAGTTGCACTCACATTGATCCACTGACCCAATTCACCATATGCCTGTGTTCATTGCTTCCATGGCCAGGGCACGATACGAGCAGATCTTGCGGTTCATGCACTTCAAAAACAATGAACTCTGTCGTCCTCGTGGAGACGCAGGATACGATCGGCTCTACAAAATTCAGCCCCTCGTAAACCACTTCAACCAAAGTTTTGCAGCCTTGTTTACTCACCATCAAGTTGTCTGTGTTGACGAGTCCCTGATTACGTTTTCTGGCCGCTTGTCTTTTAAACAGTATCTTCCCAGCAAGCGTACCAGATACGGGATCAAGGTGTATAAGCTCTATGACAGGGCCACAGGCTATACATGTAGTTTTATGGTTTACGAGGGAAGGGATAGTCACGTAGAGCCGGAGAACTGCCCAGACTACATAGGGAGCGTTGGCAAGATTGTGTGGGAGTTGGTGTTACCCTTATTTGGAAAGGGGTACCATTTGTATGTGGACAATTATTACACGAGCGTGCCACTATTTAGTCACTTGTTTGATCATCAGATTGGAGCATGTGGCACCGTACGACCTAATCGCTGGGGCTTACCCCAGAGACTTGTACATTCCCATCTTAGGCTGGCGGAGAGAGCCTGCTTTAAGTGTAATCATTGGCTCGCTATGAAATGGAGGGATAATAAGAATGCCTTTGACGTCTCCTCACTTCATGCAGACACGACGGTCCAAAATCCTACGGCGACTGGTGTTGGAGAAAACCCTGTGTCCACGAATACAACCTTAACATGGGAGGGGTGGACCTCAACGACCAGTTGTTGGAGCCGTACCTAATTGCTTGTAAGGCCAGACGCTGGTACAAGAAAGTGTCTGTATACTTATTTCAATTGGCTTTGCTGAACGTTCATGTGCTATACAGAGCTTCTGGACGGACTGGATCCTTCCTTAAATTCCAGGAAGAGATCGTCAGAGCCCTTCTGCTTCCAGACGGTGCTCCACCTCACCTTCCCAATCCAAATGCAGTAAGCCGGCTGCACAAGAGGCATTTTCCGTATGTCCTTCCGAGTACCCCTACCCAACGAGCCCCCCAAAGAAAATGTTGTGTCTGTAGAAAGCGTGGATATAGGCGTGACACCAGCTATTTTTGTCCCTCCTGTCCTGACAATCCTGGTCTTTGCATTGGTGAATGTTTTGAACGCTACCATACACTAGTTGAGTATTAGCGTAGACTACAGCACTGTTATTGCTACAGCAATAAAAAATAAAACAAAAAAAAAAAAAAAAAGTCGTTTTATTGTTCTCTTGCTCTCTATTCTGCTCTTTTTAACTGTATTCTATTCTGTAATGTTTTATGTTTTATTGTTAACCATTTTTTTTTGTTTTCAGGTACGCCATTCAGCTGCAGCACAGATTTATCTTGACAGTGTTTGCTCCCACGATAAATAAAGCAGTGAGTCCAGCTCTGTTGGAGGTGATTTTACCACCAGTTTGAAAAAAAAAAAAAAAAAAAAAAAAAAAAAAGGAGCATATATGCCGAAGCATGGGGGCAGCAGGGGTGGATGAGTGATTTGCTCTCAACTTTTGGGGTGGATGCCCCCATGCTTCGGTGTGTGAAATATATATATATATATATATATATATATATATATATATATATATATATATATATATATATATATATATATATATATATATATATATATATATATATATATATATATATATATATATATATATATATATATATTTTTTTTTAGGCACAGGTTGCGTTAAAAAATGTTTTATTTTTTATTTTTTTTGTATTTGCTTTGCAGGTATGGCAAGTCTTACTGTTATACTGTAATGTTACTTTGTTTTATTGTTACCCATCATTTGCTTAGCATGTACGCCATTCAGCTGCAGCGCGGATTTATTTATCTTGACAGCAACAGTGTTTGCTCCCCCTATACATAAAACTGACTCCAGCACTGTAGGAGGCGATTTCACCACCACAGTTAAAAAAAGGAAGAAAAAGGATTACAATATATGCCTAACAAGGACCAGCAACGTACTGATATGTTGCTGGACTTTGAGTGGTTATACCAGAATGACTGCGGGTTTAGGCATCATTCTTTTCAGCCAGCTTTCATGTAAAAGCAATCCTAGCGGCTAATTAGCCTCTAGACTGCTTTTACAAGCAGTGGGAGGGAAAGTCTCCCCCCCCCCTCGCACCATCTTCCATGGTTTTATGGTTTTCTCTGGCTCTCCTGTCCCAACAGGGAACCTGAGAATGCGGCCAGTGGTTCCGCCAGCTGACCATAGAGCTGATCAGAGACCAGAACAGCTCCAATCATCTCTATGGTCTAAGAAACCGGAAGCTACGAGCATTTAATGACTTAGATTTCACCGGATATAAACAGCGCCATTGGGGAATTGGGAAAGCATTTTAATCACACCAATCTTGGTGTCGTCAGATGCTTTGAGGACAGAGGAGAGATCTAGGGTCTAATAGACGCCA
>JBBDGP010004665.1:335000-341624 GCA_037952835.1 Lithobates septentrionalis
ACCTATGCCTCTAACATTTTCTAAATATGTCTCTTAACTAACTGCATCACCAAGTTACTAGTTTACCCTGTCCCCAACTTATGCAATGCCTCCTCCTCCTCTCTCTAATCCTTCTTACCATCACTGACCACTCAGTGACCCTCACCCAGCTTCAAAAAGCACAAAGAACATCATTCAATATGCTAAACATACAAAGCCATCACCAACCTCATCCCAAAATAACACCCAAACTTCTTGCTATCTAGCTTCATCACCTCTTTCTATGCTTGCCTCCAGGAGGAATTCTTCTATGGACACTGTACTGCTCTGGTCACAGCATATGAGAGAGAAAAAAAATATACATATACACATACATACACACATAAAAACGTATACGTATGAAAACAAGGAAGATCAAACAACACTTCATATGGGTATATAGTGTTGCATGACTAATTTGTATTGAAGGAGTGACGGTGCTACACACTTACTTTATCATCTGAGTTGAGGTAGGTGAGATTAAGCTGCAAGCCGGCTTTGGCTAACAAACAAGCTGCCCCAGAAGTATCGTTAACTCTATATTCCCCTATATCCGGTTTTTGTACTGGCACAGTGGTTGGCGAAGGAGCTGGAGCACTGGTAGAAGCAGTGGTAGGAGCAGTGGTTGGAGCACTGGTAGGAGTTATATCTTCACTGCAGTGAGATTCTATATAAATAAAAGCATAAATAAATACTATGAGTTCATTACAAGAATTGTCATATTCCCTTTTAGCAAGACCAATGTGACGCTATGCTTGGTAATGGCCTCTGCAGCAGGGCACATATAGGGTCTTCTGTGGGTAAAGTTCATAATACAAGTAGGTGAAGTCTAATTTAGGGGATCGATTTTTTGGGAGTTTTGTCCTAGTGTTTTTTGGACCTTGTGTTGAGCCCCCCAGTGTTTTAACAAGGAGAATTTAAGGAGCCATCATGTGACCATGTCTATTTAATATTAAGGGAAGAAAACTTCCTATCGCCCGATGCCCAGGACATGCAGTTCTAGGAGCCAGGCAGGCAGCATTTACATCAGGGCTCGACAAACCCCGGGCGCCAGGTCGCATTTGCGACTAGAATTAGCGACCTAGCGCCTGGGGCGGCACAGCTGGGGTGTCCTGTGTCCGTTCGACACCCCCCCCTCCCGGCGATCGCGTTGGGCCGCGCCGGTAATTGAGGCCCCGGCTTTGCGGCCTACTGCAGTCCTATGGTTCCTTCTGCAATCGGGCGCTCTCTGGTGGTGGCCATTGGTATGACAAGACATCCACCAATGCTAATGGAGCTTCCCCTGCCTGTTTTCACTGCCTGCTCATGTCCTTCCCTTTACTTAGAAAGCCCAAACATTATATATATTTTTTATTCTAACACCCTAGAGAATAAAATGGCGGTCATTGCAATACTTTCTGTCACACCGTATTTGCGCAGCGGACTTACAAGCGCACTTTTTTGGGAAAAAATACTTTTTTTAATTAAAAAAATAAGAAAACAGTAAAGTTAGCCCAATTTTTTTTATATTGTGAAAGATAATGTTACGCCGAGTAAATTGATTCCCAACATGTCACGCTTCAAAATTGTGCCCGCTCGTGGAATGGCGACAAACTTTTACCCTTTAAAATCTCCATAGGCGACGTTTAAAAAAATTCTACAGGTTGCATGTTTTGAGTTACAGAGGAGGTCCAGGACTAGGATTATTGCTCTCACTTTAACGATCGTGGCTATACCTCACGTGTGGTTTGAACACCGCTTTCATATGTGGGCGCTACTCACATATGCGTTTTGCTTCTGCAAGCGAGCTCGGCAGGACGGGGCGCGTTTAAAAAAATTATTTTTTTTTCTTATATATTTTACTTTTTACACTGTTTAAAAAAAAAAAAATGCTGTCACTTTTATTTCTATTACAAGGGATGGGGCACATTTAATTTTTTTTTTTTTTTCTTATTTTAACTTTTTTTCACTGTTCTTTAAAAAAAAAAAAAAAAAAAGTCACTTTTATTCCTATTACAAGGAATGTAAAAATCCCTTGTAATAGAAAAAAAACATGACAGGACCTCTTAAATATGAGATCTGGGGTCAAAAAGACCTCGGATCTCATATTTACACTAAAATGCATTAAAAAAAAAAATAAAAAAAAAATTGTCATTTGAAAAAAAATAAAATGTCCCTTTAAGAGCTATGGGTGGAAGTGACGATTTGACGTCGCTTCCGCCCTGCAATGACTTGGAGATGGGCGGGGGGGCCATCTTCCTCTCACTCGTCTCCATATCAGGCCAGAGACAGATCCGGATCGCCTCCGCCGTTACCGACGGCCACGGTAAGCGGTGAAGGGCACCGGAGCGCGGCGGTAGGGGGGGCCCTCTCCTGCCGCCGATAAAAGTGATCTCGCTGCGAATCTGCTGCAGAGACCACTTTTATCTGAAAGAGAACCGCCGGCTCTTGAAGAGAATACCGGGGTTATGGTAGCTAGCTGCTACCATAACAACGGTATTTCTCTTCAGAGACAGGACGTATATAGTCGTCCTGCGGGAAGGAAGTGGTTCATTAAAATGAATTTGTCATCTCCCTGCTTGGCCCCTTTCACACGGGCTGTCTGATCAGGTTCGCCTGTCAGTTTTTCAGGCGGACCTGATTGGATCCTTAGCGGGAATATGGCGGTCTTATGTCCCTGCATGGCAGGAAATAAAAGCAGTCACATTCGTTCTAGTCGTCTCTGTGTAAATTTAAGATTGGTTAATTTTTATATTGAAAATTAAGCTTTGTCGGTCGTTTAAAAAAAAAAAAAAAAAAAAAAAAAAAAAAAAAAAAAAAAAAAAAAAAACCTGACTCCTAACTTTAGCTGGCTCCTAGATTCCAAGCAAATTTGTCAAGCCCTGATTTACATGGTTAAAAAAAAAAAAAAAAATCAGGCAGCTGCACTGCCAGACAAATTTTTCCACACCCCCCTCGGTAAAGTGCCGCCGGGTAAAGGGAAAGGAGTAGAATGGACATACGCCTTCTCTTCTCCCCTCCTTGTTGCGGACCCAGAAGCAACGTATATGACCTCAGTTCCAGGTCTCTTAGATGCACTGCATTACTTTCAGTGGAGCACAAGGTATCTTTTAGAGTCTGGATGTCTCATTAAAGAGGACCTGTCACAAAAAAAAAAAAAAAATAAAAAAAAAAAAAGTTTTTCTAATTGGATGAGACATTATAGGATTTATATTACAGCTTACCTGTAAAATCCTTTTCTCAGAGTACATCATGGGACACAGAGCCTAAGTAATTATTTAATGGGTTATGGGCCACCTTCAGGTGTTGACACTGGTATACCCAATCAAGGAAGTTCACTCCCTATTTAACCTCTCCTCCTGCCAGGAGCACACCAGATTTGTAGCAAAGCAATATACTTAAATCCCAAAAGAGGGGTGGGACCTCTGTGTCCCGTGATGTACTCCAAGAAAAGGATTTTACAGGTAAGCTGTAATAAAAATCCTATTTTCTTTATCGCACATCATGGGACACAGAGCCTAAGTAATTACTTAAAGTGGGGTTCCACCCAAAAAAACAATACCTGCAAAAAGTCTAAAAAAAAAAAACAAAAAAAAAAAAAACATTTGGATATTTTTTTTTTCACTTACCTCTAAATGCCTGTTGCTAGGTGGTCCCTTGTAGTCTGCTTCTTCCTTTGCCTGGGCTGGTGACCTCACTTCCCCCTCAGCACAGGAAGGGCTCCGCTCTGCTCCCTCCCTCCTGTCAATCATTTGGGACCCATTACAGGTCCCAGGTGATTGAGCAGCCAATCACGGCGCGCGGCGCCGCTCGCGCAGTGGGTGCCAGGCTGTGAAGCCACAGCCCGGCGCCCACAGTTGAAATGCCGGCGCCAACGAGCGGAGGGGGGGGGGGGGGGGACGGACGAGCGGGGCTTCGATCCCCGCATCCCTGGACCCAGGGACAGGTAAGTGTCCAATTAAAAGTCAGCAGCTGCAGTATTTGTAGCTGCTGACTTTTAATTTTTTTTTGGACGGCCACCCTGGGTGGAACTCCTCTTTAAGGGACGTCCCATAGCAATGCTACTTGAGGGGAGGGACACAACCATAGGGCATCCCCAGACCTGAGGACTTCTACTGCTGCCTGGAGCACACTGCAACTGAAGGCGATATCCTCATTCCTCCTTACATCCACTTGATAACATTTTGTGAATGTATGCACTGAAGACCAAGTTGCGGCCTTACAGATCTGAGCCATGGAGGCCTGGTGACGCACTGCCCCAGAAGCACTAACTGCCCTGGTAGAGTGCGCCTTAGCTTGAAAAGGGAGAATCGTACCCCTTAAATTCTAAGTTTGAATTATAACTTGCCAAATCCACTTAGCGACAGTGGATTTTGACGCTGCCTGTCCTTTGTTAGGACCCTCTGGCAGAATAAATAAGACATCAGTCTTACGAATCTGAGCAGTTGTCTTTAACCACTTTAGCCCCGGACCATTATGCTGCCTAAGGACCAGAGGTCTTTTTCCACAATTTGGCACTGCGTCGCTTTAACTGCTAATTGCGCGGTCATGCAATGCTGTACCCAAATGAAATTTGCGTCCTTTTCTTCCCACAGATAGAGCTTTCTTTTGATGGTATTTGATCACATCTGCCGTTTTTTTTGCGCTATAAACGAAAAAAGACCGAAAATTTTGAAAAAAAATGATATTTTCTACTTTTTGTTATAAAAAAATTTCAATAAACTCAATTTTAGTCATACATTTAGGCCAAAATGTATTCGGCCACATGTCTTTGGTAAAAAAAAAAAAAAGTCAATAAGCGTATATTTATTGGTTTGCGCAAAAGTTATAGCGTCTACAAACTAGGGTACATTTTCTGGAATTTACACAGCTTTTCGTTTATGACTGCCTATG
This sequence comes from Lithobates septentrionalis, assembly GCA_037952835.1. Classification (NCBI taxonomy): domain Eukaryota; kingdom Metazoa; phylum Chordata; class Amphibia; order Anura; family Ranidae; genus Lithobates; species Lithobates septentrionalis. The sequence continues at coordinate 339,891 of JBBDGP010004665.1, forward strand.
TCATTTCTTGAGGTGCTAAAATGGCAGGGCAGTACAAACCCCCCCCCCAAATCACCCCATTTTGGAAAGTAGACACCCCAAGGAAATTGCTGAGAGGCATGTTGAACCCATTGAATATTTTTTTTTTGTCCCAAGTGATTAATGACAAAAAAAAAAAAATATATTTACAAAAAGTTGTCACTAAATGATATATTGCTCACACAGGCCATGGGCCTATGTGGAATTGCACCCCAAAATACATTTAGCTGCTTCTCCTGAGTACGGAGATACCACATGTGTGGGACTTTTTGGGAGCCTAGCCGCGTACGGGGCCCCGAAAACCAATCACCGCCTTCAGGATTTCTAAGGGCGTAAATTTTTGATTTCACTTCTCACAACCTATCAGTTTTGAAGGCCATAAAATACCCAGGTGGCACAAACCCCCCTCCCCCCCCCAAATGACCCCATTTTGGAAAGTAGACACCCCAAGCTATTTTCCGAGAGGCATAGTGAGTATTTTGCAGCTCTCATTTGTTTTTGAAAATGAAGACAAGAAAAAACATTTTTTTTTTTCCTTTTTTCAAAACTTTGTGACAAAAAGTGAGGTCTGCAAAATACTCAGTATACCTCTCAGCAAATAGCTTGGGGTGTCTACTTTCCAAAATAGGGTCATTTGGGGGGGGTTTGTGCCACCTGGGCATTCCATGGCCTCCGAAACTGATAGGCATTGAAGAGAAATCAAACATTTACGCCCTTAGAAAGCCTGAAGGCGGTGCTTGGTTTTCGGGGTTCCGTACGCGGCTAGGCTCCCAAAAGTCTCACACATGTGGTATCCCCGTACTCAGGAGAAGCAGCAGAATGTATTTTGGGGTGTAATTGCACATATTCCCATGGCATGTTTGAGCAATATATCATTTAGTGACTTTGTGCAAAAAAAAAAAAAAAAAAAAAAAAAAATTTGTCTCTTTCCCGCAACTTGTGTCACAATATAAAATATTCCATGGACTCGACATGACTCAGCAAATAGCTTGGGGTGTCTACTTTCCAAAATGGGGTCATTTGGGGGGGTTTTGAACTGTCCTGGCATTTTATGCACAACATTCAGAAGCTTATGTCACACACCACCCACTCTCCTAACCACTTGAAGACAAAGCCCTTTCTGACACTTTGTTTACATGAAAAAATTATTTTTTTTGCAAGAAAATTACTTTGAACCCCCAAACATTATATATATTTTTTTAAAGCAAATGCCCTACAGATTAAAATGGTGGGCGTTTCATTTTTTTTTTCACACAGTATTTGCGCAGCGATTTTTCAAACGCATTTTTTGGGGAAAAAACACACTTTAAATTTTAATGCACTAAAACACACTATATTGCCCAAATGTTTGATGAAATAAAAAAGATGATCTTAGGCCGAGTACACGGATACCAAACATGACATGCTTTACAATTGCGCACCAACGTGCAGTGGCAACAAAATGCATTTTTAAAAGCCTTTACAGGTTACCACTTTAGATTTACAGAGAAGGTCTACTGCTAAAATTACCGCCCTCAATCTGACCTTCGCGGTGATACCTCACATGCATGGTGCAATTGCTGTTTACGTTTAAGGACAGACCGCCGCTTGCGTTCGCTTTAGCGCGAGAGCAGGGGGAGACAGGGGTGCTTTTTTTTTATTCTTTATTTTTTTTGCTTTTTAATCTTATTTTTAAACTGTTCCTTTCATTTTTTTTTTTTTTTTTAATCATTTTTA